>FPAK01000005.1:792771-1166442 GCA_900116095.1 Euclidium syriacum | reverse complement strand
GAAGAGCTTAGTTACTTAATTAATACATGAACTATTATATTTTTTTTAATTCACCAACTAGCAAAATATTATAATTTTAATACGCATTTTTAACACATGCTATAGTCCCGGAGTTGTAACCTCTGTTAAAACTGAAGTGTAGATTTATTTAAGTTATATCTTCATAGAATCGTGAATGGCATAATTTTAATTGTAGTATAGTAGCGTTGGAACTTTTTTAACCACTTGCAAACCCGGGTTCAAAACTCACTTCCCACCATTTTTTTCGTTTTAAGATCTATCTATTAAAACCTGAGTTACGAACTTGCATCGATTTTGGGCGGATTGAATAGGAGTCATAGTCACCGATTTTGGGCGGATTGAATAGGAGTCATAGTCACCGTCTCAGATTTATTCGGAGCAAACAATATCTCCTTTGGTTCCATACTAACGACTCGACGCGTGCTTTTTTATTTGGATCATGGGAATGACAAACCCTCGATCTTACCGTATATTTCGCAGATTCCATGTGAAAGTGTGGAACGGTAATAAGAGTACTGCCACGCACAGTAGGACTCGAGATAGTACATGATAGTTTTTTTACAAAGAATTTAATTTGATTAAAAACTCTCTTGATACACTTACAAGCTATATCAAAATGTTCTTTATCCACAAGAACTCGCTCTCTAATTTACCCAAAAACAATCTAAGCTATGTGTTTTTCACTTTGATCTAGATGTGTTTTTTCCTTACAACTTGTCAAGTGATGACTCTAATCCACGACCAACACTCTTTAAATAACACAGCGATTCCCAACTTTCTTTTTTTGCTTCAATTGGAAATCCTTGACTTCTCCTTAATTTCTGGTTTCCTTTTTCGCTCCATCAATTAAGGATCCTTGATTGCACGTCATATCTTTGATTGCTGTCAATCTCCAATCTCCAGAATCTTCAGATATGATTGCTCTTTGATCTCTTCTTGATTGATACTCCCGTATCTTCTCATCCCAGTCGCTGGTGTCGCACTCTGTGTACCACTTTCGACTAGTTCACGATCTGGTTCACCAACTGCTTCACGATCTCGTTCACCAATTGACTTGCATTCTCAATCTCCCCCTTTTTAGCTGAATATGATATCTCAAGCATCTGCAAGACAAGAACACATACACACACAACAAACAGCAATGCACACGCATATTTGAACCAAATACTGCATGTAAAAACCATGATGGCAATTTTTTAACAACCCCATCAGATACGATAAATAGACAGAAACATAAACAATGTTTAACTCTCTGCCTCACGAAAATTAAAAGCAAAAGAAGAGAAGAGAAGAAAAAAAACATCATCATCAAGCTCCCCCTGAGTCTAGAACTCCCCTGAGCCACTAGAACTTCCTTCTCCCCCTACTTGAGTGCAGATTCAGTTAAAAACACTCAACAAGTCAATAATCACTTATGTAAGGAATCATGAATTACTTACCTGTCTCAAGCGTGTGAAGCACATCCTGAAGTTTGGTGATTGTGTCACACAGTGCCTCAACCGCTGCCACAGAGGAAACCTTGCCAATAGGGATCTTCACCTTGACCGTCTCATACCATTGTCCCGAGGTACCTTATGAGTCAGACCCTGAGGTACTGTCTGCCTTGGCTGCTTCATCTCTAGAGGACACTTCCACTGGGTGGGCTTGAGTAAGCCTTCCCTGACCTGCTATCAAGCACATACTCCAGAGGGGAGACGTACGTCTCACCAGCATACACATGGAATCAATGCTGAGCCATCAAGAGTGCCGAGATCAAACAGGGAAAGTAGAGGCCAGCCTTGTTGTAGGTTATGCGTCCTCTGGCCAAGACCTTCTGGAACACCCACTCACCAAAGTCAATCTTCTGATCATGAGCCAACTTGTACAGGAATCTGGCCTTGTCAATTGTCTTATGGGTTCGATTATCAGTAGGCAGCCAATTGTACCCTGACAGAATCCACAGCGAGGCAAAGAGTGGGGTACACCGTGTGGTAGCAAATTCTTCCCAAGACACTTTTTCTCCACACAAGTATCGAGCCACCTTGTTGTCAGAGACCTTTATGCACTAGTTAGCCTGTTTGGTCTCTTCAGCAATTGGTATAGGGAAGTCCAGTAGTTCATTGATGGCTTTGGCAGAGAACTTGTACTCATACCCTCTTACCCACACCTTGATTGCCTTCTTATCAATCATCTCATGCGGCAGATGAGCATAGAATTCACAGATTACCTCAGGAACAAAGGGTGCAAGATATTCCAGATCTACAGAGGAGGTCATTCTACTACGACATAGTACAGTAGATACCTCAGCAGTTGCCTCAGAGTTCAGAATGACATACCTTTGTGCAAATGATGACTCTGGTCATGTCATGCTGAACCAGTTTCTTAGCAGCATCATTCTTAAACCTCTTGGATCGAGACTCATGAGTCTCATCATCAGCAGGGTTAGAACTGGACTTTACTACCTTCTTGCCCTTCTTCTTTGATGAAGCCGCTGCCTCAGCATGTTTCATCTTCTTCTGAGGTGGTTCCTTTACTTCCTCTTCCTCCTCTGTCTCTGTGACTTTCCCGGTTCGCTTCGACGCCTTGGGTTTAGGGACTGGTTTCTTCTTCTTCTCCTTGCTGCGACATGAGATTTCCCTGAGAGTCAACCCGTTTCCAGCTTCAATATCCTCAACAGAAACGCCAAGGTCGAGGTTTAGGGTTTTCGCCGCAGTCTCAAACGATCCGGTATCTTCTGCGATTGGTGAATCAGGTGGTGGGGCAGTCGATTCTTGGCCTCCACTTGACCCATAAGGTGGGAATTTGGAAGACCCAGCTCCAATTTCTGGGTTTCGAACTATGATGGCGAGACATTCTAGTGCGGCAGATCCAAATGTCGTTGCATGCGCCGTCGTTGCTGGTGTCGGCTCTGACGAGGGAGACATGGCGTAGCGCAGGGGCGGAAAGGTAGCAGCGGTAGGAGAATGAGCTGCATTCACTGGTGACACAGGCGAGTTTGGAGCCGTGTCTTCTGAGGTAGTAGGTGATGGAGTTCGTGACCTCTTCGTGGTTTTTCTTGCTCCTCTTTTTGTTCTCACCATGATTGTAGACAAGTTCTTTCTGAGAATGACAAAGATTCAGACTTTTTTTTTTTCTTTCTTTCTTTTTCTTTCTTTCTCTCGATGAAGAAGATGAAGTGTGGATGAGTTGAGAAGACTCTGCAACTTCCTCTTTTATTCTCTCCCCCCCCCCCCACTTCCGTACTTGCTTGAATTTAGGCCTCACTTTCCTTTACAAAAATATTTAAATATTTGGAGAATAACTGCCATATCCCAAGTTAGATATGACCAAAATATATAAGGAAAGTTTCTCAAAAATCACACTTATTGTGCCGCAATTACAACCCTAATTGCTCAACACCATCAACTACACACATAATTATTAAGTAAGACATAATTAGTAATGACAGAACGTTAGTTACCCTCTATGTCTTAGCTTTTTCAAGATCTAACACGACCTTAATGTGGATCCATCTCTCATATTATATGCATATTTCTACTCCTCTGCCACACTCACTAGTTCAGCAACTAGCTCACAGAAGTATATCGTGCAATGACTTGATTCACAGAAGTATTCGTCACTAGAAGCTCGGGACCTATGCGGTTAGAAAAATTTCATGCGATACCACTATGCATTAGAACCTTTGAGAACCTGGTTGACAGCGAGGTTAGGAAAATTTCCTACGATACCACTATTCGTTTAAACTTTGAGAGTTTCAAAAGATAAAGAAATGAATAAGTCTGGGGGAGAGTGAAGTAATTTTAATGCTTCTTATTATGATATTTAAAAGGGAAGGAACTTGTTCCTTGGGCAGTACTTCTATGATTTTGAAATAGCTATGATGCTTTGGATTGATTGACTTGTGAATCGTGGGGGATGCATGAAAGATTGTTGAGTTGATAGGAAATGTACATGTTGGTCTTGACTTGATTGGTTCTGGCATTGATAAACTTTTCGCTTATGTGGCTTCCCAAATGAGTTCCCAAAGTCATTAGAACTTTACCTAGCAGCCTTGATTATTTGCTTGAGGGCAAGCAAAGGTTTAAGTCTGGGGGAGTTTGATGTATCATGGATTTTACCGGTTTTCTACCATGATATAGTAGGTTTTATGGAGTCTTTGTAGCATGTTTTGAGCATTTATGCAGGATTTACTAGCAAAAGACACTTTGGAGCAAAATGAGCTAGAAAGAAGGTTTATCGAGGTTTCCACGTGAATTGAGAAGACTTAGAAGATTTGGAGCCAAAATGAAGAAATGTTGCGAGCCCCGAGTCGACCGACTGGAACAGATGCAGTCGACCGACTGTGACGCCAACTTAATTTAGAAGATTTTCTTCTCGGGCCTTTCGCGGAACCCTAGACCCTAAGACTCATTCACGACCTATATAAACACCTCTAAGCACTAGAAGAGGCACGCGCACCCCACAAGAACTCAGAGAAATACAAGTTTATCTTTGCTTCCATTGTTTTTAGCTTTCTAGAGAGATTGTTCTTATCACTGTTACAGACTCTGAAGAAGATTTAGAGAGTGTTCTTCCTCATTTTGAGCTTGTGAGCCTTGATCTTCTATTGTCTATTTCGTTTGTATTCATTTCATTAATAAAAAGATGATTTTTTTACCAAACTCATGTCTGAGTAGTTACTTTATTAGATCTAGGGTTTTCTTACGATTTTGCTATGAATTGCTAAAATAGTTTTAAACAATCTTTCAATCACGAAATTCTTCGCTACAGTTGTTCTTCACTGAGTAGACGGACTCACAAACCGTTTTATTCAATCATAAATCGAGATCCGGTAGTCGAGAGACACCGAGGATCGGTAGACAGTTCTGTAGTGAGCAATGTGCGTTCTAATTCAAATGAATGTTTGTTTAGACACCTTGTGAACAGATTTAGCTTGCACTCTCATGCTTGTTTATTTTCAGCGACAATCCAAAGAGATTTGAGATTTAGGGATTTAAACAAAGGCGTTGTTCTAACACATCATTAGAACATCGTAGCTATTATTGTGTCTAGAGTTCTAGAGTTTTGAGATTTGAAATTGATTGTGTTCCTAATTCATAAAATTCATAGTTTCCAACTGAAATTCCCTAAGATCTAATATTTCCCCGAATTTGAAGTCACCAAACGTTTTAAAAGTTTTCTCGGTTTACAAAGACGTTTACTTAAGATATTTCACTCACAAATCAACCATAAGCTCTATGTGGGATCGATAACCTAAATACTACAACTGTACACTGTGCACTTGCAGTTAATTTTGGGTGAATAACTTCACGCATCAAGTTTTTCTGGCGCCGTTGCCGGGGAGTCTCGGTGTTGATTTAGAGTTTTTTTTAAAATAGAAGTTTTTTGATAGGGAAGTAGATTCCGTGTTGGTTGAATTTGTTTTCTTTTCCTAGTGTATGCAGAGCATAACAACAAGAAGCAAGGCTAGAATAAAGAGAAGGGAAGAAGCAACAACCGCACACGACGAACGAGTCGCCCGATCATCATCATTAAAAATCCAAAAAGCTAACAACATCAAAACTAAACCAAAAATCCAAATAGTAAAACATAAATGAGAAAAAATAGTCAAAGAAAATCCAAAAATAATAGTCGTCCGCATAACTCTATTGTACTACTCATTTGTTTCTTTATCATCCATCTTCTCTTGCTTAATCTTCATCAAACACATTCTCTTCGAGGTGACTGATTGCTGGTCAGATTGAGTTAAATCCACTTATTCCTTTCGTTTTGTTGGTGGTGTTGAGAAAGTGTCTAAACTTTGTTCTGGGCTTCCACCAATATTTGTAAGTAAAAGTGGTTCCTAGACACGTTTTAAAAGTAACAATGGATTATTTTTCTAGATCATATTTTTATTTATTTTTTATCAAGTAATGTGCATAGATTACCTAGTTAGATTCTAGCAGGGATGAATTGTCAACTGAATTGGCCCCTTCTTCATTTATGCTTGTGACCACCTCATCTATACACCAGACCTTGATTACCTTAAAAGTATCATGCCCTCCACCAAGGTTGCCCCTCTCAACTGGACCAAGAACTTCCACGTAGTGCCAACTAAATTCTGTATAGTCTCAGGTATATTTTCAAGATCATAAACCTACCCAAACAAAAAATGATTAGTTACCATAACATGGTCGTTTCAAAAAACAATCCGAAGTAGTACAGAAAACATTACCTCCTCAGTAGAATCATTCAAAAGCTTAGAAGGTGGTTGGGAGATAATACGAAGAGCATTGCTATCGAAAAGGAGACATTTCATTTCAGCAGTGTCATCCTTTACGCAAACATGAAGCTTGAATCTAGAATAAAGATCAATTGATGATAAGTGAAATTAGGTGTTTTTGTGTTACCCAATAAATAATAATAATTGTGAAGTAAAGAATGTACATACTGTGGGACGATTATTTTTGGCCAATTGAAACATTGACTAACACAAAACCAAGCTTCAGTCTTCTTTGGATCTTTTGGCAAAGTCCTCTTCTCCACCTTCTTGCTGCAAGTATTGCATGTGTACATGAACCAAGGTCAGTCAGTGTCGATGGCTGTAATTGTACAAATAACCTTTGATCGACCGACCTATAAAATTATATGAAGATATTATATTATTTGATAAACACCAAAAAAATAAACAAAAAGTTTGATTTGTGCTCTCAAATTTTATTTTATATATAATGATTAATTTTAGTACCTCATTTTGTTGCAAAAGCTCAGCTATATTTTTATCAGAGAATTATTGATAAAATTCTTGTGGAGCAAGATCAGACCCATGCTTGGGTTTTGGTTCCAAAAAAGTAAGAACAATACCATCATCTGGAAGACTGTAGTGAATGGAAAGAATGAAAATAAATATACATAAGTCACAGTGGCTAAATATTTAACATAATACACGTTTTAATGTAGTTTAGCAAGAAAATTAATACCTCTCCTTGAACTCAAGTGCTTGAGGGATTTGTGGATTGACCAAAACTTGTGTTGCATCAAAACCATTGAAGATATAGTTCCCTCCGTTCCATGCCTTGATTTTTGCAAATCTCAAAAGACAAACAACATCACTATTTGTCTCACAGATTTCATGAACTTTCTCACCAAGCTTTCTCCATAAAGTACAGCGGATACGAAAATCACTTGAACAATCATAAAGAGAAAACATGTATTAGCTATTGCTATGTAGATATTTTCTAAAAGGAAAATATTTGTGATAAAAATTTGGGTATATAACTTGATTTTTGTTTTTTTCTTTTTTTCCTAAAATTTTTTGATAACATATAAAATAATTTTTTTTTTTTTGAGAGAACCTGCAGTCATGTATGTGAAAATCAAATTTCTTAGTAAGGGAACCATTGACTTCAATCTCCTCTAGTCCCCCAACATCGACTACTTGGCCAAGAACGTCTTCCATGAAAATAATCATACAAATCAGAATTGTTGATATATATATAGATCTATCAAATTCATAGATAAAATAAAATTCATATAACGTACCTATCAACACGCTAGTATTCATAGCACCTGTGTAAATGTTACTTATGCTAGCCAATGATAGAAAGTCAGAATCACCAAGAGACTCAATCTCCTCTACCGCTGTCTTATCAGTGAAGGCAATCTTGTAGGTGTGATCAGCGGACTTGTACTGTCCAACTGAATGAGTCATCTGGAAATTTTGAATCTCCTTCCACCCACCTTCCATGATAGTCTTCTCGAATTTTTTAATAAACTCACGCTTGATAGAAGCATGAATCTTTGTTCCCTATTCAAGTTAATACATAGATTAGTATATTGCAAAACATAACTGAAAAGATTGTGAACTGCTTAGAGGGTGTAAAGAAACTTACACTTGAGTCGGCCATAACAAATTCAAGAGACTCGCCATATCGGTTGTTTAGATACCTCCATGAGTGCAACACTTTTGTCTGGATTCGCCATGTCGTTTTCCATGGTTTGATTTCCTTCAATGATGCAATGGTTGCTTGGCTAGCCATATTGCTACTTGGTTTAAAGATTCGAGATTAGGGTTTGCGTTGAGATATTAATCTCTTTCTCCTTGGTTATAATGGTATAGGCGTAGGTGGTATAATAAGTATTTATATAGAGTAGTTCTGACCTAAATATTGTTTGAATATTCTAGTTTGATAAAGAAAACGTGGAAGTTCCTTTTTTTTGGGGTAGGAAACCGATAATGTTAAATCTCTTTTTTTAAACGAAATAGAATATATGAGATAATGTTAAATCTCCTTTTTAAACAAAATAGAAGATATGATAAGAGATTCTAACACAATATTATGCGGTAGAATTAGGGTTTGATGAGACAATTAGGACTAAAATATTATGATACGATAGAATTAGGGTTTGATGAGACAATTAGGTCTAAGACATTATGACTAAAATACCATTAATGAGACTTTTTAATTTACACATGCTTCCAATGGCATTGTATGTAATATAACTCATGATTATAAGATTATTTTCTTATTTATACTCCTCAATTAATAGTATTAAGATATCCTAATGGTTCAGATTAAAGTGCACTGATGTGGTTCAAGGGCCTAGTTCAGTTTAAGGTGCGTTGATGTGGTTCAAGGGCCTATGTATTAAATTAAAGATTACTATAACGAGATGAAAAAAAAAAAAAAAAAACCAATTCTCTCTTTTTTTTGGGTAAAAAAGGTTTTAAAAATTACCGATATTGAGGTACAATTCCGCGACGGCGTGTGAAAAGAAAGGAGCACTAATACGGCAACGTGTTGCTGAGGCAGAATAGAAGGAGAATCGCTATCTGTGATTTCAACTCTTCATCACAAGAGCCAAGAGTTTTGTGATTGAGCATCATTGGAGAAGAGCGATTTGATCAATCTCGATAGAACAAGATGGTAACTCACATACTTTATAATTTATTTTTTCTGTTGATCTTATAATCAATGGTTCTATATGTTGATCGCTAGATTTCCCCTTTCGGGCGGTAATTTGGAGATGAATCGTATTTGTTTTTCTATAACCCGAAGCCCTAAAATAATTTGGATTGATTTTGGTTGCGATTAGTATGAATCTCGTTGGAGATTTATGGAATTCGGTGCCTAGATTTGGTTCTAGGGTTTGTTGTATTTGGAGTAATCGGATCTTACGTGATTGCCTCAACGGATTAGCGTATGATTCACCCATGATTTGAATTTGATGTTTATGTCTGCCTTGTCCGAATTAACAAACTTAATCGGGTTTTGAAAAGTTCAAGGTTTTCAGATTGTTATCAAATTATCTATAAGTTTGGTCTAATTGAATCAACAGCTTTCATATTGGGATTGGTATTTTGATTGAGTTTAAGGTTCATGTGTTAATCCCTTTCAATTTGGTCCATTTTGCAGTCGACTCTTTCAGCTGCGAGGGCGGATAACTTCTATTATCCCCCAGAATGGACTCCCGATCAAGGTTCCTTGAACAAGTTTCAAGGACAACATCCTCTGAGAGAGAGGGCAAAGAAAATAGGCGAGGGAATTTTGATCATAAGGTAATATAATCATTTCTCGAGGAAACCCCCAAAAAAAAAACAGTTGAAAATTTTCATTGATGAATCTGTTTTGTTCAGGTTCGAGATGCCTTATAATATATGGTGTGGGGGATGCAATTCTATGATCGCCAAGGGTGTTCGATTCAATGCAGAAAAGAAGCAAGTCGGGAACTATTATTCTACAAAGGTATATATTCGAGTCTTCTCTTCTCTATAAGCACTCAAGTGTGTGTATGCCGCAGAACTATAGCTGAGGTTTGTATCTTTTCGTCAGATATGGAGCTTTGCAATGAAATCACCATGCTGCAAACATGAGATAGTCATTCAGACAGATCCCCAGAACTGCGAGTATGTAATTACTAGTGGTGCCCAGAAGAAGGTTGAGGAATATGACGTAGAAGATGCAGAAACCATGGAGCTCACTGCTGAGGAAGTGAAGGGTAAACTAGCAGACCCGTTTTATCGTTTAGAGCACCAAGAAGTGGATTTGCAGAAGAAGAAAGCAGCGGAACCTGTCTTGGTCCGTCTCCAGCGAGTCTCTGATGCAAGACATGCAGATGACTACTCTTTAAACAAAGCTCTACGTGCACAACTTAGGGTTTGTTCCAGAGTTTGCAATTTTTTAATACTTGCAATCTTTGTTTGTCTCTTGTTTAATAACTTCTTCTCCCTCTCCTTCAACCAGGGACACAGGAAACGTGTGGCGGAAGAAGAGGCGGCTTCAAGGAAGCTAGGCTTGGGGATAAGGCTTCTTCCAAAGAGTGAAGAAGATACTGCAGCTGCATCACATGTCAAGTTCAAGACCAAGTTTGATAGGAATCGAAAGGACAAACGAGCGCTCATTCATGCATCTTCCATCTTTCCTGAGTCATCATACTCTTTGTCTTCATCGAGCAAGAAACGAATGGAGCTAGAAGCAAAGAGAAGGAAAATAAGCGCAGCGTCAGCTTCGAGTCTATTGAGAGGAGGATTCAAAGCTTCAGCATTCTCGAAAAACCCATCAGCAAGCAAGTTCAAGCCGTCATCAGTTTCTGTAAGAAAGATGTAGCTTATTAGCAACTGTGAGAAGAAAAAATCATTGTAAGAAAATCAGTGATGAGATGATCTTTCGACGTTTGAAAATCTGAATGACCTTGGCTTTGGTCTTGTTTTTGATTGTTCCATCCTTATCGAGTCATAAGTAATGGAAGGAAATTGGTGATGAACGGAATATGATTCTTTTAGTCACAACATTTAAAAGATGAAATGTCATTAATCTACACTAACTGTACCGGTAAACATTCATATAACTCGTAAAAAATTCGTCTGTTCTTATAGTTTGAGTTGATCAAGCCGGTGATTCTAGGAATACATGTGAACGCACATGGCGAAATGATAAAAACTCAAAAAGAGATGATTCTTTTGGTTTTGGGTGTTAATAATTTAATATAGATACGCTAATGGAAGGACCACCATCTTGCGACCGATGACTCTCAGATATTTTAACCTACAATCTTGTCAAATAATAGGCAGTCACAGAGGAGATCACAACCGTTTATATTCATGACCAGCTAGTTAAGATGGAAGTCAACGCAAGTCGTCGCTGCATCTAATAACTTACCTCACTTTTTCCAAAAACATTAAACTGGCGCCTCTCTCCACTTCCCCAGCTAATACGGGACGAGATTTTATTTTCTCTAAATCTTTTCTTCTCTCTCGCTTTTTGGTACCCCAGCAAACAGTATTAATCCGGACTCGATTGCTGTGTCGACGAAACTTTGAAACCCAATTAGCTTTTGATAGCGTCGGGAGACAGAGAGTTTCTAGGGTTTTGGATTCTTCTGATCTTTTCTTCCTCAAGCTCCCATGGCTGGGTAAGCACTTCGATCTTTTATCCCGCTCTGGTTTTGATTGAGTCATGGAGTTTTTTCAGTTCGGACACTAAACCTAAGTAGGATTTCTGCCAATTGCAAAACCCTAGGAAAAGTTTGAAACTTTCACTTGATTTTGATTTTTTGTAAATCGATGGAGCGCTGTGATTTTAATCTCTGCGATGTAAACAGTTAAGTGCGAAGAGGCTGCTTTTTCTTGAAATCTGCATTTGGGTTACTTGCTAGGGTTTTAAAAAGGGGATTATGATTCGTATGACTCTTTTCCTCCCTGAATTGAGATTCGCAAATCATACAGATTGATGCTTAGTATCCACAATCTATGTATCAAGATTATGTGTTAGTCCGTTGTCGAACCAGATTATCGATGGCTTGTGCTTTTGTTGCTGTTTGCAGGCGATCATGGCTGATAGATAGTAACCGTTTTGCAACAAAAATTAAGAGTGCGTCGGCTGGTTCTGACCCGCGTCAAGTGGTGTGGAAAAGCAATCCTACAAGACATTGTCCCAACTGTCATCACGTCATTGACAACAGCGATGTACTACGGTTTCCTCTTCCCATCTCCTCTTTTGATGTCTATTCTCTAATACAAGTTTTGTGCATTTCCTCCAGGTTGTTGATGATTGGCCAGGACTACCTCGAGGTGTGAAATTTGATCCCTCTGATCCGGAGATCATATGGCATTTGCTAGGGAAAGCTGGTTTATCGGGTTTAACTCCCCACCCGTTCATCGATGAGTTCATCCCAACCGTCAATCAAGATGATGGGATCTGTTACACCCATCCTAAGAACTTACCAGGTGTTAAGCAGGATGGAACGGTGTCTCACTTCTTCCATAGAGCAATCAAAGCTTATAGCACAGGAACTCGAAAGCGTAGAAAGATTCACGATGATGATTTGGGAGATGTGCGTTGGCACAAGACGGGAAGAACGAAACCGGTTGTGTTGGATGGTGTTCAACGAGGTTGCAAGAAGATAATGGTTCTCTATGGCGGAAAAGCAGTGAAAACAAACTGGGTGATGCATCAATATCACTTGGGAACTGACGAAGATGAGAAGGAAGGTGATTATGTTGTTTCCAAGATATTCTACCAGCAGCCACAGCAGCAAGTGCTAGTAGTAGCCGAACAGGAAGTCTCGGAGGATATCTCCACTCCTAAGGCGGATCCAGTCACTCCAAAATTGGTTACACCGGAGCCTCGACATGCTCTCCGACATTGCTCTGTCTCTCACTTTGCCACCACCGCCCAAGAGGTTTCGCTTGCTGAGGTATTTCTTGTGCTTTCTTTTTTATTAAGTCCTTAGGTGGTTGAGTTGTAGTTGAAGTGAAGTTACTGACGCTGCTTGGTTTGTTTCTCGGCTTCCTATACCTAAGACATCGGAGACCATGTGTATGGAAGATGAGGTTCAGGGGATCCAAGCCAATCGTGAAAGAGCGAGTTCTGAGGAGGAGCCTGATCCTGAGCCCCAAGCAAATGAAATGATTGATGATGATAAAGAAGACAAAGAGAAGGATGAACAAGAAGCTGAGGAAGATCCGAATAATTGGTTGGACAGCGGATCTCAGTTTATCTTGAACTCGCAGCAGCTTGTGGAAGCCTTGTCGCTTTGTGATGATCTCTTGCAGATGGGATCACAGGACAGAGAAGAAAACGCAAACAATGGTGGAGCTGGAGGTGGAGCTGGAGGGTTAAAGACTACTAAGCAACCATGCTTTGCGGATTACGCACAACTGGGTACACAAGACTTCAAAAGGGATTTGGAGGAATGTCAGAAAATCCCTATTGATCCTTCTAACATAGAACTCGATACTCCACCTGAGTTTCGTCTGAGCCAGCTGGTAAAACTTACACTTCCCGTTTCGTCTCTTAAACAACTTTATTTGTTGATTCAATCAATTTCCATATAATAAATGGGGTTTTCTTCTTCAGGAATTTGGATCACAGGAGAGCTTTCTCGCTTGGGGGACTGGAAAAACTGACTGACTGACTCACCAAACCTCCAAACACGAAACTCACACTAGAGAACTGAGAACTCTTTGATATTTTTTTTGGTTGGCAAAACAGTGTGCTTGATTCAATTTCAGCTGTTTCGCTTTTTTTTTTTTTTTTTGTTTTTGGATGTAGAACATCTACTTTGGATATTACACTCTCCCTATGTATGTAAATCACGCTTTTGAGAATGTTACTAGTCCAACGCCTCTCCCACTAATCTCGCCTGAGTTATATCCAGAAATATCACCTGGACTCCCAAACTCTAGTTTCCATATATGATTCAATAGTTTGATAATCAATGAGATTAGTTACGGGTAAACTATCTTCTCAACTGTTGGATCTTCCATCATTTTCTCTAAAGCTTCTACATGCCCTTCTTTCCCATCGCATAAGTCAAGAAAGGACAACAAAAGTATGTTTAAGGATCAAGAGAGAACAAATCAAAATTAACCTTCAAGGTATTCATCTTTAGCCCAGCTTCTTTCTAAGAATATGTAATTTGAAAACAACATCAACCAACCTATGATCTATCGAAAAAAATCTTTGTATTTTCAGTAAAATATGACCACCAACGATTGATAGATAGAAAACTAGAAAAAAAAACAAGATTTATCAAAAGATACTTGATGTGGCAGACAAAATACATATAAGAGAATGTAGAATGTTATATTTTTAGAGTATGTTTACAGAGGTATTTATATTACATGGAGCTAGAGTATTCATACTAACTACAAGATACACTTTACATATATGAATTGATGTGATCGAGATATGATTGGAGATATGATTGATTTTTCATTCCTTAACATACCTCCTCAAGATGGAGTGGATTTAGACACTCCAATCTTGGAAGAGAGCGTTGTAAACGGTGCCCGTGCCACAGGTTTTGTTAATGCATCATCTAGCTGATCCTTTGTTGAGACATGAGCAACTCGAAGTGACCCATCTGCTATCAGATTGCGAATGAAATGATAGTCTAATGCCAAGTGCTTCATTCTTGAATGAAGACTGTGTTTGCGCAGAGACATGTTGCATCCACTTTGTTAAAGTAGATGGTTGGTGGTGAAGTGATGCGTATACCGAGTTTCATAAGCAAAGAGCAAATACATCTAACTTCAGTGGAAGTGTTGGAAACTGACATGTATTCAGCCTCGGTAGAAGATCGTGCAATACTGCCTTGTTTCTTGGAAGGCCAAAAGATGGGATTTTTACCAATGTAGACAATGTGTGCTTGTGTGGAGACGTAATCATCAATGTCTCTGGCCCAGTTGAAATCTGAGAAAGCGTGTTGAGTCGGGGTGTTGTGACGATGGAAAAAGATGCCATGATTCGATGTGCCTACAAGATAGTGTAACAATCTCTTGACAACATTTCAATGATCTGTGATGGGACTATGCAAGAGTTGTTAGAGCCCATTGGCAGCATATGAAATATCTAGGCGTGTGAAAGCTAGGTAGTGTAGACTTCCAACAATGGTGCGATATTCAGACGGATTGGATATCTTTGTTCCAGAACGTATGGTGAGTTTAGGTGATGTTGCCATAGGAGTACTCACTGGTTTGGCTTCAAACATATTTGTTCGTTCTAGGAGATCAAGAATATACCTTCGTTGAGTAAGATGAAGTGCAGAAGGAGTGCGTGAGCTTCAATTCCAAGAAAGTAATGAAGATCGTCTGGATCCTTGATTGAGAATCTGATGGCCATATACGTGAGAGTTGTTGGAGAAGCTGTGAATGGTTGCCATGATGAGGATATCGACAACATAAACAAGTATGTAGACCAATGTGTTGCCGTGTTGGAGGATGTAAAGAAAGGTGTCGCCGATGGAGTTGAAGAAGCCAAGCGTTAGCAGAAAAGTCTCTCTCACATCAACGTGTTGACTCGTGGTGACCTGAGTGTTTAGCATCTGTGATTTTATAAAGAACACACCATCAAAATCATTGAAAGGAAACAATGGAGCAAATACGTACAATCAAAGAGAAAAACAATAAACATGAAAAGGTTGCGGAACATGGTCTTTTCAGGTATCACTTGTCATGTGAATCACTGAAGCTAGCGCATTTATGTTTCGTGAACGCATTTACTCATCTTTCTCGATGGATTTCTCCAACAACTACAAGTAGGGCAGATGTATATATTTAACAAGGCGTATATGTGCATCCATAATCTATTACTAATAAAAGTTAAAGGTATAGTGTTGTTAGGCCGTCTACATAGGATTTAAAACAATCAATAATATTATTTCATGTAAGCGTTTTAAAGTAAAATAGAAAAAAAAAAAATTAGAGTTTAGGAAATAAGGAAATTGTATATAGTTTCCACCAGTAATATTATTCCACATTACCAATTAAAAATAAAATAGAAAACTAATTAAAAAAGGAAATCAGAGTATCAAATATAACCTTTAATATAAATATCTTTAAAACCAAGCCTCATGTTCCATATTAATTTCATATTTTCCTTTCTTATTGTTTAAAATGAATTTAAATCTAAGTAACTTTTTAAATATATATTATTATCTAAACTTTAATATCAAATATCTTCAAAATCAAGTCCCATCATGTTCTATACTAATTTCATAATTTCCTTTCTTATTTGTTAAAATGAACTTAAATCTAAGTAATTTTTTTAATATATATCATTATCTACATTTAATTTTTTTTATTGTTTAAAAACAAATTTTGAATCATTATGAATTTTGAATCATTATCTAAATTTAAACATATATATATATATATATATATATTTTAAACGAATACTTTTTTTTGTTTAAAAACGAAAAACTTACAATTTAAAATTAAACACATATTTTAGTGATTGGTGTTTTAAAATCACCGAACCAACCTAACCTAATCACCCATCAAACCGAACCATACCCAAAATTAGATTTATCCTAAAAAGATTTTTTTCTTGTGTTGATTATTCACCTTTGACCAAAATGTCTCTGATAGAATCATCACGAAACTCAATCGAATCTTGCACATTTAAACTTCTCACTTCTCAGATCGATCCATTTCTTCTTCAATCAAATCAGTGAATCGCCTATCTCTCGCCGACGAAAACAACAACAAAATCGAAGCTCGGATTTTCCTTTTGTTGTTGGAACTGATTCGATTTGCACATTACAACTTCTCATATCAATCCACTTCTTTTTCAATCGAATCTATGAATCGTCTATCTCTCGCTGACGAAGACAACAACAAAATCAAAGTTGGGATTTTCCTTTCACTGTTGGTGATTTGAGTGGGGAAATGTTTAGTGAAGCTAACTGAGGTTCTGATGTTAGTGAGAAGCGAAAAATTCAAGGAGAGATTTTGAATTACAATACAATGTAAAAGAGGAACAAGAAAAACAAAAAAAATATTTCAGGAGTTTGAATGTGCAACAAAAAGTAGTTTACGATGCAATTATGGAGTCGGTAGAAAATGATATGGGAAAACTATTCTTCCTATATGGTTCTGGCGGAACAAGGAAAATATACATTTATAAAACCATCATTTCTAAGATGCGCTTAGCAGAGAAAATAGTCCTCCCAATAGTTTCGTCATACATCGCAACATTGCTTCTACCTGCCGGTAGGACAACACATTCACATTTTAAGATACCGATATATATATATATATATATATATATATATATATATATATATATATATATATATATATCGATGAAGATTCAATGTGTCATATAAGACCTAGAACAATACTTGCTGAATTAATCAGAAATATCGATTTTATCATATGGGATGAGACGTCCATGACACATCGGTACACATTCGAAGCGCTAGACATAACATTAATAGATTTAATGTCCATTAAATATGAAGCAACTAAGGACAAGCCTTTCGGAGGCAAGACTTTACTACTAGGTGGTGACTTCCGACAAATATTACAAGCCACTCCACAAGGTTCTAGAGCGGATACAATTTTAGCATCAATCAAAGAATCATACTTGTGGGAATCTTGTAATGTATTCACTTTAAAATATAACATGAGACTCCAATAATCAAAAACAAATTTTGCAGCATGGCTACTAAATGTTGGAGATGAAAATGCACCCACAAAAGGAAAATAAAAACGATAACGGAGCTGATAGTCATATGGTTGTAGTTGATTCAAAATTCCTAATGCAATCAACTAAGATCATATGGAGAAAATATTTCAAGCCACAAATGCAGAGAATGAACTAACAAAAAATAAACATGCAAACATTACAGAGACAACATCCTAACACCCTGGAATAAAACAATTGATGAGATTAATGCAAACATGTTATCAAAATTGCCAGGAAAATAAGAGGAATATCTCAGCTCAGAGCGTCTAGAAAAAGGTGACACAATATCAACAAACTATGAGACGCTATATAAGGTTGAATATCTGAACTCTCTAGAGTTCGCAGGACTACCAAAACATAAATTATCTTTAAAAGTGGAAGTACCAATAATGCTGTCCCGAAACAAACCACTTTCAACTCTATCTCTTATTTCAAAGCACAAAAAATAAATAGTAACAAAAATATCGAATTAAAAGAAAAAAGTAACTCCACCACATAGAAAATTCAAATATCATGATATTAGCAAAAAAAAAAAACAAACTTATTATAAAAATTTTAAAAACACTAAAAATTTAAAAATAATACAATTTCTTTTCTAAATATATTCCAAAAATCAAAACAAAGGAGTTTCAAATTGGAAAACAAATACAATGACAAATAAAATAGTAATAATAAAAAATTAAAAATATTAAATGTCACCATTGTTCAATAAAAATATATTATTAAATATCAAAACAAACGAAACAGATAATATTAACATACCCGGACGTAGCCCGGATTTAAAACCTAGTCTATTAGTAATAAAAGCTGGAACTATAAGCTCCTAAAGCTGTCCACGTGAGATTTAAGACAACTAGTAATATTGTTACTAAATAAAAAAGGAAATCAGAGTTTAGAAAATAAAGAAGAAAATTATATCATAGTTTCCTAGAAAAGTTTTTATGGTAGTCCACATATGATTTTTTTAAATTTATATCATTATCTAAACTAGGGTTTTTTACCTGCCCGTTGGGCGGTTTGTTCATGAAATAACATTAAGACTAAGATGTGTGTATTGTTTTTGTCAGGTGCATAATCATATATACATATAGAATATTACCACTATATTATTCAGTACGATATCACATAATTTCTCATCAAAACAAAGTTGTAAAGGGAAGAGCAATTAGATACTGAGTTAACTAAAGGTTTTTCAAACGAACCAAAAATGGCATCATTCAAAGTTTTTCTCATTGCCTTCTTAGTGTCTCTCTCTTCCTCTTTTATGATCAACACTTGCTCGGCCTCACGCCACTTTCTCCAGCAACAACATCTTCCTATCCCCACAACGGACTACACACATTGCCATCAAATATTGCCATAACCAACTCTTCCTAAAATTCCCACTACAATTCTTTAAAGTTAGTGTAATTCGTCCACCAAAATCAAAATAAAGGTAAAATGTAATGCATACAACAAATAATTACTTTTTTTTTTTTTTTTTTTATAATTTGGAGCAAAGTGCAAATGATAACTTTGGGAGAGATTTGTCATTACCTGATAGTTTCATCTGTTTGAGACGTTCTTCTTCTTCCGCTTTCTTCCTTCACATCACCACTTCTTTTTGTCGTTGCAGCTCCTACCCTATGCCTCTCCATAGCTTCTTTTCTCTAAGCTTCCATTTTCATTCGGTTCTTTATCTCTATTCTCTCCAAATCTTTACTTTCTCTTTGAACTCATTCCTGTAACAACATCGCCTCACCCTGAAAAATGCTCTCTTTTTCTCAACAATGTTCGTGACAAACATATTCACACTTACAAAACTACCTAAAAATCGAATCTATTCAAGTCATCTAGCATCATCGAAAGCATAACATAAGATTTGTCTCTTATATGACATTATTTACACAACTCAACTCTAGAAACAATTCAGATGTTGAAAACGATTAACTGTACAAAAGATTGAGGATCTGATAAAATAATATACGTTTTGGAATGGCGTTATGGATATTATTTTCATTAATATTACCTCTTTTCTTTAGCCTAGATAAGAGAATTCTCTCTCCTTCTCAAGTTGAGCAGCTACTTCTTCATGAAGTCTCTTTCGATCTTCTTCCAACCACCTTTGAATTTTAATTTTGATTTCCGCAGTCAGCAAGCTATCTCAGGCTATCTTATATGGCTTCACATTATTTTCCATTTGACGGAGGACCTAGGTTTGGTGCCAAAACCTATAATCACGGGCCAACTCTCTGTCATCATCATTCCAAGAAACTGATTAAAATCACAAGAAACAAAGAGCATATATTTTATTACCTGGAATGCAATTTCATAAATCATTTTCGACTCTTCCTCTTCTCAGCAAACATTTCTCCACCAACAAGTGTGCAAAACGCAACAACCTGCAAAACTAATGACACTCCATACAATAACAAACATCTAATTCATGATCAAATCTGTAGTAATCATCTTCGAATTAAGAATTACCAATCATAATCCTACAAGATTTCTATATTATCTAGATGTTAGAATCGAATGGATCAGGGGGCTCAAACGAAAGCATAGAACATAGAGATCGATTGGTACCTTCATCACTGATCTTCATCTCCTTAACATTTTTCTCTTCTCCACTAGTTTAATCATCTCCTTTTCCTCACCTTCCTTGTTCTCCATTCCTCACGACTTCTCTTCTCTCTCTCTCTCGCTCTTCTCTCTTGTCTGACCCCCAGATTATCCTCTCCCCTTTTCCAAGTCTCTGTCGATCCTGCCATGCTTTGTGTTGAGACACGGTTCAACTTCTAATTATTTATAATTAGAAGGGTTCGTTTTTGGAGTAAATTAAGTAAAAGACAAAAAGAGAAACCTCGAAAAAGAAAACTTTTATTTATAATATCGGTTATAAGGATGTTAACTCGGAATGCCGAGTTAACTTTATTAAAGAGAAGTATTAAACCTAGGTTATCTAGTAATTCTTTTCTCTGATTCTGAATGAATTAAATTAGTGAAGGGGGGGGGGTGTATTTATATATCCTAGTAGTCGGTTATCTAAGCCCATGGGCTAACCTCGGAAAAATGGAAATATTCCATTTTTCTAAGATCAGGGAATCTGTGATAAGATTTGATCTTATTCTGTCCGAGCTTAGAGTTCGGCTTGGGACGAAGTTGTTTACACCCTCGCTTCGGACAATAAATCCGATCATTCTTCACCGAGGTGTCCCTCGGTCATCTGGGCCGAGAGTTATAATCCTATTGAAGGGACTTATAACCTGATAAATCATCAGGGAAAGGTCGGTAGGGACCGAACCTCAATTATCGTAAAACTATTGATAAAGGGTGGTAACCCAACCATCAACAGTATGTCCCCCCTAGTTTTTTTCGAGGATGTCTTCAGACAAAGTTGGCGAATTTCCAAAATTAAATAGCTTGTCGATAAATGAAGCTCGGTAGCCGACGACCTTCGTCTTCCAAAGTCTTAAATCTTCTTCTCTTCTTGATCTCGTCCTTCAATGTAGGCGGTAAAGAACGCAGACAGTGAAGAGTCTTTTTTGTCGCAACGCTAACTTCTCGATATTCTCAAAACCTTTCAACTCCCTTATGACATGTCGCTCATACGCCCTTGAAACCTCAGATGTGACTTTTGGTGGGAAAATGAAAAAGGATTAATCATTAATTGAATATAAGTCTCCCCCAATCTTGATTCAACGTATTTCAAAAGACGTTGATTGAGTTTCCGTGACCCTAAAAATTATACCCCTTTAAATAGCCATTACGAGAAGATTACGTCCTCAAGCTTCTCATTTCTGTAATTCCTCCGCGACATCTTTCTAAGAATCCTAAATCCTCCTCCTGTTTTTCGTAACCCTCTTACGATGTCATCCGATAAGCAAAACTCTCTCGGTTCCGATTCTGAAACCGATCTAACTTCGTCTTCATCCAGATCCAGCGGGTCTCAGCAGAAGACCTCCGAAGATTATTAATCAAACAATTCTTTGATCAATATGGAAGACACCACATCTGCCGAAAAGAACACCGAAATCTCGGATCTATCAATCCCGGCCAACTCCCCAACTAAGAGTAACAGCTCGGAAACCATCTCCGACCAAGTAACGATAGGAGGAGAAGAATTCCCTGAAGACTTTGGAGATTCTTCTTTCAAAGAAAGCGATATTGAAACTCTCCGATCATTAGCTTCAAATCCAGAAGACCTCGATATTCTGGTTCCAAAAATTGGTGACAGACCCTGGAACCCTCCAGAAGGGTTCATGTGTCTATACCTTCACTTCATTACTGAAGTTCGTCTTTGGTTCCCAATTCCTTTTCTAAAGGTGGAGTTCTGCAGACGGTTGAAAATCGCCAATGTCGTTGCTCCACGCTGGAAAATTACCGAACTTGCCAAACTTGTGGACAATCGGGATGGCAAAATTTGGTACACCATGGTGAAGAATGCCGATAAACTAGGTACTGGGTTTACTTCCAATGCCAAAGGCTGGCGCACTAACTTCTTTTTTGTTCGGATCAACGAAGCCTCCATTTTTTATCCCAACGCCGAGGTAATTAAGGCATGATCAGTTGATGCTTCGACAATCATAAAACCGATTCTTTTCAAAGAACTCCACCCAATCTTCAAAGAGGAAATGGATCTGATCTACAACCTTAGTCCACTGATATTCCCGAAGATTCCTACGGATTTTATTAAACTAACTCGACAACGCTCAGGTACCTCTTAACTTTTTAATTCTCTTCTTTTCCCCTTTTTCTTTTTAAATTTCCGTTTACTATTATTCATATTCAACACTTGGTACTTCCTTTTAGGCTATGAAATCTCCGAAATTGATTGTCCGTCGGAAAGATTGCCCTTGGATTTCTCCAATAAATCACTCATCCGAGCTCCTCCTAAGAAGTCGAGATTTCAAAAACTTCCAAGGGGTGCAATTGATTCTTCCGTCACTGACACTTCTCAGGTGGTATCCTCGGAGAAAAAACGCGGAAAAACCATCGCTACATCTCTGAAATCCAAATCTTCAAAGAAAAGGGCCGCTCCTTCGATTACTAGAACCCCTCTAACAAAGAGGCACAAATCTCAATTTGAAGCCGAAGACGCCCCGTTTAAGTTCGAGTTCAACTCATCACAACTTCTCTCAAAGGATGAAGAAAAAAGCATTGAAATGTTCTAGAAGATGGCTGGTTGTGAATCCCTAAGACCGAAGGGTGATTTTGCCGTGAAAGAGCATATATCTGCTCTCGCCAGAAATTCTGTTCGGGTTTGATAGCCTATCTCTACTTTTGTTTATCTTTTAATTTTATCTGAATCTTTACCGAGCTCCTTTCCTCTTTCAGGAAGCTCGGAACAACTGCCTTATTGTCGGTGAATATGAGTTCTTGCTGAGAGACACCAAAAAATTTATCGACAAACTTGAAAAGTAAAACGAAGCTTTGGAGGTCGATCGAACTTCTCTCGCTCATCAAGTCGAGGCGATGAAAAAGGAAGCTCGAATTGCCGGTTCTTCGTTAGCTCAAAAGGTACAATCCACAAAGAGGGTGATGGCTGAAAAAATCCAGTGTAGGCTAATTTCAATCCAAACGACCGTCCAAGCCCCGAGATGACAGACTTGTAAAAACCATGAACCTCGGTCAATCCTAGACAGTCTTCGGGGTTCTTAGCGAACTTTCTTCTCAGGGTGTGAATATCCCTGCTGATCTTCTGAAACAAGTGGAAAAGGATGCAAGTACAGCCAAACAAGAAATGGAAGAATACAAGCTCGTCAAGTTTGAATCTAATGCTTTTCGTTTCGATATTTGATTACTTTTGTAACGTTTTTTTCTTCTCTTTTTTTCTTTTTGCAAATGTTTTAAGACTCTATTTGAATGACAAACCTCATGGTTTTCTGAGATTGTACTTCTTATGTCTTTTGCTTAAGTAATCTATCTTTCTTTGAATTTATATTTAATATTCTAGAAAAGATTCTTCGAGCATTCTGTATGTTGGTCTTTTTAAAAAAGTTCCTTCAACAGATTACCGGATATACATGGACGAAACCGGAATTTGTTTTAATTCAGTGAGTTAATCCTCGACTATTTGACCTCCAATCCTCAGATCCTACTTTATTAGATCCTTAGATTCTTTGGGTACGAGTTGTTATGTTTATTATAAACATAAGCGGGAATGATCCGAATTCGCCTTACAATCTCTCGACCCTACTTTATCCGGCTCTGAAATTTCCAGCTACATTCGGTAAAGAATGTGTAAATGGATAAACCCTGTCATCGAGTACTTGATCAAGACACCGATTGTTTAATTGTGTGAATCGTGGTTAAGTATAGTTGAGTCGTCAAAAATTCATCACTATAAATCCAAAATTTAGTATTTGTAGCTGAACCTCCTGGAAGGTTGCCTACGTATCCTTAGAAGGGATCAAGTCACACGTAGTTCTGAAATTTGGATATCTCTTGCTTATCTCGGAAAACCGAGATACCAATATTTTTATTTTTTTTATTTTTTTATTTGGCTCTACATTCGGAGCTTTTTGAGTCTCATTGTTTTGCTTCCGAGGGAAAGGTCGACTTCCTCTTTTTCTTTTGGGCTCCCTTGGAGGCAGTACCTTGCCTCGGCTTGATTTTCTTTTACCGAGAAGATTCCAAGTGGATTCGGAAATTTGAGGCATTGATGATATGTAGAAACCACTCCTCTTATTAAAAACAGCCAGGGAGTTCTGAGAATTATGTTATAAAGAATCAGTCTTTCTATTACGTTGAACTTGACGATTTTGATTGTTCCTCCAACTGTCACTGGGAGTTCTACCGTCCCGAATGTTGAAACACTTTTAACGCTAAATGCTGTCAATGCCTTAAGTCCTGGCTTGAACTTTGTTTCTTTCGACCATAATTTTTGAAAAACATCGATGCACATTACATTCGCCGAGCTTCTGGTATCCACTAATATTCGGGAGACTTTGTAGTATCCAAGTTATAATTCAACTTCTAATGGATCGTTATGGGGAATCTCAACTCCTTCTAAATCTTCGGGGGTAAAGACGGGCTCCTTTTGTAAAGTCCACTTCGGAGAGGTTAACTCTGTTTGATACATGATTCGTTCTTGCGTCTCTGTGGGGAATTCTGAAATAACATTTATCCTCCTTCGTCGAGGTGAGGCATCTAACTAAGGGAATTCTTTTTTTCGTTCACAGTTCTTTTTCGACATTCGTCTCTTCACTTCTGCTAGACACCTTTTCGCAGGAGTTTTTTTAAGCTAGGTCCTTCGGAAATCTGCTTAAGTAATTCTTCAAAAGATACTCTAATAAACTACGACATTCCTCTGTATTGTGTCTGTAGGCGGTATGGTGATAACACCATGCCGGAAGGTTTCCTTCTTTCCTACTTCTTGCTTTCATCTTTTGTTTTAAATTCTGATCTCAAAGTTCGGCGGCTAGAAATGCAATTCTTGTTCTGGCTTTTTCCTTTTGTTCGAACGCTCTATCGTAATCGAGCTCTACTTTCGTCTGCTTTAATGTATATAATTGCTCTATAGAATGCATCTTCTATGGACTGTGGTCGGTATGCCGAAAGCTCCTCCCAAAATCTTGTTTCATACCAGATTCCGCTAGTTAAGGCATCAACGGCTAGTTCATCCGAGATATCTAGCTGAAAGTATATTGCCTTGAATATTTTCATGAAGCTCTGAAGTGGTTCAGTTGATGTCTATTTTATAGAGTAAAGATCGGAGATCGTTGCTGGACGTTCGAGGTTGAACATGTATTTCTTCAGGAATTTCTGCCGTAACTCGTCAAAACTTCTTATTGAATTGGGAGGCAGGTTGAATATCCAGGTTTGAGCGTTTCCGCGCAAACTTTCCGCGAAGTATTGACACTGCTTCTCCTCCTTTTCGGATGAATGGATCTTAGCTTGATTGATCGTGATCATGAACGCTTTAAGAAAAGCTTTTGGATCTCCCATTCCTTTATAAGTCGGGAACTCTAACTTTCCGCTTTTAAGTGAGTAAGGTCCGACAATTGTTGTTCTAGATAAGTCTTCGTCCATGTTTTTGAATGCCTGATTAGAATGTGGGATATCGATGGAAGATTTTTGAACCAAGGCTTTCATATCTCGAAGTTCACGATGCAATTATGCTATTGAATTATCCGTTCTCGAAATCGGATTGCCACCTATTGTCCTTGTGCTGCGAGTCATTTCTCGGTTCCTTAGTATCGGGCTCTAGTCCTCTTCTATTTCTTCTGAACTATGGAATGTATCTGCCCCCTCCCCTCTTGGCGATAAACAGCTTTTTGAGGACTTATCCGTCTGTCTGTGGTCCTGAATATCTTTTCCTTTGTTTTCCAAAAGATCTTTTGAAGATTCTTTATGCTCTTCGTTAATTCGTCGAGTTTGTATCCCGAACTCCTGGGTAACAGTCTCGGTGGGTTGTTGGTCCCAACGAGTCATTCGTGGTTTTCTATGAGTTTTAACTCTCATCGATTTTAGTTCTTCCGAGATTTCTTTTTACTTTTTCCTAGATGAGATATCCCCCTACTTGGCGCGCCAAATGTTGCCACTGGGTTCAACTTCTAATTATTTATAATTAAAGGGGTTCGTTTTTTAAGTAAATTAAGTAAAAGACAAAAGGAGAAATCTTGGAAAAGAGAACTTTTATTAATAATATCGGTTATAGAGATGTTAACTCGGAATGCCGAGTTAACTTTATCAAAGAGAAGTATTAAACTTAGGTTATCTAGTAATTCTTCTCCCCGATTCTTAATGAATTAAATTAGTGAAGGGAGGGGGGGGTGTATTTCTATATCCTAGTAGTCGGTTATCTAAGCCCATGGACTAACCTCGGAAAAATGAAAATATTCCATTTTTCTAAGATCAGGGAATCTGTGATATGATTTGATCTTATTCTGTCCGAGTTTAGACTTCGTCTTGGGACGAAGTTGTTTACACCCCCGCTTCAGACACTAAATCCGATCATTCTTCACCGAGGTGTCCCTCGGTCATCTGGGCCAAACGTTCCAATCCTATTGAAGAGACTTATAACCTGATAAATCATCAGGGAAAACTCGGTAGGGACCGAACCTCAATTATTGCCAAACTATTGATAAAAGATGGTAACCGTGCCATCAACACTTTGCATATTGTGCTGTTCATTTCTGTTAGTTCTCTCGCTGGATAAGTAGATGTGAGTTTGGAATGCGAAGAAGCTTAGTTAAATCTTATTGAACGGTGGAAGCTGAAACGAAGGTAAACATAACAAAGAAGGCGGAGAGGCAACATTATCTCGTTAAGGTGAATTAGTGGTGGTAAAAAAGAATGTATAAGGGAGAGGAACAATTGAAGAGGTGAAATTTTTAGGTTAGTTTTGGTTTATTATGTGTAATTGCTGTGGTTTTTTTGTGGGCTGTTAAGTTGATTATAGGTCTATATATTAGTAACTAGAGAAGATTTGCGTGTGAGCATTTAAAATTTGATAATTCTATATTTAATTTCTAACATAATAACATATGATATTTAATTTGAAATTTTTTATTTCTTTATTGTTTGATGGATAACATTCTTAACAAACAAAAATGTTTATTGAATATAAATTATTTTTTATAATTACTTAAAATATATTTTTTGTTATATTATATTATTAATATTATATATATATATATATATATATCATATTTTTCACTTTGGGCAATAAAAAATGTTTTTCAATATTTTATCGTATTTTTTTTTCTTAGTTAATAATTTTAATTTTAGAAAAATCATTTAATTAACCACATAATCGTGTTTGAGAGGTAACAAATTAGATATTAATTAAAATAATTATATATTGTTATAAAAAAAACTTCATTTTTATCTCAAATGAGCTGATCAGTCAATAAATCTGTTGTGAAAGATATGATAATGAATATCATGTCTAGAATGTTCCAAATAACAATGATCAACTAAACACTTTTTATTTCTCAATTAGAAAGGGTTTCTATGTTTGATAAGCAATGAAAAATGATAGTAAATATCACCGGTTAGTGTTTCATGTAAAACCTAAGAAGCAAAACCCTATTTCCGCTCTTTAGTTATTCTCGCTCTCACCCTTGGAGAGTAGACTTATGTGGGTGTAGTTCCACTCCTTTGTGAATTAGCTTGAGGTGAAAAAGTCTTGAATCTCTAGAGTAACTTGTTTCCCAATGATCTCCCAATAGTGCCACGAGAAATAACATGTCATACCATCAGGACCCGACGCACTCGAAGGCTCAATAGAGAAAGCCGCTTCTCTTGTTAGTTGCTTGCTCATCTCCAAAGTAACCCTTGGGCATGAAACATCTACATCATTATTAGGAGCTTCTAACCATCGTGGAAAACCATTGTCATCAATCAACTTAGTCAGACATTTTCCTAATTTATATGCCTTGACTGATACGAGGAAGAATTTTTTTTTATAATCCCCATTCTTTGCTCACTTTTCACAAGTCTTCCGTGCCAAAAATTCTTCTTCCTCCCTATAAGCCACCATCAGTTGTTTCTTCAAAATTACCAATTTAGCAATAGATAGATAGTCAACAAATTGCCCCATCTCTAGATTATCCTTGATCAAGACCATTTTATCTTGAGAGTTAGATCGATGCTATTTTTTTTTTACCTACTAAGGCCCCTCCTGCATTGTTTTAAACATCTTGCTACAACACCAATTCTTCCAGTTTCAAAGGATAACCAAACTCTCTTGATTTCACTTCTTATAAGTTGGTTTCCCATCATTCTCTTGTCAAATTGGTCCATCTCTAGATTATCTTTCATCAAGACGATTTATCTTGAGAGTTAGATCAATGATACTTTTTTACCTACTAAGGCCCCTCATGCATTCCTTTAAACATCTTGCTACAACACCAGTTCTTTCAGTTTCAAAGGATAACCAAGCTCTCTTGATTTCACTTCTTATATGTTGGGTTCCCATCATTCTCTTGTCAAATCTAACCTGCCCCTTCTTCACATCTCGGGTAGAAAAAAAGTCTTACCATCACATGCAATGATCAGATCCCCTTGTTCACATAACCCTATTAAGCATGCATTGAATCCACTGGCTGCCTCTCATACCTCCCCACGTGAAATTGTAACCTTGAAAAAGAAACACTCTCATTTGAAAAGTTCTGATCATGAATGAGAAAATCTTCAAAATCCACAACTAATCTTTTTGGGCCACCAAGTTTCACCATTATAGAGGATATCATCGAAGACCCCCACCAAGGCTCTTTTCTGATTATACTAATTCTGTTCAATATTTCCCACACCTTACATATTCCTTTCTTCACCAAATTTTCATGTACAAAAATATGCATACTTGATGAGAGCCCCATCCAATATCTTCGGGTCAAATTAAACTTTTTTCAGCTTGAAGCACATGTATTTGAACACTATTTTTCTAGAAAAGAGCTAAGCCACCACTCAACAAAAAGCTAAGTGATATTATCATATCATTCATCATTTAGGCTTACATTAGAGTAGGATTCCATTTTGTAATTGGCATGTTTTGCTACCTTTATCATATATTTCATTGCATT
Organism: Euclidium syriacum; assembly: GCA_900116095.1. Lineage (NCBI taxonomy): Eukaryota > Viridiplantae > Streptophyta > Magnoliopsida > Brassicales > Brassicaceae > Euclidium > Euclidium syriacum. Next base: position 1,137,479 of record FPAK01000005.1, on the reverse strand, counting down.
TAGAGTCTAGGTGTTGCATTAGGTTCTAGTAGTGTCTTTGGTGCATTTTGGTTGTCTCTTAGGTACAAAACAGGGATAAAAGGGAGCTAGGAGCTAAGGAGATCATTTGGAGGAGGAGAAGCCATTGGATAGGCAAGAGAGGAGCAAAAAGAAGCTGCAGCGGTCCAGGTGCAGCGGTCAAGGAGTGACCGCTGCAGAAGACTCCAGCGGACTGAAGGCGCAGCGGTCAAGGAGTGACCGCTGCCAAATCCTCCGGACAGTTCCTCAAGCCGCAGCGGTGCCTGCAGTGGTCAAGGAGTGATCGCTGCAAACTTCTGGAGCCAAAAATCAATCAAGCCGCAGCGGTCAAAGAGTGACCGCTGCAAACTCAGTCATAGCGGTCACCAGGCGCAGCGGTCAAGGAGTGACCGCTGCAATCTTCTGAAGACAAAACCAGACCGCAGCGGTCTTGCAGCGGTCAACCGCAGACCGCTGCGGCCTAGTTCGGACAAAAATAACCGGGTCGAAACCCGGTTTGTCCCGGGTCGACCCGGTTTGACCCAATTTCATAAAAACCCCTTTTCTCTCACTTACATTTTTATGTTTGAGTTTTGCTAAGAGTTTGGCAACTCAATTTCCCTTTTGTTCTTGAATCCCTAGTTGAATTCTAATACAATTTGCATTTTCCTTTAAGAAATCTTGTCTTTTGCATTTCATTATCAATCCATTTTAGAATCCATCATGATTTCTCCTCTAATCAAACTTGGTTTTGGGAGAATCATCATGGGTCTTGAGTAGTTTCATTAGGGTTTAAGGATGGGTTAGATGAGGGGGATCTAAGCATGGATTAGGGTAGTTTAGGGTTTAAATCAAACATTCCATCCATCTCTAAGAGTGCTTAAAGTTTCTTCTTGCATGGGAATGAGGAAGATGATATGAGGCATTTCATGAACACCAAGTGTTTGATGAAATGCCCAAGAGAGCTTTGAGATGGAATTATGATTTTTATGCCCAAGGGATTGGTGCTGAAGGTTTTAATTAGGTTGATCTAGTAATTTGGAAATGAATTCACTAATTGTCATCACTCAAATGGGAATTTGCTAATGATGTATAATTAGTGACATGATTAATTGCATGGAAATGAATTAGTCAATTAAATGGATCATTAACCTAGGGAATAGCTAATTAGTGTAAGCTAGATACTCTAAACCATGCTTAGTGATCCTAAATCATAAATAGCCCATCTAAGGACCCTTCTTTTATCATTGCATAACTTAATCATCTAATCACTTGCATCTAGTTTACTTAGTCAATTTGAGTTAAACAACAACCATCTCTAGCTTAAATTAAGGAAATCTTTGTATCCTAGGTAACAAATTTATAACGAGTTTGGATTCGATTCCTCTTATACTACAGTGATTAAGAGGTAATTGATACCCTCTAAAGGCCAAAAAGGCTAGTATCACTAAGCCACCACTCAAACCACGCAAATATCCTTTAAAGACCTTGTCATATCCTAACACATCTTGACGATCTACCAACACATCTCTTCTATTATTCTTCTCCATCATAGACATAAACTCGTGGAAATGATCAATGGACCGTCCTAAGTCTTGAAAATTTCAACTCATCATGCTCATCTTGATAGCGGCAGTCCCTCCTTTGGGACCACCAATGGTGTTTTTGTGTTAAGACGTCCACTTCGTTGTAGCTTTGCTATTTTTTCTTTTCTTTTTTTTTGATTGAGATGAATGACCATATATTTGATTCCCCCTCCTCTTGCTACTCAAAATATCATTATCCCTTAGGCTCCCTTGTGTCAATATTTTTAATACCAACTATCTCACATATGCGTTTCATTGGTTGAATTTGGTAATGATGAAAATCTATGTTAAGATGTTTTAGCATGGGTATCTAATTAAACATCTTAATGTTAATTTTTTTTGTCAACTTTACATCGGAAATGCAACCATTTTCAACCATTTATCTAAATTTAAGTTCCGAAAATAATATATAACGACATATCGTACTTACATAAGAAATATATATATATATATATAGGGGGAATTGCTCAGAATACACCGAAATTTGAGTTTTATCACAAAAGTACACTGCCAATTCAAACAAATGCACAGCTACACCAAAGGGTAGACCAAATTACGGTTACCTCCTTATGACCAAACAAAAAAAACTAAACCGCAATTACAATTATAACCTGCGCGCTTCGCAGACTTATCATGAAGTCTTGGAGTAGACTTCATGATAAGTCTGATACTAATTAAATAATAGATTTAAAATATATAAAATTATTTTGGTAAATTTGTTTGATACAAAAATTAAATATGAAGTAACCTGATGTAAAAAAATGTACAATTCAAAAAAACTAATCAAATTTAACTATGCAAGCTAAATTATGTTATATAACCCAAATATTTGGAGACTTCTATAGAAGTCTAAATTTGTATAAAATCTTAAAATTAAATTATAAATTAAGGACTATATAAATTAAATATAAAAAATTGTGAAGTATATGAAATTAAATTTTCCGAAAAATGAACCAAATTAAACCATATGAGACGAAATGGGGTGTAAACCACAAACATTAGGTTTATATGAAACATTTACATATATCTTTAAGGTTAGGTTTGAGGTTTTAATATGTTTGTGTTAAAATGTTGAACTTGCATAAACTTGTTATATTTCGACTTTGTTAAACAATTCAGTTGATTATTATGCGGTTTACTTCATAATTTTGTCTATGGTGTGGTAATTAGTCAATTTAGGGCATAGCAGACTTCTCTAGAAGTCTTCTTTACCCTAAAATATTAAATTTAATATAGAAAATTACAGAAAATTATTTTGCTAAATATGCTTAATACAGAAACTAACTATATACAACTGTAAAGTTTAAAAAATTAAATTTCATACAATTGAAACAAATTAAACCATGAGTCAAGATGATGTGTAAACCACAAAGATAAGGTTTCAAACAAACCATTTACATATATCTTTGGGGTTTGTTTTCATTATAAGTATTTATGTTGAAAATTTAAATTTTCATAAACTTGTTATATTTCGACTATATTAAAAGGTTTTAGTGTTTTTTTTTCAGTTTCACAACATAATTTTATAGATTAACGGGTAATTAGTAAATTTAAGGTTTTATTTAGGGTATAGAGACTTCAATATAAGTCTACTAGTTCAGAAGACTTCGTATGAAGTCTACTGAATTGTAATTTTTAACCTAGAGAAGATATTTTACGCAGCTATATAAACCAAATTTTCGAACAGTCGCTGTAAAATTCAGAATCACTCTCTCTCTCTACAACCACAACTCTGTGTTTTCTCTCGACAATTTCTCTTTCTAAAAGTATGAATCTTCCCAAAGCATTCCCAGCATTCAAGCGTAGCCGATTAGCCGCCGTCGCCATCTCCATCGCGAAACGGTTAAGGTTCGTCTTCTCTCGTCCAGAGGATTTTTTTTACAGAGATTTTAAAAGGGGGTTTATTGGTTTTTTATGGTTTTAGATTCAACGAGAGGATGGCGATACCTAGTTATACTCAACCGTCAAGTAGCTCATACAAAAGTATGAGTTCCACTGGTCGACGCAGATCCAGAGGAACTTATGGATTTCCTAAGAAATGCTTCTGTGGTTTGGTTCCTATCATGCAAACTTCGAAGACAGCTGATAATCCAGGAAGGAGATTCTATGGTTGTCGTAATTGGGATGTGAGGCCTTTTTTATGTTGTGTTTGTGGTTTGTTATTGGAGTTTATAGTTGTTGGAGTGTATTGTAAGTGTATGTTTTGTAATTTGGTTCTGTAGGATGGTGGCTATCATCTAATGAAGTGGTGGGATGAGGCAATGATTGAAGAGTTTCATGAGTTAAAGCTGGGTGTGGATCAACACGGTGAACAAATTGATGACACGGTGAACAAATTGATGACATGTACGTTCGTCGTGGTGAAAAGGAAACGTTAAGGACCACCTTGCTCGATGAGGTCCTGAAAATGCAGGAAGAGATAGCTCAACTAAAGGAGCTAATTATTGAGATTGAGAACCGTTCTAGCGGCAATTTAAGATATATGATGGTCGCTGGTCTTATCGTTGTCATCATGTGTATTTCATTTTTGGTTCAGGGGATCTTAATCTAAGCGTTGCTATAATAGAACGTGGTTTTTTCAATCCCAATTCTTGTATTCGGCTGCATATTTTTAATCGTATGTGGTATCATTGCAAATTTAGAACCCTGACGGCAATCGAATGCACACGAATTATGCTTCAGACTTCCGTTGAAGTTTTTACACGAATTACTATATACAGACTTCTGGGGAAGTATAAATATAGACTATACATTATCATCTTTTAGACTTCTGTCGAAGTCTTTTACATGAATTACTATCTACAGACTTCTGGGGAAGTCTAATATAGACTAAACATTATCATCTTTAAGACGTCTGTCGAAGTCTTTTACATGAATTATAATCTAAAGACTTCTTGGGAAGTCTAAATATACCTGACCCGACCAAATTGTTATTTACTGTTCCGTATTTATCACAGACCCGGCAAAATTAACCTGACATATAAAAGGCAATTTTTATTGGGGTTAAAGTAAAAAACACAAAAAATCGTAAATCAGAAACCCTAGGCGATTTCTCTCTCAATTTTTTGGATCTGAGTTTTCGACCTCTCTTCTCAAATCGACTGAAATCGTAGTTCGTCTATCTGTAAGTGATTCAATTTGTTTAAAATCTACGACTGAATCGAAAATCTCTTGTTTTGATTTCTAAGTATCCTTCCCTAGTAATCGAAAACCGCGAAATCCCGGGCTGCTTTACATTTTCCCCCTATATATGCTGTAATCTTGACCCTTGTTCATCTTATTGTATGTTAAATCTTGCGCAAATCTCGTAACCGTTAAGATTTTTGTTGATGAGTTCCCCAGGAAACTTCGATTGGAGATTTCTCTCTGTGAATTCTTAAGAAGTCATTCAGTAGACTTATAAAGAAGTCTGTGATTGTAGACTTCTAACGATGTCTTTTTTTTTTTTTTTTTTTTTTTTTTTTTTTTTTTTTTTCAGGTTAGAGATGATGCCAACATTTCCAACTCGAATGTTCTATAAGAATGACCATCCCTTACCTAAAAAAAACATAACTCACTATAGCGGTAGGAGAGTACTTCTTGATTCATTGCGCAATGCAATGCAGGAGAATGAGTGGGAACAGCTTAGAAACTCACATTTGGGAGTTTTAGCAAAGTTTCACGAATTGAACTTTGCATGGGCTTCGAGATGTGTGCATTTTATGCTTAGTGCACAGTTGTGGTGCGACAAACCGTACGAGCTATGGACCCTCGTTGGTGGCCAACCACTGAGGTTTTCACTAAATTAGTTCGAAGAAGTCACTGGACTCAACTGCGCTTACCGGGAAAATGTGGGGAAACCTGAGATTGAGATTACAGACAATATTCAAGACTTCTAGGATCTGCTGGCTCAGTCAAAGATGAATCCGACCTCAGCTGCTCTCGCTATGACTGTGATCGATCCAGTAGAGTCTGCATCATACCCCTGGGGAAGAGTGGCACATAACATACTGATGAACTCTGTCAAGGAGGCTGACGTCGCGCAAGGATCGTACACCATTAACGGCTTTATTGAAGTCTTGCATGTTTGGATATTGTGGTCGCTACCGGTGTATGCGAAAGTGTATGGAGGGCCTCTACCTAACAGGCCAACTCCACCGCTGCTGGCTTACCAAGGATCAAGGGGGCGCAAGAATGTCAAGTCGAATATGCAGAACCAGGTATGTGATACAACTTAGACTTACGTGGAAGTCATACTCTGGTAGATTTCATAAGAAGTCTTTTATTGTGATACAACTTAGACTTACTTGGAAGTCATACTCTGGTAGACTTCTTGAGAAGTCTTTTAATGTACAATCTTATGTTTTGTAGACCAATGTGATACACTTCATTAAGAAGGACTATGATGACATGTTTCCATAATGGGACAATGATAAGGCGGATGAGAAGATTGTCAACATTCTGAAAGCGATGTATGGACATTTCGGACCCAAGTGGAGATGGAACGAGTCTCACTGGCCAGATAATGGTGTTATGGTTTCCAAAACTGCCAATGTGAAGGATGAGGATGAAGATGAAGTTGAAGATGAAGAGGAAGATGGGCTGCGTAAAGGTAATAGTGGTAAGAGGAAGGCGAAAGTTGTTCCGTCTCTACCAAGGAAGAGAGCAAAGAACGTTGGAAATGGTGATGGTGATGGTGATGGTGATGGTGATGGTGATCTACTCCGGGAGATTAAGAAGGGATTCACTGATGTGGTGAATGTGGTCAACCAAAGTCTCCTGGTTTTTGGTCGGAAGGTTGATTCGCTCAATGAGAAGGTGGAACTGCTGGCTGCTGATGTGGCGGTAGTGAAAGAGAAAGTCTATGCTATTCCTGATGAAAACAAGAAGGCAAGGGAGGATTCACAGAGTAAAGGGGAAGTGGATAAAGTAAAGGAAGGAACGGAGACAACAGAAAAGAGGATGGTGCACTTTGGGGATGAACAGGATAACAAAAAGACGGAGGAGAAGAATGTTGCCGAACAGGAAAAGGGGGTGGAGAAGGACAAGCTGGAGTCTAAAGAGGAGCAGACGAAGGTGCCTCCTAGCGAGGTTAGTAATGATAATCAAAAAACCGTAGTAAGGAAAAGTAAGAGAATAGAGAAGAAGAAGGAGAAGAAATAAAATAAGGCTTCTGAATCAGTCTTGTTTAGTCTAATTTTTAGGCTTGTGAATCAGTCTTGTTTCGGTTGTTGTAAACTATGTGGAATAATGTAACTACTCTTAATTACGCTTTTCAATGGCATTTTTTGTTTGTGAATGTTCTTTATGTTATGCAGACAATGGAAGAGCCGAGTGTAGCTGAAATCAATGAAGAATATACTGGAATTGATTTTAGGTCGGTCAAGCGAGCCAAAAACGCCACTCAGGCTAAAGCAGCACAAACTCTTGCACGAGCCAAAAGCGATGAAGCAAAGAGACAACTCGCTTTAGCACCGGAACTAGCGTTTAAACCAATCCAGGCTTCATCAGGGCATGGCTACGATCCAACAGTACCCATCAGTAAGCAAGAGTTGAACAGCCTGAATAAGTATATCAAGAGCCTTCTGTAAGTGAAAACTCCTTATCTGACAATGGTGTTATGATTTGGTAGTGTCTAATCCAATGATGGTAATGGATTGTAGGGGATATCCTGCTAGGCCGAACGGAAGTAGCGTGAAATGGTACTGGACACTCCGTAATAACGGAGAGTGGCTAATGGACTTGGTATACTTCTCATCATACTGCATACTTCGTAAGAAGTCTACACGATAGAAGACTACTTCAGAAGTCTACTATGACAGAAGACTTTCGTCGAAGTCTACTAGGACAGAAGACTCCTTTTGAAGTCTACTAGGACAGAAGACTTCTTTTGAAGTTTACTATTTTATGATAATAGACTTCTTATGAAGTCTTCTACGATAGTTGACTTCTTATGACGTTTTCTATCTTGTAGACTTCGAATGAATTCTTCCCTTCTACTGTTGCTAACTACTATCTAATTTCCAACTTGCAGCACCTTGATGGTGGGATTGATCTGCTGAGACTGAAATACCACCATCACCCGGAATGGTTCAGAAGCGAGAGGCTCTGTTTCCTTGACTGTCTAATGCCATCTCTCTGGGTACGTCACTACACCGACTTCAAAAATGCAGATCTGATGCCGCCTGGAACTTATGATTATCACAACAGTGAGCTGCCACTCTTCTGCCGATCAGGTAAGATATGGGGGATCGATATTGATGATATCTACATGCCATCGAATATTAACAACAAACATTGGATTGCATTGTGGATATCTATTCCTGACAGGCACATCAGTATTTGGGACTCCGCTCTTAGCTATGCGAAGGACGAAGTGATTGCAAGCAGTGTTACTCCAGTTTGTGAGATAGTGGCAGCTATCCTCAACCAGGTTGCATATGAGGATGATAAGTGAAAGTATCCTCTGACTCCATTCACTTACCACAGGGTTACAGTGGGAGTACCTCAGAATAAAAGGTCCGGTGATTGCGGCGTTTATTGCCTAAAGTATATTGAATTTCACTCTCTAGGAATGGAGTTCCCTGAGTGGTTGTGTGATAAGAGCACTAAGGCGATGAGGGATAAACTCGCGGGTGATATATGCTGCATTTTGAAGCGCAACAGACAAGAATCACGAACAGGGTAGGAACTACAGCTCTTGGACATGTATGATGGAAAAACTGTTTAACATGTATGATGGAAAAACCAGTTATTTTGGCTACTGCTAGGGGAAATTTTTTGGACCCTATCTAAGGATCTAATTTTAATATGTTGTTTATGATAGGGTAGGGTTAGTTGCTAAGGTTGTAACCTACGTTTGAATGTTCTGAATACTAACAAAAGGAAAGTAGCATTTTGTCTGATAAATATCATTTTAAACAAGACAACAAGACAAATAAAATTCAAATACTGGAAAGACTTCTTCAAAAGTGAACATGTAGAACTTTCACGATGTCTTCTAGTTCCCTTGGCCTTGGACACCTAAATTCAAATACTGGAAAGACTTCTTTAGAAGTCAACATGTAGACTTTCCACGATGTCTTCTACTTCCCTCGGCCTTGGACACCTAAGGCCAAATACTGGAAAAGACTTCTTTAGAAGTCAACATGTAGACTTCCCAGGATGTCTTCTAGTTCCCCTCGGCTTTGGACACCTAAGACCAAATACTGGAAAAGACTTCTTTAGAAGTCAACATGTAGACTTCCCAGGATGTCTTCTAGTTCCCCTCGGCTTTGAACACCTAAGGCCAAAATACAGGACAGACGTATCGTTAAACGAAGAAGATACCTGTTAACTGAAGATGATGCGTAACTTACACAATTTGGTAGAGTATGACCAGGTTGTTTGCAGCTTGAACAACTGTATTGTTTGTGCAACTTTCGGGGCTTTGCTTTCCCTTTGGTGGCTGCGATTTCTAACCAAGTTTGCCACCTTGACTTTTTCTGTCGACCAGGACCTCGCCGGTATTCTGGTGGATCGCATTTCTTGGCTTCTGGAGTAATGAAATCTTTATTAGAAGGGAAAATATTCCGAGAGTATGTCGTGTACAAATAATCTTTTGCGTAGAAAGGAGACACCAGCGTCTTAACATGTAACTGAAGCTCAGGTGCAGCCGCAATAGCTTGTGAGCACGAAATTTTATCAATTTGCCACACACCACACTCACACGTTTGATGTTCCAAGTCGACAATACAATCTCTGTGACCGCCTTTCACGAAGAAACGCCTACCGTCTATAGCTTCCACCGTCATCATATCTGCATAATGCTCTCGGATAGCCAACAAATACTCAACTCCCTTAGAAAAGTGTGTTGTTAGCCCTAACGCATTTGCTCGCCGTTTGCAGAACCACGTTCCCACCTTCGCTCTTATAAACTCTAGGAGGAAAGGTATTGGGAATCCTTTCGCGGGTTTTAGTAAAGAGTTTATCGACTCGGCGATGTTGCTCGTCTTGATGTTGTACCTATCATGGGGAAATGTCAAAAAGATAAAAAAAAATTGTTACAAAGTTTAACAGATTCAATAGACTTCTTAAGAAGTCTACGCTCGAAGTAAACTTTCTGGGAAGTCTACTTGATTTTCAGCAGACTTCAAATGAAGTCTGATAATGTATTAGACATCCAGAGACGTCTGCTTGTTAACTTCTTTGTACCTATCTCCGGGAAAATGAACTCGTGACCAAAGTCTGGGATCAGCGTCCTCCAAATAGTCTGCAAGGTCGGGATTCGCCTCCCTTATCGAAGCCATGTACATGTTATAGTCGTACATGGTAAACGCATACGCGACATTTTTCACCAAGTATAACAGATGCTTTCCCCTAAACTTAGAGACAATGTTACATTGTAGATGATAATAACATATCCCTCTATTGGCCCAAGGGAGAACAGTCTCACATGCATTCTTGATGGATTTGTGCCTATCTGAGACTATTACCAAAGCATGTTGGTCGGAAATGCATTGTGACAACTTGGTGAAAAACCACTCCCAACTTTCATCATCCTCGACATCGACGACACCAAAAGCCAAGGGAAAGATCTGAAAATTCGCATCTTGTGCACATGCCACTAACAAGACACCGCCATATTTTCCTGTTAAGTGAGTACCATCAACCACGATAACTCTTATGCAATATTGAAAACCGTCTATAGACGCCCCAAATGCCAGAAACAAATATTTGAATCTATTCATTTCATCAACTTCAAAAGCGGTTACGGTTCCTGGATTGCTTAGCTGGAGCTTTTGGAGAAAGGAAGGAATCATCGCATACCCATCTTCTTGTGTTCCTCTAACTACCGTTGTTGCATGTATCATTGTTCGGTATGCCGTTGTGTAGCTCATCTTTATACCATGCCTATGGTTTAAGAAATCTTTTAGCGCTTCTGGTGTTATCTTGCTGATTGATTTCTTTCCCCATTCTTTTAAGTACAGGTCACCCATATATGATGGTGCATGACGCTTACGGAGTGCCATTCTATCAGCCGCTCCACATGTATGAACTCTCACATACTTGGTCACCTAAAACGTATGTGAATCATGCTTCAAACCCGCTCTTACCATCCACTTGCAGCCTTTCACTTTACACCTACCGACAAACAACTTTTTTTCAGACTTATCAACTCTATATGCGAATTTCCGATTTATAGCCGTCATTCGCAATTCAGATATTAGATCGTCTTTGTTATCAAAACACACTTCCACAAAAAGACCGTCCGTCCATGGTCGTATACCCTCACCAAGATAACACAATCTCAAGGCCTTTTCAGCCTCATCTTCACTTTTATCTTCATCTGAAACTTGCCCATAAACCTCGTAATCGTCGCCGTCAAAATACGTTACGGCTTTTTTTTTCAAAACATCCTCAACTTTCTCTTCTTCATTCTCCATCTTACAAAAGTCATCGCAATCATTATCCCCATCTATTTCTTCCTCCGCATCGTCGTCCGCATTGTCATCCATACCATGATTACAATCTTGATATACTACTTCTTCGCAACTGTCATCACCATCTTCAGCATTACTAGAAGCATCCATGGAGACTCGTAAGGAGACACAAAGATGTAGTTGATTGGTACTTGCTAATTCGATCATGCTCTGAACTTGCATATCACTTGTGACATAAATCGGAGGACACTCAGGGCCAACCATTGTTGCTGGCAATGGATAAGTTAAATCAACCAACTCTGCTTTCGTGCCCAAGTTATACTCTTTTACTGACATCTCAACGAGTTCACGATGTCTACAACCATCTCGCAAAGAGAACATTCTCCCTCCCTTGGCATTGTCAACAATAAACTGCCAACCCGATTCTCTCAACACCCATTCCCCGTAGAAAACAGGTAACTGAACCATTCTCTGTAAGAAAAATGTTAACACAACATTAGCAATCGATATATCAAAACAGACTTCATTTGAAGTCTTATATAATTCGATAAATAGCTAAAAGCATAAGAAAATTGAATCCAAGATGAATATCAAATATTATCTTCTCACACTCCTACATGATACACATAAATAAGGCTAGACACACCGAACAAAGAATGCATTTTTCATCAACATAATTCACAAGAAAATGATTTTTCTACCAATTGTAATAAACAGACCTCATAGAAAGTCTACTAGAAGACTTCCACAAGAAGTCTACAAAAATGCGCTAAATTGCTAAAAATCATAAGACATATAAATCCTAAACAAATATCACATATAAACATACCAAATTAATACATGAGCAAGAAAACAAAGTATAACACAGAAAGGAAAAAGAAAATATTGATAAAAACATAATCTATAGTCCAAAAATGAGATTTCATCCCAGCAGACTCCAAATGAAGTCTACATGTTTTGTGAGGAGACTACCGTAGAAGTCATCTTAAAGGTAGTTCTACAATTACACTTTTCTGAAGGAGACTTCGAAAGAAGTCTACCCAAAAACAGACTTCATCAGAACTCTCCCTTGGAATGACTTATATGCCTTGACTGATACGAGGAAGAATTTTTTTTTACAATCCCTATTCTTTGCTCACTTTTCACAAGTCTTCCGTGCCAAAAATTCTTCTTCCTCCCTATAAGCCACCATCAGTTGTTTCTTCAAAATTACCAATTTAGCAGTAGATAGGCAGTCAACAAATTGTCCCATCTCTAGATTATCTTTGATCAAGACCATTTTTATCATGAGTATTAGATCGATGTTCTTTTTTACCTACTAAGGCCCTTCATACATTCTTTTAAACATCTTGCTATAACACCAGTTCTTCCAGTTTCAAAAGACCATTTTTATCATGAGTATTAGATCGATGCTCTTTTTTTACCTACTAAGGCCCCTCATACATTCTTTTAAGCATCTTGCTATAACACCAGTTCTTCCAGTTTCAAAGAACAACCAAGCTCTCTTGATTTCACTTCTTATATGTTGGTTTCTCATTATTCTCTTGTCAAATCTAAACTGCTCCTTCTTCACATCTCGGGTAGAAAAGAGTCTGACCATCACATGCGATGATCATATCCCTTTTTTAGGTGAAAAATTTAGTTTGTAAAAGGAAACATCTTGAGCCATTCCTTGTTCACATAACCCTATCAATGAATCCACTGGCTACCTCTCATACCGCCACATGTGAAATTGTAACCTTGAAAAGGACACACTCTCATTTGAAAAGTTCTGATCATGGTTGAGAAATCTTCAATATCTACAACTGGTCTTTTTGGGCCAAAAAGTTTTTCACCATTATAGATGATATCATCAAAGTCCTCCACCATATACGAAGGCTCTTTTCTGATTATACCAATTCTGTTTAATATTTCCCACACCTTACGTCTTCCTTTCTTCACCAAATTTTCATGCACAAAAAATATGCATACTTGACGAGAGTCTCATCCAATAGCTTCGTGTCAAATTAAACTTTCATCAGACTAAATTCATGTATTTGAACACTATTTTTCTAGAACAAAGCTTAGCCAGCACTCAAAAAAAAAACTAAACCACCACTCAAACCACACGGATACACTGTAAAGACCTTGTCATATCTTAACACATCATGACGATCTACCAACACATCTCTTCTATTATTCTTCTCCATTATAAACATAACCTCGTGAAAATGAGCATTGGACTGTCCTAAGTCTTGAAAACTCCAACTCATCATGCTCATCTTGATATGGAAGTCCCTCCTTTGAGACCATCAATGGTGTTGTTGTGTTAAGACCTCCACTTAGTTGTAGGTTTGCTCCTTTTTTCCTTCTTTTAACTGAGATGAATGGCCAGATATTTGATTCCCCCTCCTCTTGCTACTCAAAATCTCATTATCCTTAGGCTCCCTTGTGTCAATATTTTCTAATACCTCCTTTCAATACCAACTATCACATTTATATATGCGTTTCATTGGTTGAATTTTATAATGATGAAAATTTATGTTAAGATGTTTTAGCATGAGAATCTAATTGCACATCTTAATATTACTTTTTCTATAAACTTTACATGATTAATGCAACCATTTATCTAAATTTAATTGTAAAGTAAAGTTCCGAAAATAATATATTACGACATATCCCATTTACATAAGAAATTCTTAATTAAATATCTAATTTTTTTGGAGAAAATTATTTTCTTTCTATTTAATTGAAGATATCTAAAATAAAAAATTATTGACACCACTATGTATGGTTGATAACACATCAATGCAAATTATTAGAATATAAATCATATCTTCGAACATTGAATGTCATTGAAATGATTACATTACAAATACTTTTATTTTCATTAAGAGTCTTAAAGGCCTATTAAATTTGTAAATGAATTATGTTAGTATATGTATAATTTTATTAAAATAAAAATAATAAGCTTCCTCCCAAAATATTTGAGGAATACTCATATTTAATATTATTAAAATGATTTCTAAACTAAATATCATTAAGAGAAATATTGTAAAAAAAAAAAAGAAGTTAATTAGAAAGAATCATTGATATTAAATCCTATAAATAAGTTAATTTTCAGATCTTGAAAAAGAAACATAATTTTATTTAACATAATTAAATTTTAGAGTAAATGATCATTTATGTTAAATGATCATTTATGTATTTATGTTTTGGAGAGTTGAGGTTTAAATAAAAAGGACACATGTCAAATTGTGAGGTGACACATGTCAATTTATGAGGTGACACATGTCAATTTTTTAGAGACTTTTATTAGGAGAAAACCTTAAAATATTAGAATAGATGTTTGCATGTGTATTTTTGTTAGTTTGTTATCTGCTTTTGTGGCTTGAAATATTTTCTCCATATGATCTTCAGTTCATTTCATTAGGAATTTTAAATCAACTACCACCATATGACCATAAGCTCTGTTATCGTTTTTATTTTCTTTTGTGGGTATATTTTCATCTCCAACATTTAGCAGCCATGCTGCAAAATTTTTTTTGATTCTTGGAGTCTCATGTTATATTTTAAAGTGAATACATTACAAGATTCCCACAAGTATGATTCTTTGATTGATGCTAAAATTATATCTCCTCTAGAACCATGTGGAATGGCTGGTAGTTCTTTTCGGAAGTCACCACCTAGTAGTAAAGTTTTGCCTCTTAAAGGCTTGTCCTTAGATGTTTCATTTTCATGGACATCAAATCACTTAATGTTCTGTCTCTTTAAATGCGTATCAATGTGTCATGGATGCCTCACCCTATATGATAAGATCAGTTTTTATGATTAATTCAGGAAGCATTGTTTCAGACATTATATTGCACATTTAATCTTCTTTGATATTTATCGGTATCTTAAATGTGAATGTGTTGTCCTACCTGCAGGTAGAAGCAATGTAGCAATGCATGACAAAGCTAGTGGGAGCACTATTTTCTCTGTTGAGCGCATCTTAGGAATGATTGTTTTATAAATGTATGTTTTCTCTGTTTCGTCAGGACCATATAGGAAGAATAGTTTTCTCAGATCATTGTCTATCGACTTCATAACTGCATCGTAAACTATTTTTTGTTGCACATTCAAACTCATGAAATATTTTTTGTGCTTTTCTTGTTCCTCTCTTCATTGTATTGTAATTCAAAATCTCTTCTTGAATATTTCACTTTCTCACTAACATCAAATTTTCCGTTAGCTTCACTAAACATTTCCCCACTCAAATCACCAACAGTGAAAAGAAAATCTCAAATTTGATTTTGTTGTTGTCTTCGTCGGCGAGAGATAGACGATTCACAAATTCGATTGAAAAGAAGTGGATCGATATGAGAAGTTCTAATGTGCAAGTCGAATCAGTACCAACAGGAAAAGGAAAATTCTAGCTTTAATTTTGTTGTTTTCTTTGTCGACGAGAAATAGGCAATTCACATATTTTATTGAAGAAGAAATAGATCGATCTGAGAAGTGAGAAGTTGTAATGTGCAAGATTCGATTGAGCTTCGTGATGAATCTATCAAAGAAATTTTGGTCAACGGTGAATAATCAACACAAGAAGAACACCCTTTTGGGCTAAATCTAATTTTGGGTATGGTTCGATTTGATGGATGATTAGGTTCGGTTGAATCGATGATTTTAAAACACCAATTATGGACTATACCATAAAACCATTTTTAGGAAACTATGACATAATTTTCTTATTTCTTAAACTCTGATTTCATTTTCTAATTAATGTTCTATTTTATTTTTAACTGCTGTGGAACAATATTACTGGTAGAAACTATGATACAATTTCTTTATTTCCTAAACTCTAATTTTCTTTTTGTAATTAGTTTTCTATTTTATTTTTAAACCCTGATGTGTAACACTATTATGGGCTATTTTAAATTCCACGTGGACAGCCTTAGGAGCTTATAGTCATGCTTTTATTAGTATAATATATTTTTTAAAAAGGAAATTAGATAACTATGTAGAGAAATTAGATAATTATGTGGAGTTATGTGATTGGTGTTTTAAAATTTAATGTGGACAACCTAACAATACTATAGCTACATAAATTCCTTATTTCCTAGACTTTTTTTCCTTTTTTTTATTATTTTTCTATTTTCTTTTTAAACGCTGATGTGAAACAATATTATTGGTGATCTTAAATCCCGCTGATGTTAGGCTTTTTATTTGATTTTAATTACGATGATATGTAATGTTTATATTGGAGGAATTAAATCCTACGTGGATAATTGGGCTTATGAGTTACTCACTTATTATTATTGTTGAGCTTTTTATTAGATTTTAATGATGCTGACATTTAATGTTTCTATTGGTTGTTTAAAATCCTATGTGGACGGCTTAACAATGCTATAGCTTCACTTTTTATTAGTAATAGATTTAATATTTTTATTGTTTAAAAATAAATTTAAATCATTATCTAAATTTAAATATATATATATATATATATTATAAACAAATACCTTTTTGTGTTTAAAAATGAATATTTTACAATTTAAAATTAACACATATTTTAATGATTAGTGTTTTAAAATCACCTTTCTAACCGAAACTAATCACCCATCAAACCAAACCGTACCCAAAATCAGATTTAGCTTACAAGGGTTTTCTTCTTGTGTTGATTATTCACCGTTGACCAAAATATCTTTGATAGAATCATCACAAAGGTCAATCGAACCTTCTTCACTTCTCAACTTCTCACTTCTCAGATCGATCCATTTCTTCTTCAATCAAATATGTGAATTTCCTATCTCTCGCCTACAAAGACAACAACAAATCAAAGCTCGAATATTCCTTTTGATGTTGGTACTGATTCGACTTGCATATTACAGCTTCTCATATCGATCCACTTCTTTTTAAATCGAATATATGAATCGTCTATTTCTCGCCGATGAAAAAAACAACAAACTCAAAGTTGGGATTTTCCTTTCATTGTTGGTGATTTGAGTGGGGAAATGTTTAGTGAAGCTAAATGGGGTTCTAATGTTAGAGAGAAATCGACAAATTCAAGGAGAGATTTTGAATTACAGTACAATGTAAAAGAGAAACAAGAAAATCACAAAAAGTATTTTAGGAGTTTGAATGTGCCACGAAAAGTAGTTTACGATACAGTTATGGCGTCGGTAGTCAATGATCTGAGAAAACTATTCTTCCTATATGGTTCTGGCGGAACATGGAAAACATAACTTTATAAAACCATTATTATAAGATGCGCTCATCAATGAAAATAGTGCTCCCAGTAGTTTCATCATGAATCGCAACATTGCTTCTACCTGTAGGTTGGACAACACATTAACATTTTAAGATACTGATAAATATCGATAAAGATTCAATGTGCTATATAAGGTCTGGAACAATGCTTGCTGAATTAATCAGGAAAACCGATCTTATCATATAGGATGAGGAGCCCATGACACATCGGTATGAATTCGAAGCGCTAGACAGCACATTAAGATATTTGATGTCCATGAGAAATGAAGCAGCTAAGGACAAACCTTTGAGGCAATACTTTACAACTAGGTGTTGAATTCCGACAAATAGTACCAGCTATTCCACAGGGTTCTAGAGCAGATACAATTTTAGCATCAATCAAAGAATCATACTTGTGGGAATCTTGCAATGTATTCACTTTAATACATAACATTAGACTCCAAGAATCAAAAAAAAGTTTTGCAGCATGACTTCTAAATGTTGGAGATGAAAATACACCCACAAAGGAAATAACAACGGTAACGGAACTGATGGTCATATGGTGGTAGTTGATTAAAAATTCCTAATGCAATCAACTGGAGATCATATGGAGAAAATATTTCAAGCCACAAATGCAGAGAACAAACTAACAAAAGATACACATGCAAGCATTACAGAGACAACATCCTAACACCCCAAAATGAAACAGTTGATGAGATTAATGCATACATGTGATCAAAACTGCCAAAAAAGTAAGAGGAATATCTCAGCTTAGAACGTATAGGAAAATGTGCCACAATATCAACAAACTATGAGACGCCATATACGGTTGAGTATCTAAACTCTCAAGAGTTCGCAGGACTACCAAAATATAAGCTATCTTTAAAAGTGGGAGTACCAATAATGTTGCTTCATAACGTTAATCAAAAGGAATGACTATGTAATGGTACACGATTGATAGTAACATGTTTGGGCGATTGAGTGATCGAATGCGAGATAATCACGGGAATAAAGGTGGGTAATAAAGTTATCCTCCCAAGAATAATCTTATCTCCAACTGACTCAAAGGATCCTTTCACATTACGAAGAAGATAATTCCCAACAAAAGTATGCTATGAAATGACGATTAATAAAAGCTATGGACAAAGCTTGAAATCGCTTCTCCTATACTTGCTCAACCCGTTTTCAGTCATGACCAATTGTACGTGATGATATCACGTTTAACAGCTTCTAAAGGTCTACCCATTCTAAATTCGATGGTGATGCAAATAGTACATTCAAAAATATTGTTTATACATAAATATACAAAGGATTAGATTCGGAAGAATACCATATCCGAGAAGCAATGTAATAAACATGGGTTTAGATCAATGCCATTTTATAGTTTCTCATTAATCATAACAATCTGTTTACATCATGATTATGTAGGAGCGGTTTACAACGGTTTATATTTAATCAATAGCAGTTCTTTTATTTATTCTATAATGCCCCTCAAGATGACATGTAAAGAGACTGTAATGACATATTGCCTATCAATACATGAAATTTAAACATGCAATAAAACTTTTATAAACACATCTGCAATATGAGAATCTGTGATGATATACAACGTTATAATCAAACCACTTTCAACTCTATCTCTTATTTCATTGTAAACAAAATAAAGAGTAACAACAATAAACTCATATCAAATTAAAAGAAAAAAAATTAACCCCATCGCATAGGAAATTTAAATATCATGATACTAATGACAAAAAAACAAACTTATTATAAAATATTAAAAAATAGTAAAAACTAAAAATAATATATTTTAATTTCTAAATATATACTTTGAGGGTCATTGAATATAATAACAACATGATTGATTTTTGAGTAAGTGACTTCTCTTAATGTATCTAACTTTTATTATCTCAGAGTTAGTGAACTTTATGAATTCTGAAATGTAGTAACTGATGTATAAACTTTGGGGATGTGATTTGTATGGAAGTGATTTCAGGTGCTTACATCCTCACCTTATTCACGGTATATTCCCTTTTATTTTTTTTATTTTTTTTACCTCTCTCTTCTCGCAATTTGGTTACTCAAGAGAAACATTGTGTTTATTATATGTTTTATGTTTTAAAAACTTCTCCAGATGAAACATAAAGAATGGTTCTTGGTTTCATTTCTATCTCACCTTAGACCATCTCCAATCCTACTCCATTTTTTTCACTTTAAACTCAATTTTGGAGTAATCTTCTCCAACCTTACTCCATTTCCAACTCCAAAATGGTGTAAAAAATGGGATTACTCCAAATATGGAGTAATTATATTCATCACTCCACTTTTCATTCTAAAATGGAGTAGGATTAGAGTAGAACTCAACTCCATTTTAAAATGACTCTATTTTGCAGTAAAAAATGGAGTAATACATTCGAGATGCCCTTAGGAAACCTTTCTAAACGGCAATTCATTGCATAGAAACATGTGCCTTTCTGGCTTTTAGATGTTTGTGAATTTCATTTCTACAATGCTCTGTTTTTATAATTGTAGGCTTTCTATTCTTTTAGCCTCTCTTTCCTTTTGGGCTTAGACTTTTTGTAAATAACTCGACATTCCCTCTTAATAAAGGTAAATCTCAGCCAAAAAATTAGAAAATGGCGATTAAACATTGTGATACGGATGTTAAGGTTGGCTTTTGTCATACCTAATATGGCTTTGTCAACCCACACTCATTTACAAGTTGGTGATTTTCTTTTTAAAAAGAAAAAAACTGAACGTTGATGATTTTTTGATTCAATTTTTTCTTAGCAAAATCACTCATAAAGTTAGTAAAATCACAAAAAACCTATCTAATTAAAAAGTGACAAACTTATGTTGATTCTTTTAAAAACATAAATAAAAAATAATAAAATGATACATCTAATTTTCAATAGATTTACAATATAGTGTCACCATATAGTTCAACGAAAATATATTATTATATATAAATATACTAAACAAACAATATTAACAGATTCGAGCGTAGCAAATAAAGAATAATAAAAATAAACTCATATCAAATTAAAAGGGAAGAAATAACCTCATTGTAGAGAAAATTCAAATATCATGATATTAATGACAAAAAAATTTATTATAAAATATTAGAAAAACACTAAAAATTAAAAAAATAATACATTTTATTTTCTAAATATATTTCAAAAAATGAAGACAAGTCAACTTCAAATTGAAAAACAAATATAATGACAAATAAAGTAGTAATAATAAAAAATATTAAATATCACCATATTGTTCAATAAAAATATATTATTAAATATCAAAATAAACGAAACATACAATATTAACATACCCGGACGTTGCAATCATTAGAAAGTTTACATGTCATTGTCATTGATACACATCATCACAATTATTAAAATCATTTATAAACCCAACAAAATAAAGCCCATCAACCTGATTAAAAGGTTTATAAATATAACTCAACAACCTAATTAAAATATTAGAATGGAATTACATAAGACTTAATAATGAAAAACCCAATCTAAATAAACAAGGTTTTAGACTACTTACAATGGAAGTGTTGAAAAACAACTATTGAATCTATGTAATGAAGGTGTTGAAAAGGGGGTTGAATATGATGTGGATTAAATGGTGTTGAATATATTCAACATTTGAATAAGGAATGAAAGAGGACCACGTGGCGTGCTCTAGACCAATCAGACATCCACATGAGGAGATAAAATATATTTTCTGATTTTTATTATCTTTTCACTTATTTGAAGTCAATTAATTAATAGAAAATGAATTTTTTTAAATTAAAAATTATACTATAATTTTTTTTTTTTATACTCTGTAAATATAGACTTGTTTGTTTTAATTTGGACATAGAAAAAAATGTTACTTAGGATGTTAAAATTAATTAAACAAAACCATTGTAGAGTGTAAAAACTGAATGGGTGTTGAATTCTTAGGTACAAGAGAGGTAATATGATGTGGAGTGAAAAATAGGATGTTGAAAGTTGAAACCAATGTTATAGTCTTACACCCAAAGAAAAATCAGATGAGATCTTGATATTGTAACATATTTTGTTATCTCGGCGGATAGAACAACGGTAAAAAAAAATTAACACCGATCCCTAAATTGCAACATGTTTTGGTCTCTCGGCGGATTGAACATCAGCGTTCCAGAAAAACTAAAATTTGAGACAACTTCAGATCGGAATCATCTTTTCAACTCGGTAATTCGTCAAAAGAAATATGAGAACACGAAAATTCATACCAGATCTTGACACTGTAACATATTTTGTTCTCTCGGCGGATAGAACATCAATAAAAAAAATCAACACCGATCCTTTAATTGCAATATGTTTTGGTCTCTCTCGGCGGATTGAACATCAGCGTTCCAGACAACAAAAATTCGAGACAATGTCAGATCGGAATCAGCTTTTCAACTCGGTAATTCGTCAAAAGAAACATGATAGCACTCTACTCAACCATTTTGGGATTAATGTGAAATATGCTAACGAGAAGTGTAGAAATAAGCTTATTCCTCTACTTCCTCGTTTATTCTCTCACTGAATTTTTGCAATCAAAGTTTTAAAATTTTCTTATGAGAAGATTAAAACCTTTAATACTCTTTGAAAAAAATTCAAGATGGTGGAGGATGAAACATATGAGCCATTTTTCACAATCAAAGTTTTAAAACTTGGTTTCCATAAGATTTGATTCATAGTTATGAGGCATTTTTCACAATCAAAGTTTTAATGCTTGGTTTCCATAAGATTTGATTCATAGTGGAAATATCAGTAGTTAATATATATTAGTGTTTCGCTATATACTTATTTGTGTTGCATACTGGCGTGTGATCAGTTGCTTAGCATATTTTTTTAGTAGTTTGTCAAAGTGATATTTGTTGTGTTTTCTCACTAAGTTTCAATTTTTCTTCTTTATTTTATTTAACTTCGTTTTTGATGTGAACCATCTAAAAGAACTTTTAGTTACCTTGAATTGAACTATAAGTTTGGTGATTACTCTGAATTAAAAACAAACAATGCAAATAATAAGTTGGATACTTCTAAGTTTTGTCTCATTTTTTGTTTAGTAAAAAACACAAAAGCTTTAGTAAAAGAGGAAATTGAACAATCTATAACTGTTGGAAATAATTTTTTTTTTAAACAAATCAAAAAGGATTTTAGAAAAATCTACAAACCAAAACAAAAGGACTTTAGGAAAATCAACATCTACTACTAATAAAACCTACCGAATTTGGAAATTATGGAAAATCAACGAAAGAAAAAAGGAATTTGATACCAGTTATGTTTTGGAATAGGAAAAATTCTAAAATTCACAATAGTCCTCTCCTCTATAAAATAACCATATATGTTGAGTCATAAACTATCAAACACCTTCATTTCTAAGACACCCATAAAAATTTTAAATAATTTTTAAGACTAAAGTTGTTTGGAGTGTGAATTGGATCAGAAACTTGTGAAAGAACACCTTCTAGCTTTTCATGTTGTTGATAACCAAGATTTTTTTAATCGTCTAGGATACATCCACTTATATACACCCATAAAAATTAACATATATACACTAATAAAAATTTAAAATCTAGTTTTTTAAAAACATTTAATATATTTGTATGAATGTTTTACATATACACCCATAAGATTTGGAAATTATGCACTCATTTTTTTGTCCCCCAAAATTGTGACTATAAAAGAAATACCAACTAAAAACACAAAGCCCAAAAAAATAAAACATATTAAACCCATTAAAAAAATAATAGTTAGGTCATAAGCCCAAATACCCATTAAGTATTCCTAATACTTTTAAAGAAAACCTTAAGTATTCAATAAATTAATCTTTGTTTTGGGACACTGAATCGTCATCTTCAAAAAAAAAAAAAAAAGTGGATCATTTTTTTTTTCGTAATCGGTTCTTAGTCTTCATCACAATTTACAAAAACTGGTAAGATTTCAAAATTCTTTATTTTACACCATTTAATCTAACACATGTAAAGAAAGTTTATGATCATGACTAGTGAATTGACGATTGATAAAATGTTTATGTGTTGATCGATTTTTTTTAAATAAAAAATCTTTAAGCTATTAGGTGTAATACAAAAAAAATCACAATTCTACCCCGGTTATTTATTATTACATCATCTTATTTATTAGTTTAATATTTTTATCTCGGTTAAAAAAATTCTTGGATCCGTCCAGAATGATAAAAATTATGGAGGACTTCTCTGGTCTACAAATAAATATTGAGAAGACAAATTTGTGGCTACACAAGCATCATCCATTGGTGGCTAAGACCAGTCGTTTGAGCGATGATGATTTTGGGTATGAGAGGATGAAAGTCATGTACAAAGAAATGGTTCAAGAGATAGGAGTTGATGATCCAAGAGATGAGTTGGAGAAATATCTGTTGAAAACCCTAAATTTATGTTAGGATATGAGTTCCATGTTGTTAAGACGTCGGGAAATTTTCAATGAATTTCAACTAGATTGCTCCCATCAACAATTTCGAACCAATATATTATTAGGTTATTAGGTTCGGGTACCCAATCGGGTTTGATTTTGACCCGAACCCTAGGGTAATTCGGATTTTCGGGTTTAGGCTCATAGGTCACATTCGGATATTACGAAATTTTGGGTCGGGTAGGGTTCAAATTATGCCAGGTTCAGGTTGGTTCGAGTCTAAGATAAAAACGTATAGTCCATACGGGTTCATTTCGGATACATATATGGAGTATGTGATCTTAACATTGCTTATTACCATAATAAAATCTTTTGCATCTTCTATGTGATTATATATGTGATTATATATCGTAGAAAATGTAGTAACACTCTCATTATTGAACAAAACATCATCAATACAAAGTCTTAACTCTTAAGCCACAAAAAATCATGTCTTCTATTTGTTTCACTAACAACACTATTACTTATGTTAGTTCAAACAACCAATTTGGATATTCTCTTTACAACAATGTTAACATATTTGTTTCCTCCATTTGATCTTTAGTGTATCAGAAACAAACAACAACACATTTAGTAAATATAGATAAAGATAAGAAAACAAGTTCGTGCAATGAGTTTTTTTTTTTTTATAATGGGAGATAAGAGATTTAGAGTTGAACAACCAAAATTTCAGAATTACAACATGATTTGGGGATTGGAAAGTTGAAAATGCAAAGTTTTAGCATCGGATCTTCTACTTTCCTAATCTTTGATGGTTCAAATCGAAACAAGGATATTTTGGCTGAGAAAAAAAGCTATCAACACTTCTCATTCTCTTTTTGTTCCGTTAATACGGGTATCCATTTGAGTTTCGGTTTGGTTCGGATTAACTTGAAATCCGATGAATCCTCAACATAAATACCAATCAATTATGAAAGACATACCCATGCTTATACTAAACCGATTTGTTCGGATCCGATCCGGGTTAAGTTCGGGAAATATGCCACCTCTACAATCTATGATGAATTGTAGAATCATTTGCAAATTAAATTAGTTATAAATATATTTCCGACTTTGTCATAAAATATTAGCATGTTTCTCCAGACAAAACAACACGTCATATGTGTCAACGTAATAGGGCTGGGCTTTAGGCCCATTGAATCCTAGGCTAAATGGTTATGTATTCTTTTATTCTTAGTGCGAAGGAAACGACAAGTAGGCGGAGTCACGGATTTTTCAATACTTTAAGATTTACCCTCGTTGCGTTGTCTTGTGACGCTGATACAGTCACTTTGTAACTAGTAACCACGTTACTCTTTTGTTCTTGGCTCCAAATTTCATTGTAAATCATATACGAGTAATGTGGCAATGATCGGTTGACCAAAAAATTAGTTAATCCAAGCGAAGTCATTAACAACAAACAGAGTGGGCACCATGATGATAATTTCGTTTATTTAAAAAAATAAGATCGGTTTGACTTGGTTCCCAGATAGTGAAAAAAGGAATTCAGATGAGCTTGTGTGTGTACTGAGAGAAAGAAGTTAATGTCTGGTTGGGATTTACGGTGAATATTAGGTGGTGAATATTTGTCTGGTAGTGCATCGTGGCCACGTCACAGTAATAGACGTAACTGTTTAATTTATTGGCTCTTCAAGAGAGACAACACTCTCTCGACTATCTATCTACTCGTATTCTTTTACTATTAGGAAATTCTCTCATAACGAAGATTATTCACATTGAATGGCCCATAAATATAGGGAAAAAGTGAAATAAAGTCAGCACAAGTGTGTAAATGTCTTTTAATGACCAGCACAACTAAGTCCACCCGCTAATCTCGCTCTCTTTTCCTCCCTCTCGGCATCATCGTCGTCAATCACAGTGCTTCTTCCATACAGGCTCGCCTTAACTCTGCACTCCCCCAAATCCTAATTCAACTAGTTCCCGAAATGCCCTCCTCCTTGTTCCTCTCCCTCTCTTCCTTTCTCTTTCTCCTCCCCTTCTCTCGCTCCTCCCCATTCAGTACGTCTCCTCCTCTCTCTCTCCGCCATCTCATTCTCTAGATCTGATGATGAACTGAATTCCTCCTCTGTTTTTCTTTGCAGATACTTCCTTCTTCATTGACTGTGGCAGTCCCGAAGGTTCCACGGATGCCTTCAACCGGACATGGCTTCCTGATCGGTTTTACTCGGGGGGAAATACCGCCGTCGTATCCGAGCCTCTTCTCTTCCATCTCGTTGCCGAGAAGACTGTCAGGTATTTCCCTCTCTCCTTCGGCAAGAAGAATTGCTACCTCGTTCCACTCCCTCCTGGTCGCTACTACCTCAGGACTTTCACCGTTTACGATAACTACGACGGCAAGTCTCATTCCCCCTCCTTCGACGTCTCCGTCCAAGGCACGCTCGTCTTCTCCTGGAGATCTCCCTGGCCTGAGGATCTCCTTCGCGATGGCTCTTATTCTGATTTGTTTGCCTTTATTGGCGACGGCCAGCTCGATTTGTGCTTTTATAGCATCGCTACCGATCCTCCCATTGTAGGTTCCCTGGAAGTCTTGCAAGTCGATCCCTCCTCCTATGACGCAGATGGCACTGGTGAAAACGTTCTCTTGGTTAACTATGGGAGGCTCTCTTGCGGCTCAAATCAGTGGGGCCCTGGCTTCACTAACGATACTGATGCTTTTGGGCGCTCCTGGCAATCCGACCAACATTTTCGCTCTGATGACTCCAGATCGGTAGCTCGGTCCTTGTCCACGCTGGAGAAAATCAAAGGCGTCGATCAGCCCCCGAATTATTTTCCGATGAAGCTTTATCAGACGGCCGTGACAGTCTCCGGAGGGGGACCGCTGGTTTACGAGCTGGAGGTTGACGCCAAGCTTGATTACTTGCTTTGGTTCCATTTTTCCGAGATTGATTCCACGGTGAAGAAGGCTGGGCAAAGGGTGTTTGATCTGGTGGTTAACGACAAGAATGTGAGCAGGGTTGATGTTTTCAACGAGGTCGGTGGGTTTGCTGCCTACAGCGTCAACTACACTGTCAAGAATCTGAGCAGTACTACTGTCACTGTGAAACTATCGCCTGTTTCCGGGGCACCAATAATCAGTGGGCTTGAGAATTACGCCATTGTTCCTGCTGATATGGCTACGGTGCCCGAACAAGGTAAGGGATTCGCTACTCTCAATGTTTACTATTTATAGCTTTGAGCAAAACCGACGCTCTGGTTCTTTTTCTAGTGGCCGCTATGAAAGCATTGAAGGATTCACTACGAGTTCCTGATAGAATGGGTTGGAATGGTGATCCATGTGCTCCTACTAGCTGGGACGCGTGGGAAGGAGTTGCATGCCGACCAAACCCACAAGGATCTGCTCTTGTGATTTTCCAAATGTAAGTGTCATGGGTGCACACACTATTCATTCTCACATTAAACGACACAGTTGATTTCAACAGGCTTTTTCCATGGGAGTGCACTTGGTTAATAAATATGCATCCCTGTTCATTCTTTCTAGATTCAGGGTTACAAATTATTTTATTTATCTGGAACTGTATCTCGGCATTATCATAAGTTAATAAGTTGATAAGTAGTATTTGCCTTGTCTCGTGGCATTGTGCTTTTCTTATCTTGTCTCATTGTTCTTTACCCGTGTCAGAGATCTTGGAAGCCAAGGCTTGAAAGGATTTATCAGTGAACAAATTAGTCTGCTGACAAATTTGAATAGCCTGTAAGTATCAACTATTGACTTCTCTGAGTTCACCCGCTCATTGTATCTGCATAATGATTTCCGCTTTAGGGATACGAATTGTAAACTAGGTTATCTCATCTTTTTTTTCTGGCAGGAACTTGAGTTCAAATTCCTTAAGTGGTCCACTACCTTCAGGTCTTGGTCATAAATCCCTCGTGAGCCTGTAAGTTAACACACCACAGTTGCCAGATAAGAATCTTTCTTCCATGTAACTGCTTCAAATGTAGATTGTGAGGATGGTTTAGAGGAACTTTTATGAATCTGTACATTTTGTGCTCATTGCTTGCTTATGTGGATGGCAGTGACTTGTCAAATAACCAGCTCACGGGACCAATACCTGAAAGTCTGACTTCTGCAAGTTTAAAGCTCGTGTAAGAAGCTGCTTCATGTCATTATTGGAAGTAAAATGTTTTGTCTCCATCCCACAAGAAGAGCAGACTACTAGTTAGCACAGGGGAAATAATGATAGTACACTAAGACAGACCCTTGTTGTTTGATTTATGATGTGTCAGGCTTTTGAATGGCAACGAATTGCAAGGAAAGGTACCAGAGGAGGTTTATGCAGTTGGTGTTCATGGCGGAATTATCGAGTATGTTAATTTCGAAACTCCATAGTCTCTGTTTGATTGATTAGGGAATATAAATGATGTCGATTTTGTTACAGTCTATCTGGAAACAAAGGATTATGCGGGGTACCCTCGCTTCCGTCGTGCCCACTGTTATGGGAGAATGGCCACTTATCCAAAGGGGGTAAGATAGGAATAGCCATATCATGTGTGGTGGTATTTGTTCTGGTGCTCTTGGTCATATACTTGTGCTGCATATGGAGAGGAAGACATGATTACGACTTCGCCCCTCCTCATGATCTAACATGTGAGTAAACAAAATCCGAAAATAATTGAAGCAGGACATTCTTGAATCTTGATCTCTCTGTATCTCTCTCTGTGTCTGGCTGCAGCGCTTGCAGCAAAGAGAAACAGATACCAGAGGCAGAAGTCGTTAATGCTACTGGAAATGGAGAGCCAACACGCTAAAGGAATGCCCACACTTCCCCTCAATTCCCAATAGCCGAGAATAACAATATATATAATAGGAAGAGATTTGACTTGGACAGAGCAAGGAGGAGGATTAGAGAGGTTTTCTGTGTAATTAGTATACAAACAAAGCATTACTCCTCAAGAAGACCACACATAACTTTGAACAAGGGCTCATTCTGCAATTCCCCCAAAAGTAACAACTCAATCTTCCTTCATTGTAATTCCATTTTTTTTGGCTTATCTCTTAGATATCATAATATTTAATTTATAAACATTCTTACTTACGCCCTCCTCTGTATCTGTGTTGCATCATGTATCAACATTCTTATCTCATGTATCATGTAATATTTCTTCATGTATCATACCACATTCTTTCCTTTTTTTTTTTTTGAAATTCATGAATATCAATATATATATGGGCAATTCTCCAAAATGACACGTAAAATTTGGGATTATACTAAAAAGACACAATCATATTTTGTTTATAAATGACTACTAAATTTGGACGATTTTGCACTCGTTTTTAAGTAAATGGAGAAAAGGAAAAACACGCCTCAGACTGAAATGCAGTAAATCGTGATTCCTCTTTCTCGTCGCCTGATTATCATTGCCGGAATTTTCGTCGGAGCTAGAAACCAATTTTTTGAAGTTACAGTGTTTTGTCTCGTTCTTTCTCTCTGTATCGTCCCCTTTCTCTCATTCACTGGAAACCCTAGAACAACACCCTCCGCCTCTTCTGCCTCCGAGTTGCAAGCGAGAAATACTTTTCTAATTTTGTCAATATGAGAGACAAGAAGCTCCATTTCGAAACCCTAGAAACTCATCCCTCTTCGGGTTCACCGTCATGAAATTGGAGGTGACTGTACCAGGATCTTATGTAATGAAGTCAATTCGACTATGGCGGCGATAAAGACGACCATTAGAGGCCTTGGTGGCGTCGTCGCATCTGAACCTTGTATATGGCGGCGGGGCTCTTACTTCTGAGAGGTTCACGATTTCGTTTTAGTACTTTGATTTATGCAGATTTTGACGAGTTTGATTCGGGTAATCGAACAGAATCGTGGTCGTTCGCTTCTAGCTAGCCTATATAGTGATTCTCACTGGTTTATGCTTTTTTTCTGGGTCTTGTGCTTAGAAGATTACGGGATTTAGGGTAATTTGATTCCAAATCTGCTTTGACCTCATCAGCTATGTGGTTGTGAATATGCTTGATTAGATTGAAGGGAAGAATGCCAAGCGTGCTGCTAAACGACACCTTGAGCACTCAAAACAGGTAAGTTAGTGAAGGAATCATGTTCCGCTTAGCTGTGGTGTTACAATTAGCCAATTAAACTGGAATTTGCCACTTAGAGTTCATAGACAGATTTTATTATCCTCTAGTTTGAATGAATTCAAGCTCATTGTGGTTGCTTTCTATGAATGACTTTGCTAAAAGTTAACCGTTGTGGTTTACAAATACAAGAGGGTTGCTTATTTGGACACAGATGTTGGGCAGCCTGAATTTAATGCACCTGGTTTTCTTTCTCTCACAGTTGTTTACAAATCAATTCTAGGTATCTGATACTTATACTTTTGATGATTCTGGATGTCTATAATGTTGTTCTCTGTCACTTATTATATTATTGGTTTTACATTTTCTACTTTCGAGACTCGGATTGGACAGTTCCATGTGTGAAGACTGAAGCGTAACTCTAAAAGTAATGGTGTTAAGGAAGCTCTGGATCGATTGAGTGAAGAAGGCTGGGCTAAGAAATGGAGCTCCCAGCCGTATCTTTCGCACCGTACGGTGTATATCGATCTCTCTATCTAAGCTTACCCTTATAATTTTGTGAAAGAATCGCTTTACAATTGCATTGTGTTTGTTCTCATGTGTCTTTTTTTGTATGTGTCAGACATCGCTTCGAGAGCTGACAACTCTCGGAATTAAGAACGCAGAGACTCTCGCCATCCCTAGTGTCAGGAACGATGTAAGTTATGTCTGGTTCTTGTAAGATTTGGACTCAAAAAGAGTTCTTGAGGTTGCAATGTATGTTAATGGAGGTTCTTCTGATTGAGTTTGAGTAATGCAGGCGGCTTTTCTTGTCACAGTAGTCGGAACAACTGGATTCATAGCTGTCCTCGCTGGCCAACTTCCTGGGGTAAACATTCAAAACTCTTTTGCTTGGATGTTACAAGACAAGACAAATCTTTAGTTTGGATATCATCATTGTTAATCTTTGGAGTAGAGTCTCACTCAACCAGCTTACTTGGAAATATTGCAGACGGATCAAATGGGACGCGTTGTTAACCTCTTGGACACGATTCAATTCTCTATCAAGAAGGCTTCCCAACGGGTGAAAGAGATCGGTAGACGAGTTTGATTTTTATCAATAACATTGTTTTGTTGAGTCCTTAAGTGCAGGTTTAGTGGCAGAGATAAAAGATATAAAGAACTTACTGAGTTTTTCTTGTTGGTTTTCTTTCATGTAGAAAAAAAGAAGTTGAATACGTTTTCATCAATTAGCAATGAAATTGAATTTGAATAGTGTTTCTCTTCTTGTAGAAGAGATTTCAAAAAAATTCCATGCGACTTGGAAAATGATGAGTGAAATCATAAGTGATGATTGATTTGGTCTTGAAATTTCAGGTCGGGAAAGACAAAGATCGGAGGTGTTGTGAGTGGTGCTTCGGTCAACACTCTAGTTGGGCTTGCAGCTAGCAATTTTGAGTCATAGAATGGGAAAAGGTAGTTCAACTACTATTGGAATAGCTATTGACCGGTTTGGTGATTTTCTTATTCGGAGAAAACTGGATGAATTTACAAAGTATTTATCAGCAAAAAGAGAAAACAACGGAATGTTGCACTTTCACTGTTGACTTTGATTGTTAGATCATATTTTTAGTGTTTCTCTGTATTAGTGATGGTTTTATTATTTACTTTACACTTCTTGACAATGGTTATTGTATTCTTTAGTTCATCTTCTGTTCACCAAAGATAAGAGTCTGTATATGTTTTCGTTGTTGATCATTGAACGAAGTTAAAGTTTATGGCCGAAAATTATGGCCTAAAATCCTAATTTTTGTGTTCGCATAAACGAATCATGCAAAGATAAAATAAAATCACATTGTTTAGATCATTGTGAATTTTTTTATTTTCGCTAAGTGAGCTGTTTAAGCAAAACAAAACTTAGTTTTTTAGGAAGAAATTTAGTGATATTTGGATAGTGATATTTGGAAAAATGATATTTGAGAAGCAAAAAGTCCTTTGACGTACTAAAAATAAGTACTAAAATCCAAAATTTAGCTCTTAGAAAGAAATTTGGGGATATGAGGTGGAATTAATTCGTATTTAGGAAGTAAATGGTCATTTCAAGTATGGATACACTGAAAATTGAATATTAGTTTTTTGGGAAGCAAATTGTTTTTTTTTATGAAGTAAAAGGTCATTTCAAGTATGGTTGCACTAAAAATTGAATAGTAGCTCTTTGGGAAGCAAATTGTTTTTTTTAGGAAGTAAAAGGTCATTTCAACTATGGTCGTACTAAAAATTAATATTAAAACTCAAAACTTAGCTCTTAGAAATTTTTTTGGAGATTTAGGTTGGAATTGATTCGTATTTTGGAAGTAAATGGTCATTTCAAGTATGGATGTACTGAAAATTGAATATTAGCTCTTTGGGAAGTAAATTGGTTATTTTTGGGAAGCAAAAAGTCATTTTAAGTATGGACGTATTGAAAAAAAATTACTAAAACCCAAAACTTAACTCTTAGAAAGAAATTTGGAGATATAGGGTGGAATTAATTCGTATTTGGGAAGTAAATGGTCATTTCAAGTATGGTGGTACTGAAAATTGAATATTAACTCTTTGGGAAGCAAATTGTTTATTTTTGGGAAGCAAAAGGTCAAATCAAGTATGGATGTACTAAAAATTGAATATTAGCTATTTGAGAAGCAAATTGTTTTTCTTTTAGGAAGTAAAATATCCTTTCAAGTATGGTCGTACTGAAAATTAATACTAAATCCCAAAACTTAGCTCTTAAGAAGAAATTTGGGGATATATGGTGGAATTCATTCGTATTTGGGAAGTAAATGGTCATTTCAAGTATGGTTATACTGAAAATTAAATATTAGCACTTTGGAAAGCAAAATTGGTTATTTTTGGGAAGTAAATTATCCTTTCAAGTATGGTTGTACTGAAAATTGAATATTAGCTCATTGAGAAACAAAATTGGTTATATTTGGGAAGTAAAATGTCATTTCAAGTATGGACGTACTGAAAAAAATACTAAAACCCAAAACTTAGCTCTTAGGAAGAAATTTGGGGATATAGGGTGAAATTCATTCGTATTTGGGAAGTAAATGGTCCTTTCAAGTATGGTTGTACTGAAAATTGAATATTAGCTCTTTGGAAAGCAAAATTGGTTATTTTTGGGAAATAAAAGGTCATTTCAAGTATGGTTGTACTGAAAAAGAATACTAAAACCCAAAACTTAGCTTTTAGGAAGAATTTTGGGGATATATGGTGGAATTAATTAGTATTTGGGAAGTAAATAGTTCTTTCAAGTATTGATGTACTAAAAATTGAATATTAGCTCATTGGGAAGCAAAATTGGTTATTTTTGGGAAGCAAAAGGTCATTTCAAGTATGAACGTATTGAAAAAGAATACTAAAACCCAAAACTTAGCTTTTGGGAAGAAATTTGAGGATATATGGTGGAATTAATTAGTATTTGAGAAGTAAATTGTCCTTTCAAGTATGGATGTACTGAAAATTGAATATTAGTTCATTGGGAAGCAAAATTGGTTATTTTTGGGAAGCAAAAGGTCATTTCAAGTATGAACGTAATGAAAAAGAATACTAAGACCCAAAACTTAGCTCTTAGGAAGAAATTTGAGGATATATGGTGGAATTAATTAGTATTTGGGAAGTAAATAGTCATTTCAAGTTTGAATGTAATGAAAATTGAATATTAGTTCCTTGAAAAGCAAAATTGGTTTTTTTGGGAAGCAAAAGGTCCTTTCAAATATGAATGTATTGAAAAAGAATACTAAAACCCAAAATTTAGTTCTTAGGAAGAAATTTGGGGATATATGGTGGAATTAATTCGTATTTGGGAAGTAAATGGTCATTTCAAGTATGGATGTACTGAAAATTGAATATTAGCTCATTTGAAAGCAAAATTGGTTATTTTTCGTAAAAAAAAGGTCATTTCAAGTATGAACGTATTGAAAAAGAATACTAAACCCAAAATTTAGCTCTTAGGAAGAAAATTTGGGATATATGGTGGAATTAATTTGTATTTGGGAAGTAAATGATCCTTTTAAGTATGAATGTACTGAAAATTGAATATTAGCTCTTTAAGAAGTAAATTGGTTAATTTTTTGGGAAGCAAAAGGTCATTTCAAGTATGGACGTACTGAAAAAAAATAGTAAAACTCAAAACTTAGCTCTTATGAAGAAATTTGGGCATGTAGGGTGGAATTAATTTGTATTTGGGAAGTAAATGGTCATTTCAAGTATGGATGTACTGAAAATTGAATATTTGCTATTTGAGAAGCAAAATTGGTTATTTTTTTGGAAACAAAAATATGCTTTCAAGTATGGACGTACTTAAAAAAAAAGTAAAACCCAAAACTTAGCTCTTAAGAAGAAATTTGAGGATATAAGATGAAATTAATTTGTATTTGAGAAGTAAATGGTCATTTCAAGTATGGTTGTAGTGAAAATTGAATATTAGCTACTTGAGAAGCAAAATTAGTTATTTTTGGGAAGCAAAGGATCCTTTCAAGTATGGACAAACTGAAAGAAAATACTAAAACCCAAAACTTAGCTAAAATTTTAGGATATATGGTAAAATTAATTTGTATTTGAGAAGTAAATGGTCCTTTCAAGTATGTCTGTACTGAAAATTGAATATTAGCTCTTTGGAAAGCAAATTGATTATTTTTTAGAAGGACAAAATCCTTTCAAATAGCTTACCAAACTTTTAAAAGACAAAAGAATCTTACATATTTGGATTTGTAAATCATTCCTAAATATATATTTATCCCTTCATAGATAAAGCATTTTGAAATATTAAAAATACCATTCTCAATGCTTAACCTCTCTTTTGGAGTTTCAAAAATAATAAATAAAGCAAATAAAAAAGCTTTCACAAAAATAATAAAACTAAAGAATTTTTAGGAAAGAACTTTTAGGAAGGCTTTTTACTTGTTTGAAAATGCATTCCTAAATATTTGGTAAATTTTTGAAACAACTAATAACTAAAATGAAAGAATTATAGAAAATTTAGGAAGGTTTTTTACATGTTTCTGAAGACATTCCTAAATCTTGGTAAATATGTCACAAAATTAATTACTAAAACGAAATTTATATAATTTAGGAAAGTTTTATACATGTTTCGGAATACATTCCTTAATATTGGTATATCGTTCACAAAATTAATAACCAAAAGACAGAACTTTAGACAATTTAGGAAAATATATGTTTGTTGTTTCTCAGGGAACTACACAAGATATGGCTGCAAAAAGAAAAAAAATGGAAAAGAACAATTAAAAATTCGAGGAAAAAAACATACAGAGGAACAAAGGATATATCTTCGTTTCTCAGGGAATTGAGACATAAGCTAAGGTTTTCATTCCTCTCCCATTGCAACAACATTTATAAGTTTAATGCAAAAAAGAAACAAGAGATTTCAAAATGGACTAAAGGCTGAATGTGTAGTTAATAAAAGAAAGAAAGACATATATACCACAAAATAAGAAACACTGTTAGTGGTACTTGATCATAAGAAAAGCTTACAGCGTCCATCAAAATCTGTAAATCATCTTGGGGAATGGTATGACCAAGTTTCTGCAACCCGATTTTGAGCTCGTCGATGTTAATCTTCCCTCTTTGGCTTGTGTCCATTATTTGGAACCCTTCTCTTATTCCAGAAGCTTCTTCATCTGATAAATGCTCAACAATAACCCTGAGTGCTCGTTTCTTGAGCTTGTTCATGACGGTGAACTGCTTCAGCCTTGCTCTCACTGTTTCACCCAATGATACATTTGGAGCTGTCTTTGCATTCTGTAACCACGGATGATCTGCAAAAAACGTAGCAAGACCAGTCATTACTCTTTGTCTTTTTTAAAGATTCCGTAAGGTAACATAAACAAATAATATCATTTGAAACTGTCAATTCATACCTAGCACTTGTTGAGCTGTAAGACGTCGCTTTTGATCAGGGTCAAGCATTTTCCTGATAAGGTCTTTTGCGTTTTCAAAAACCTTGGGCCAAGGGTCCCTTCTAAAGTCCAGTTGAGATCGAATAATTGCTTGTGCAACTCCTTGTTCTGTTTCTGTAAATGGTTTAAGCAAACAGAGTAAGACAAGGTTCATTATCCATGATCACTTCTAAGGGACATTTGGCACAAATGGTCCACGAAGAAGGGAATATAAACTGACAAAAACTAACCTGCCCAGAAAGGCGGGACACCACAGAGCAATATGTAAAGAATTACACCTGCACTCCAAATGTCAACTTCTGGACCGTAGTTACGTTTTAACACCTCAGGAGCCATGTAGTATGGACTTCCAACGATTTCGTTAAACCTCTCGCCTGTAGAGAAAAACAATGGTGTGGGTTAAGAATAGAGAAAAAACAATCAGCTCTCTTTCTGTCGAGCCACCAAGACAACATTACCTGGTTTAAAGAAAACAGAGAGACCGAAATCAATAGCCTTGAGAGGTGCAGTCTCCTTCTTGTTTCCAAACAAGAAATTCTTAGGTTTCAAGTCCCTGTGCATTACCCCATGCTTGTGACACACCTGCAAGAACACAAAGGAAACTCATTAAATCACTCCCAAGACTTAAGAAAAGATGTCAAAAAATTGCATTTTGTGTCTCTATGTAGCAAACAGAGTCGACTTTCTCAAGCAATGCTACACAAAGCTAATGTCCTAGCATTTAAACTAAAACCAGCAACAATGGGAGTAAGATTCATACGCGAGCTTATAGACCGATTAGAGGCAATCATGGACGTTTATAGACTAAAATGACTCTCAATCCTATAAACCTTGAGCCAAGAAATGGCCATTTCATCTCAATTCTGCAACAAGCCAAGAGATAAATAAACAGCAAAACCCTAACGAACCTGAACAACTTCCATGATGGTCTTGGTGACAGCAGCAGCAGCTCTCTCCGTGTAATGTCCTCTGGCCACAATCCTATCAAACAATTCACCTCCTTCACAAAGCTCCATAACCAGATGCACAGCCATTGATACTTCCATGAAACTCTAATAAACTTTTGCTGAGCTTTACCGAAACGCGCCGTTTTAATTCTTTGAAGCTCTGCTACAACATGAATTACATTATCTGATGGATCCCGAAGCCAAACCTGTTATAGATCAAGCTCAATATCACAAGAAGGAGATAAAAGTTCTGATTTTCCAAACAATCGAGCTAAGAGACGATGAAAATCTTAACTTCTAAAGCTTTCGATAGTGTTTAACTAAATCAAAACCTTGATGAGATTGTGAATCTATTAACACACTGGCATAATAAGAACAAAACTGAGAATTTAGCCCAAGTTTGTTAAGTTCAGTGAGAATTAAGCTACATGAAATAATAAAACTCCAACATAAACCTCTGGATATTAATCAAAATCTACCAAAACTGATCAAAATCGAATCGAAAGAAAACACTAACATCTTCGGAAGTGATAATCAAGAATGCTTGAAAGAGAAAATTAGATTGAAATCGAACAAACCTCACCTCCAACTTGAGCACAATGACTCTCTCTCGGCCAAGAATAGATGAAGGATAAGATAGATTCGGGTCGAGAATCCGGAGATCGCGTGCGTGGATCTGGACACGGTGCATGATTTCATACTTATCGAAATCGAGCGGATCCTTCTGCGGTTGTGACGGTGAAGAAGAAGACGCCTCAATCGTCGCGGAATTGAGTTTCATAATTAATGCAATCCAGATAGGTCTGACGAAGATTGGAGACGATAGAGATCGAAGAGAGACTAATACGGACAGCCGGAGATGTCGCCAGAGATGTCGCCGGAGATGATGGTGATGTTGGAGCGACGAAGGCGTAATGTCGCCGGAGATGTCGACGTAGACATCGATTCACTTTCTTAATTTTTCTTTTTCTATTACTTAATATACATATTAAGTTTGTAATAAGGGTAAAATCGTAAACGAAAGTTGCATATTCACAAACTGTAGCGTGTAGCATTTTTATATTAAAAAACTATCTTGTGATTTTCTCTATATATGTATATGGATTAAGTTATTAACCAAACTTTTCTCTTATTATTACTAATTTTTCTTTATAGTAATCAACCTTCTCGATCCCTCTTCTTAACCAATAGACCACATATTTTTATTCTCCGAAATTGTTTGTTGACATTTGTGATTCGAGAACAACACCATGAGATAACTTGTCTAGGAGCTTAATCGAAGATTTACAAGATCGAGAATAATCGTCATTAGAGACGAGAGAGAAAGAAGAATCTTGTTTTCATTCAGCTTAATTGTTCTATTATATTGGTTTTCCTTGTATAAATCCGGTTTGACATAACTAACACCAGTTTACAATGTAATTCAATTCTAATCTGGTTTATATTCTATTAGAGCTCATCTTGAACCCGAAGATGGAAAATGCACAGCCTAAAAGATGTCATAAAGGAAGAATTAATCACCGTAAGGATATCGAATCTATGAGAGAGAATGACAAAGAGAATAAAGAAGAAGATATTGTTACTTTCTAGAATTATAAATGATTTAATATTAAAGCAACCAAATACTGAAGTAAACCATCATCATTAAGAGATAGTATAGACAACAATATCATATGTGATTCATATCACAATACCCCTTTGTTGAGAACTTCCTTGTCCTAAAGATAAACTCTGGATATTGAGTATTGAAGTCTTGATAGAATTCTCAAGTGGCCTTTTTGGTGTATTGATATTTTGACCGGTTTTCGCAAACATATTCTATACGGTTTTGTAGTCTTTTCTATACTTTAAGCAGGATAAACATGATATTTCACGAGATGTAGCAATGGAGAAGACTTAGATGATTTGGAGCAGAAATGAAGAAATATTGAACCGATGACGAAGTCGACCGACTCGAAGCTGAAGTCGACCGACTCGTTATGGTCGGTCTGAAGAAAGGAAATTACTTTTCGGGCTTATTTTAAACCCGAAGTCTTGGAAACACATTGCCGACCTAGAAGCTCGTCCCCTGGAGATATATAAGCGACCTTAAGCAGAAGGATTAGTTCAAGCCTTCAAGGTATCAAGAAGAAAGTCTCTCAAACCACCAAACTCTTACTTTTGCCTCCAGGAGCCACTTTGTTCTTAAGGTTTCTTGAGTTTTTTTCACTACTTTGGATTATAGAAAGAGAGACCCACAAAATTGTTCTCTCTAAACCCTACTCTCTTTACTTTTATGCAAGCTTTGTGATGTACTGTTATTTTTACTGGTTTTCATGATGATATTTTACGCTGTTTTGGAGCCTTTTCTGCATTTTATACAGGTTAAATGGAAGATTCCACATGCTGAAGTGTTTTGCAAGAATCTAGAAGATTTGGAGCTAAAATGAAGAATTTTAATCCGAAGCCCGAGTCGACCAACTGGAAGGAAGAGTCGACTGACTCAGAGACCGCTTTAGTAAAAAGGAAATTCTTTTTGGGCCTCTTTTTCGAAACCCTAACTTCTAGAACTTCTTTGCCGACTCATGCATGACCTAGAGGAGCTATATAATCAACTTTAAGCAGAGGAGAAAAGGAGAGACGACTTCCATCAAGCTATTGAAGCATTCAAGCATCTCTTTACCAAAAATCACCAAAAAATTACTTAGATCTTGTTTTCAGGGAGTACCCTTGTGTGAAGGTTTTCTTGTGCCCCTGTTCTCTTGGTTTTACAGAGAAAGAGCCACGTTTTGCTCTGATCTCTTTTGATATTACTTTCATATTGCAAACTCTTGATATTAATGATCATGATTGGTTTCTTTGCTATGTGTGAGTAGTTCTCTAGTTAGATCTAGGTTGTCAAAGATTTTATGGGTCATTAGGTGCACGAATTGTTGCTGAATTCGTGACTACTCTCTGCTTTAATATTAATTCATAGAATATTTTGACTTGATCACTTAGAATATTGAATTTTAGGGTTTGTTGCATCATACACCCATTTTACATCAAATCCGGAGCATTGTTTTTAGCAGGTGATCTCGTCCTTGTGCAAACGAGAGTTTGGGTTGGAAGGTCATGAACAATCAAATTCATTCTCAATGCATGTGTTAGCTATATAGGTTGGAAAGCATCCTTTCTGATATGTTGGTTGATTCATAGTGCAATACACAAAGAGATTTGGTATTGTATACATTGTCTTTTGTGTTTAAGAGTAGAGCAACATCTAATTTCGTGCATGACCCATATTACCCGCGATTTACCTAAGTCTAACGTTTTTAATCCATAAGTTACACAACTAGTTATCAAATAGATTGCATTCTATTAGAATCGAAACACGACATAATCTCTGTGGGATTTGAGAATACCGAGAATTCAGCGCACGCGTCAGGAGAGACCTTTCATTTTCTGTATTTTTCTTGCCAAAATTTTTCGATGTAATAAGAGAAAGAAGGGATGTTAGAGATTTCCGAAGATAAAGATCGATTGCAACCGAGCTTCAATTATTAACAAGCTATATTTTTTCAAAATTCGCCGACTCTTCCCTAGGTTATCCTCGGACAAACTGGGGGGGGGGACTTACTGTTGATGGTGGGATTAACACCCCTTATCAATAGTTTGGCGATAATTGAGATTCAGTCCCTACCGATCTTTCCCTAATTACGGATTAGGTTATAAGTCCCTTCAATAGGATTAGAACCCTCGGCTCAGATGACCGAGGGATACCTCGGTAAAGAATGGTCGGATTTTAGTGTTCGAAAGGGGGGGTATAGACTAATTCGTCCCAAGCCGAAGTCTAAACTCGGACAGAATAAGATAAAATCTTAACACAGATTCCATGATCTTGGAAAATCAACTACTAAGAAATATAAATACATACCCCCTTCACTAAAATCGATATTCAGAATTGGGGAGAACAATTACTAGCAAACTTAGGCTTAAATACTTCTCTTTGATAAAGTTAACTTCGGCACTCCGTGTTAACATCCTTGTAAGCAATATCAATAATAATACTTCTTCTTCCGAGGAATCTTTTGTCTTTCTAATTTACGTACTTTACTTCCAAAAACGAACCCCTCTAATTACAAATAATAAGTTGAACCCAGCTTCAACAGGAGAACTGGAAACTATAGCTATATGGATGATTTTATAGTTGTATTAAACAAGGACTAGCTCCTATAATGAGAAAGTGCAATAGCGCAGTCTTATTTGTATTTCATAACCGAAGATATGAGCATTTTTTGGTTGGTTGATCTGCTCCCAGGTTTTTCATTAGTCATAGACTTAAATTGAATCCTGCAATGACGTTTATTAAGATTGTGCTAATGTGGTTCATGTCCTGCTCATAATCATCGTTTCCTCAACGGTTTTGACTCAATAGAACAAAAGTTTGCGACAAACTTGAGATCAACAAAGTAGATTTCATTAGCAATAGATATGCACCCCCATACTTAAATTATACTGTCCCGATATAACAAAGAAAGTAAGGGATGTTAAGAACAAAGATGAAAGAGGATCGAAAAGTTCGTGTTACCTCAGAAGAATTTAAGTCGGTTGACCCTACTTAAAGGTCAGTCAACTCAGGTAGCACGAATTTCGAATTTTGTTGAATCTCCTTGCCTAAAAATCAAAAGCATTAAAAAGGAAAATAATAAAATGGACCTAGTGGGTTGCCTCCCACTCAGTGTTTGTTTAAAGTCAATAGATTGACTATCATGGCGATTAAAGTGGACTAGGAGGAGCAGTGTGGAGATGCGTGATGGGCTGTTTGTTGACGAGGCCATCTCCATAGTAGAGATTCACTCTCTGTCCATTCATAGTAAAAATTTCACCTCCCTCGTTGGTTAACACTATAATTCCATATGGTTTAACTTCGTTGAGAGTGAAAGGGCCGGACCAATGCGACCAGAGCTTTCCTGGGAAGAGTCTAAATCTTGAGTTAAACAATAGCACATGATCATTTGGATGAATGTCCCTAGGGATGATCTTCATGTCATGTTGAATCTTGGTCCGTTTTATGTATAACTTTGTACTTTCATAAGCATAGTAGCGAATTTCGTCTAGTTCATTGAGCTGAATCAATCTCTTCTCATTG
Source organism: Euclidium syriacum (assembly GCA_900116095.1). Lineage (NCBI taxonomy): Eukaryota > Viridiplantae > Streptophyta > Magnoliopsida > Brassicales > Brassicaceae > Euclidium > Euclidium syriacum. The sequence continues at coordinate 1,095,812 of FPAK01000005.1, read as the reverse complement.
GAAGATTTAACATCAAAGTTCAGCAGTTTGACCGCCCAAAATGCCTTGTATTCTAACTCAAGCGAGAGATGACATTGAAAATGCGGAATGGTAAAGAGAATACTGCCACGCAGTGTAGGACACAAGATAGTACACGATAGTTTATCTACAAAGAATTTACGTTGATTAGAAACTCTTTTGATACACTTACAAGCTATATCAAAACGCTCTCTATTCACGAGAACTCGCTCGCTAATCTACCCAAACAGTCTAAGCTGTGTTTTTCACTTTTCTCTAGACCTGTTTTTCCCTTGTGAAGTGATAACTCTTATCACGAGTTTCAGCTTCTTTATACAAAACAAAGATCTCCAACTTTCCTTTTTTGTTCTAATTGGAAATCTTTGACATTTCCTTAATTTAAGATTTTCTTTTTATTTCTTCAATTAAGGGCTCTTGATTGCACGTCATATCTTTGATTGCTATCAATCTCCAATCTCTAGAATCTTTAGATACGATTGCTTCTTGATACGCTCTTGATTGATCATTTCGAATCTTCTTATCCCAGTCTCTGGTGTCGCACTCCGTGTGCCACCTCGACTAGTTCACACTCTGGTTCACCAACTGCTTCACGATCTGGTTCATCAATTGACTTGCACTCTTAATCTCCCCTTTTTTAGTTGAATCTGACAACTCAAGCATCTGCAAGAAAAACACATATCCATACACAGCAACGGACAAAATTATAGCAGCATCATGCTCCCCCTGAATCCTAAAACTCTCGTGAACTACTCATGCGTCCTTCTCCCCCTGCTTGAGTGCATATTCAGATAAAAAATCGCAAGTCAATCATCAGACACGAGAATTTTACCAGAACTGCTGCCTCATGTGCTGTGTCAGTGCCTCAACATACCCTATTGAACTTCACATCTAACTGCACACACATATAATCATCAAGCAAGACATAAAAGTAATGACAGAACATTTGTTACCGTCCGAGTCTTAGCCTTTTCCATGGTCTGACACGACCCTCACATGGATTCAACTTTTGTAAGATGCGCAAGTTTCTTTCACCCTCTGCCACATGCATTAACCCAACAACTAGCTCACAATGATATATCGTGCAATGACATGATTCTTGTGCATGGTTACCTCTACATTATGGGCTAGCTTTCACACCCTCATGTCTTTATCTCACAGGGCAGTTTTCAACCTTTATCCTTCACTGGAGGGCGGCTGGAATAGAAGAAATAGTAGTACCCCCTTTTTTTTTATATATTCTGGTGTGCCTTCACATGTGCTACTTCTTGTCTCAAGAACCATTTGTGGCTTTACATTTTAGCTCTTCAACTCCTTGTACTCCACTCTCAGTGAGAAACCTGTACTGAGTGTGTGAGACGATATGAGAGGCAGCTCTTTTGCTTAAATGCACATTGAGATTCCATGCTGAGTCTGAGTCTGATATACCTTGTGTGCTAGTTCTTGTGTCAGCTCAGCATGCTCAATAAGAGAGTTAGTGTTCACACACCGTAATAGCTTTGCGCAAACTTACAAAGCGGTAAACAAATCAGCTAATTGCAACTCAGCAACAACGTGTTCAATCATTACCTTTTTATCTTCAACAAGCTCTCTTATGAAGAAGATTTCCAGCCTAATCCGCATCACAATATCCAACAAGATTGTTGTTTGATCCCTTTGAGTAGTACACTCCAAGTTCAGGCGTCCCCTTGACATACTTGATAATCCTTTTGACAGCTTGAAGGTGTGAAATTCTGGGGCCAGCTTGAAATCGTGCACACACCCCCACACTCAGACATAGATCTGGTCTACTTGCTGTGAGATAGAGCAAACTCCCAATTATACCACGATATAGCTTGGAATCAACCCTCAAGCCATCTTCATCTTTTGACAGCTTTGTAGTTGTGCTCATGGGTGTGTTGGACGTCTTGCTGCTGTCAAGACCAAACCTCTTCACAAGATTTCAAGCATATGTACTTTGACTTATGAAGATCCCTTCTTCATCCTGGGTTATCTATAACCCCAGGAAGTACTTCAACTCGCCACACATGCTCATCTCAAATTCCTTTGTCATCTTGTCAACAAACGCATCTACTAGTTTCTTTGACGTTCCTCCAAAGATGATATCATCCACATAGATCTGAAATACCATTAACTCAGATTCATAGGACAAAATGAAAAAAGTTTTGTCCACACTACCTCGCGAGTAACCACACGAGAGTAAGAAGCTTGTGAGTCTGTCATACCAGGCGCGAGGTACCTGCTTCAACCCATACAGTGCCTTGTTCAGCTTATAGACATAATCAGGATGATGTGCGTCTTCAAAACCTTTGGGTTGCTCAACATAAACTTCTTCTTGAAGATACCCATTCAAGAATGCGCTATTGACATCTATTTGGTACACCTTGAAGTTTAGCAAGCATGCCATCCCAAGAAAGAATCTGATTGATTCAAGTCTTGCTACTGGAGCAAAGGTTTCATCAAAATCAATTCCCTCTACTTGTGAGTACCCTTGTGCTACTAGTCGTGCTTTATTTCTTACTACCACACCATCTGCATCACACTTGTTATTCAAAATCCATTTTGTACCCACGATGTTTGCACCCATAGGACGTGGTACTAATACCCAGACTTCATTCCTCACAAACTGTTCCAGCTCTTCTTCCATTGCCAAGTAGTCATCTTCCAAAGCATCCACATGACTGGTTGGTTCTAACTTGGAAACAAAGCACCCAAACATGACCATTTCTTGAAATCCTGTTGACGCATACTTGGCTATCTTCCTGTAGTCTCGTACTACTCCTCTAGTTTTTCTCCCACCATCTAATTCTCCTATCACATCTTCTGGAGAGTGCAGTCGGTGAACTTGTCGTGGTGTCTTATCTGATGTGCCACTTCCCGAGGTACCGTCTTCTGTCTGGTCATGAGGTTCTTCACCAGAGGTTGATTCTTCCTCTGATCTTACACAGTCTCTTCCAGCTGAAACTTCACCGACTTTGTCTCCCCTCCTTGGTTCATCAGAATCACTTTCTGAGTTTGATCCTTCAAGCAACTTGTAGGATGGGTCATCGAACACAACATTAACTGATTCCTCAATTGCCTTGTGATGCGTGAAGTTATTCACCCAAAATTAATTGCAAGTGCACAGTGTACAGTTGTAGTATTTAGGTTATCGATCCCACAGAGAGCTATGGCTAGTTTGGATTCAGATGTAGAAGTAACCGAACTATGACAATTCTAATATGCTAATGACTTGTGATGTGTTGCAAACTTTAAAAGGAACATTAGATCTAAAGGAAATCAGTTGGGAAAACTCAGGATCACGGCTATTGGTGACTTCTTGAATTCTAAACACTTTAAAATACTAAATCCTATTGGTGTACTAGAAAATAGCCTTTATTTAAATCCCTAAATCTCAAATCTCTTTGGACTTGTCGCTGGAAGTAAATAAGCTTTAGTGCGAACAAGTTAGATCTGTTCACAAGGTGTCTAAACAAACTCTCGTTTAACTTAGAACGCACCTTGCTCACTACAGACTCTTCCGGCGTCTCTATCTCCGTCTCCGGCAGAAAGATCGACCTTGATAATCTAAAAGTGGTTAATTACGTCACCTTTAAATATGAAACACTGTTTGTAGTGAAGAATCACGTGACTTATTCCACAAATCAAAACCGTTTAGAATGATCCTTTGTAAACCCTTTGAAAACCCTAGATCTAATGAATAAACTACTCAGACATGGTTTTAGTAAAAAAAATCATCTTTTTATGAATGAAGTGCATATAAAACGAATTAGATAACAGAAGATCAGAGGTTCACGAAGCTCTAATGAGAAAGAACACTTCTCTAACTTTCTTCAGAGTCTAGAGCAATAATAAGAACAATATCTAAAAGCTAAAAACAATGGAAACAAAAAGCAAAGATAAACTTGTATTGCTCTGAGTTCTTGTGCGGTTCGTGCCTCTTCTAGTGCTTAAGAGGTGCTTATATAGGTCGTGAATGAGTCTTAGGGTTTAGGGTTCCGCGAAAGGCCCGATAAGAAAATCTTCTAAATTAAGTCGGCGTCACAGTCGGTCGACTGCATCTCTTCCAGTCGGTCGACTTGGGGCTCGCAGCAACATTTCTTCACTTTGGCTCCAAATCTTTTAAGTCTTCTCAATTCACGTGGAAACTTCCATAAAACCTTCTTTCTAGCTCTTTTTGCTCCAAAGTGTCTTTTGCTAGTAAATACTCCATAAATGCTCAAAACATGCTACAAAGACTCCATAAATCCTACTATATCATGGTAGAAAACCGGTAAAATCCATGATACATCACCTTGGTTCTTTTGTTGAAGACTCTGTATGATGTGCTAGTTCCTGAGTATCCCAAGAAAAAACCTTCATCACTCTGGAAATCAAACTTCTCTAGATGATCCTTATCATTCAAGATGTAAACCCTGCATCCAAACACTTGAAAGTAGCTCAAGTTAGGTATCTTTCCTTTCCATAACTCATAGGGTATTTTCGTAGTTCCTATTCTGATGTATACACACGGTTGATAATGTAGCAAGCAGTGCTTATAGCTTCAGCCCATAATCTCTGTGAGATCTGATTCCCGTGTATCATTGCGCGAGCCATCTCCTGAAGTGTTCGGTTCTTCCTTTCAACAACCCCATTTTACTGTGGTGTTCTTAGAGCTGAAAACTGATGTGTGATTCCCTGTCTTTCACATAAGTCCTCCATCGCCTTGTTTTGGAATTGTCCACCATGATCACTCCTAATAAGTTTGATGCCTCCCTTCTGATTCATGAGTTGAAGAGCCCATATTCGAAAGCTTTCAACTGTCTCGGACTTTTCCCGGATGAATCTCACCCAAGTAAAACGTGAGAAGTCATCTACCAAGACAAACACATACTTCTTTCCTCCCATACTCTCTACTTACATTGGTCCCATCAAATCCATATGCACGACCTCCAAAGGATTAGATGTTTGCACATCTTGAACTCTCTTATGTTGAACTTTGATTTGTTTCCCTTTCTTGCATGGCTCACATACCACATCCTGATGTTTATGAAGGGAATGTGTCCTGGAGATCATACTTTTATTCACTCTAGTATAGTTGTGAAGTCGAGATAAGACTATCATGTGATACTGGGTAGTTATAATGATTTGCTAGAAGCCGCTTACAACTTATGAGTTATGAACTCATTGCCAGTATCATATGATCCTATAGGGTCACACACCTAAGCAAACTGGATAACAAGTACTGGGAATGATCATTAGAGTAATGATCTCATGAATGTGTAATTGTTACAAATTGATATCGAGTTTTTATGAGTGTGTCGATCGACACACATATTAGTGTCGGTCGACACAGTTCAGGATTAAAGATACCGGGTTTTAATTAATGACTTAATTTAAACCGGTTAATCCATCGGTTAAGGAGTTTTGACCATGCTTCTATATAAAGGTCACTAGGTCACGGAATTTCATGTAGAGGTTTTTAACCTAGCCGTCAAGCTCCATCTCACCCAGAGGCACTAGCATCCCGCTTCCAGTTTGTGTACCTGTGGACTTCTGTAGAGGCGCAACATCTGAGGCGCTCTTGTTCTTGATATCCTGATCATTCCGCTGCTAAGAAACTCTAGGTATATCCGTGAACTGAATTTGATTTAATAAACATAGATCTAGGGCTATGGATTTGTGATTAGGGTTTTAGAAAAGTTTTAAAACTCTACACCAAATTCCTTCAGTGGTATCAGAGCCTAATGTTATTATTGAATCTGACTGTATGCTTGATGAATTATAAGGATTCAATTGATATACAAGAGTTGTGTATAGGAAAGCATGCTAGATTTGATTGAAAAAACGTTTTTGATGAAAAAGAAAATTAGGGTTTCTGCGATGGTATGTTGATAGACACCATCACTGTGTCGATCGACACAGCCAGTTGATTCGCGAAACGATTTTCGTTCAAAACACAAAATTAGGGTTTCTGCGATGGTGTGTCGATCGACACCATCATTGTGTCGATCGACACCATCACTGTGTCGATCGACACAGCCAGTTGATTCGCGAAACGATTTTCGTTCAAAACACAAAAATTAAGGTTTTCTGCGGGGCTGTGTCGATCGACACAAAGCGTGTGTTGGTCGACACGGGCCTTAAACGCAGCGTAAAACTTTAAGTGTCGACCAAATAATCGATGTTCCAGAAAATTGCCAGTGTCGATTGACACACAATTCGTGTCGGTCGACACGCGTCAATCTCCATCGGTTCCATTGGAAAACATTATAGCATACATTAACAAAATTGAATCAAAATCAAAGAACCCTAAAGTAAATTATGAAGGCTCAAATCATAAATTGAATTACAGTTTAAGTATCCTAAAGCTAAGATATTAACTCAAGCATAAAAATAAATTACCAGGTTGTTTTTTCAGGCGGAGGAACGAGAGGAGACAGCTTCGTAATTGATCGAATAGTCTCTCGGCCAGGTACGTTAAGCAGAGCGTTGAGGGCTTCTAGTCTGCTGTCCTCCAGATCCACTTCAAACTGTGCAGTGTCGTCGATATCCTCTTGGTCACTCTCTTCATCTTCTGACTCATCTTCGCCTTCATCCTTGATATCGTTTGAGAAGTGGTTGCTGTGGCCATTAGAGTTCTACAGTGGAGAACTCGGGTAGCTTCGCCGTGGAGACACTCGAATCTCTGGATTGGAGAAGTTTTGTCGTCGCGGTGTCTCCATTTGAGGTTGGGACATTTGTTGCGGAATCCTCCGAGGTTGAATTTAAGAGCTCTGTGGTTGACGTATTACAGAGGATAGTCTCTGACATCAAGCTCCGACGGTAAGAGATGCGGCTGAGAAGCGTTGACGGTTCGATTTGTTAGGGTTTTTCCTCGGCGCTACTGGAGTGAAGTTGTATCGCGAAGAACAGTTAGGTGGATGATTTGATGTTGATGGAGTGGATCTAGATACTCCGGCACTGGTGGTGGGTCGTTTAGTTGTAGCGGCAGGCGCAACCTTACCCTTTCCCTTACCTTTACCTCTTCCAGGCATTGAAAAACAGATTTAGGGTTTTGAAGGAGCAAAATCGAGATAGGGTTTGACGAAATCGGAATTTTCGATGGAGGAAAGGGATTGGGAACGAGAGAATTAGGGATTTCGATGGAGAAAAGTGATTTCGAACGGAGGTTTCGACGAGATTCGTCAAGAAAATCGATGAGACAGAGAGAAAGTTAGGGTTTCTGATTTGGGGATTTCTGAGAAATGAAATGAAAAAATGTTTTTTGTCGGAGAGGGGAAACCGAACTGGGTTTGGGCGGTGAAAACATTTGGGCCCAAAATATTTAGCGGGTAAATTAACCACCGTAATGAGACGGAAATTGGGTTTACTTTTGGGCCGAATAGTCGTAATTTCATCATAAAAGAGTAACAATTTTCTGCAAATATTTGATTAAACATAAATTGGGTTTACATAATTAAATTTATGCACAACTTAATCACATGAAATTAAAATTTTTGGATAACTTGATTTACCTAATTAAATTGAAGCATGAATTATAATAATTTGGTCTTCGTTATATTTTCCATATAGATTAAGTAGTTCCGTTCGAAATTGCAAAGTAAATACTGGCATTCGATCATATTTTCATTTTCCATAAAATTAGTAGGGTTCTTCATCAAGTAGATCATCCTCATCATCAGTTGCATTAAAATTAACTTGGAACTCATCGCCATCTTCGGCGTCTCCGACATTGTAATCCAGATTTACTCGATCAACTCCCTCTACCATGTTGTCGACTACGGTTTCTTCAATTGTAGTCACCATTACGAGCTCATCATTATCTTGTTGCAAAAGCATGGGTGCTGTGTTGCTATATTCACCAAAAATATTTCCCCTCGGGTTGAATTTAACAACATTTACCCACGGATTCTTCTTCTTGTTCTTGTACGGGTATGGGATATAACAAACTTGATCTGCTTGAGAGGCTGTTTATAACAAAAAAAAAAATACCAGTTATGCATATACATATATATGTTCTCGACATTTCTCTATATAGATAAACGAACTTACCTAGAATAAATGGATCATATTTTCTGTATCTACCCGATGAAAGAACATCTACAAGGCCAGCATTGCTCTTCCGAGTGCCTCTACCAAGAATGGGATCGTACCATTTACACTTAAACAGTGTGATTCTCAAGTTAACCGCACCATCGTACTGGAGTTGTATGACATCAGTTAAGATTCCATGGAAATCAGCTTGATCAGATGCATTAGTATAATTGGCTCCTTTAACACATATGCCATAGTTACATGTCTTTCGTCCCTCGCTGTGATTTTTCGTATGAAACAAATAACCTCTTGTAAAATAGATTGGCCAGGTTTTTGCCTTACCCACGGGACTGTCCACTATCTCTTGAACCCACATAGGAAAAGGGTTTCTAGCGTTCTAGTAAGTAACCTACATAATGAAAGTGAATATCAAATATATAGAACCTATGATGATAACATATATATATATATATTTATATAGAAATTACGTACATAAGTTTTCAACCATGGCGCATAATCCTCTGCTCTTTTGGACTCCAGTTCATCTTTGGAGATGTCTGGATATTTTCTTAAAAGATAATCTTCAAAGAAACTGTGTAAACTCAACACATGTATGAGAGCAACACGAAATTGAATATTTCATCTGTTAAGGCTAAACATACCGAAATATACCAAAATATACCTGTCAAGTCTCTGGAAATCATCACAATTTCGCAAAACATATGCATGTGCGATTTGACAATTTTTTCAGAAAGCCAGATTTCCTTCATTTCCCCACTTGGACGGCCTATGTGTGTGAATATACCAAGTACATGGAAATGATATTCGGGGACTTCACCTTCATCAAATCTTTTCGATCTATAGCAATTGTTGACAACATATTAAGAATATTTAGCATGTATAGCAATGAGAAAGTGAATGTCCGATATTAAACATAGCGTTTACCTGATATTTGTTTGTATATCCAAGGAAAAATAATGTTGCGTGAAATAAGATGTCTCCTCCCTTAGATATAATTGAACAATTGATCCTGGTGCATATCTTTGGTTCTTTGCTTTATCTTTCAACTTTTTGAAAAACCTTTCAAAAGGATACATCCACCTATATTGCACAGGGCCTCCTAATTCAGCTTCGTAGGGGAGATGTATAGGCACCTCCATCACGTCAAAAAATGATGGCGGGAAGATCTTTTCAAGATTTCATATGAGTAAAACTATGTTTTCTTTTAGGATTTGGACACGACTTTTCTGCAAAGTTCTTGAACATAAGTCACGAAAGAAAACTCCGATCCCTACAATATATATATGGTTAGTATAAAAAACTATATTCGATTTTACATGTGTCATATTAACGAAACTATAAGCAATTAGTACCTGATATCGCGAGGTGGATGTTCGGGGGTAGTAGTTCTGCAAGGATAAATGGAAGTAGCCGCTCCATAAAAACATGACAGTCATGACTCTTCATCCCAGAGAACTTGAACTTCTCCATATCAGCACAACTAGCTAAGTTTGAAGCATAACCGTCTGGGAATTTGACCTTTCTCACACATTCCAATAAGCTTATTCTCGCTTCGTCTGTCAATGAATAGGGAGGAAAAGGGGGTCTATCCTGAGCATCAAGATGTAAGTGTGGCCGAGAACATAATTCTTTTATATCCAATCTTGACGGAATGGTGTCTTTTGATTTACCTGGCACACGCATAAGAGTATTCATGATGTTGTCAAAAAAGTTCTTCTCTATATGCATCAAATCGAGATTATGTTGAAGTGTGAGATCCCTCCAGTACAGCAATTCCCAGAATATGCTTTCTTTGAACCAGTTATGCTATTTCCCAAAGCCCTTCTTCCTCTTCTCGTGACCATTACCACCAACATCCTTTGCTTTCGGTGGGTTTACACGTTTCAAGCAGTAAATAAAAATTTGCTCACCGGTCAAAGTCTCTGGTGGATAGTCGTTCTTAGCGTCTTTCTTCTTCAAAAAGTCCTTTCTATTCTTTCTCAGAGGATGATTATGAGGAAGAAATCTACGGTGACAATCGAACCAACAAGACTTTCTTCCGTGCTTTAGATAAAACGACTTTGTATCTTCCATGCAAATTGGACAAGACAATTTTCCATGGGTGGACCATCCTGCCAACATGTTGTACGCCGGAAAGTCGCTTATCGTCCACAACAACACTGCTCTTAGTTTAAAATTTTGATTTAGGGACACATCATACGCATCGACTCCAGTTGACCACAACTCTTTTAACTCGTCAATAAGAGGTCGGAGGAAGATATCAAGACTAGCTCCAGGATGATTTGGCCCAGAATTCATAATCGTTAGATACAAGTACTCCTTATTCATGCATATACCAGGGGGTAAATTATATGGAGTCAAGATCACAGGCCACAAAGAATGATTTTTTGACGGGCCAAATGGATTGAACCCATCTGTACACAATCCAAGATAAACGTTACGGGGTTCAGCAAACCATGGATGTTTATCTTGAAATTTTTTCCACTCTACCCCATCAGAAGGATGACTCATTTCTTCCTCGTCCGGTTGGTGCTCCGCATGCCATCTCATTGCCGCTGCAGTCTTCTCGCTCTGATACATTCTCTTTATTCTGTCAGTAATGGCCATATACTACATACGACTATATGGTACATTGGTTCCACGGTGTTGGTCGTTTGGCATCCATCTTTCCGAATCACAAAACCGACACTGTTCTAACCCTTCGTCTTCTTTCCAGAAAATCATACAATTGTTCACACAAACATCAATTGCATGACATGGGAGGCCTAAATTTCTCATCAATTTCTCCGTCTCGTAATTTGAACGCGTTGCCTGGTTTCCTTCGGGTAAGATTTTAGTAAACATTCCGCACATCGAATCTACTAACCTCTCACTCATATTGTGATCCGTCTTATGTTGCATGAGCTCAGCAGCAAAGGATAACTGCGAGTGTCCTTCATGACAACCTTCGTATAATGGATTTTTAACTCCTTTTAACAGGTCGTAGAACTTTTTAGAATGATTCAGTACCGGTTCTTCTACATTATGATGACTACCAACCTCTTCATGATAGTAATCATCACTCACATTTTCACGAAATGCATCATTCACCATATCAACATATCTATTTTCAACTACATTACCAACTTCCTCACTACCACCTACCCATGTCGGATTTGCATAACTCGTTCCTAAATTCATATCGAGTTCCTCACCATGTTTATACTAAACATAATAATCAGGCATAAATCCATTGGTATAAAGATGTTTCCAAATTTTTGAACCCGAATAAAAATTCCGGTTCTCGCAACCACTACAAGGGCAGCAAAACTTACCGCGATTATTCTGCGTTAGGGTCTGGCTATTTACAAATGCCATGAACTGATCCACCCCCGCTATGAACTCTGCCGAGAACAATCCCGTTGCTTCATCGGTTCTATTATACATCCACTCCCGACCATTACTATGATTGTAATTTCCCGACATTTTCCTAGTAAAATGTTTGTAGATTCCGTAGCTTTTCTTTACAAATGGAAACCAGAAATGGAATGAGAATGCCAGATACAAATGATGATTGAATATATATAGAAAATTTAACGACTGTTTTGCGACAAAATACCGACTCCCTCAATTATTTTGCCGGAATTAGTTACAACAACCTCTAAACGATAAACACGTGCTTGTACCGGTTTTTATGTCCATATTACGACAAAAATTAACTACCCGCTGCTCGTTGTCACTTTTTTGTCGCAAATTTTACAACTATATTGCGTCTAGTTCTAGTAACACTAACTTTTGTCGTAATTTTGTCGCAATTTCTCTCTTTGTCGTAAAACAGTCGTTAAAATGTCGGTAATAGTTTACGACAACGGACGTAGTCGTAAATCGTTGTCGTAAAAAATTGTTTTTTTTGTAGTGAAGTGGACCTGCGTGTTGGGAATGGAGTAAGAGTTGCTGCATTAGCCGTAGGAACTTATCATTTGTCTCTGCCATCAGGCATGATTTTAGAATTGGAGAATTGCTACTATGTACCTGCGATAAGTAGGAATATCATTTCTATTTCTGTTTTAGACATGAATGGTTTCGAATTTTTGATTAAGAACAAATATTGCTCTTTTATTCGAGATAATATATTTTATGGTAGCGCCCCATTATAGAATGGGCTTTTATATTCTCAACCAATCAATGCCTGTTTATAACATAAATAACAAACGGTTTAAAATCAAATGACTCAAACCCGACTTTTCTCTGGCACTATCATTTGGGCCACATCAATGAGAAAAGGATTCAAAAGCTCCATTGTGATGGGCTTTTAAACTCATTTGATTATGAATCATTTGAGAAGTGTGAATCCTGCTTATTGGGAAAAATGACAAAGGCTCATTTCAACAAGATTAATGAAAGGGCCAGTGACTTGTTGGGCCTTATACATACAGATTCGTGTAGCCCAATGAGCATTAGTGCAAGAGAAAATTTTAGGTACTTCATCACATTTACTGATGATTTTAGTAGATATGGTTATGTCTATCTTATGAGACATAAGTCGGAATCCTTCGAAAGATTCAAGGAGTTCCAGAATGAAGTACATAACCAACTTGGCAAAAGTATCAAAGCTCTTCGATCTGATCGTGGATGTGAGTATTTGAGCCAAGAGTTCGATGATCATCTTAGAGATTGTGGAATCGTTTCACAACTCACTCCTCCTCGAACACCACAGTGGAACGGTGTGTCTGAGAGGAGGAATCAGACTTTATTGGATATGGTTTGATCGATGCTGAGTCATGTGGATCTACCGTTATCCTTCTGGGGATACGCTCTTGAAACGTCTGCGTTTACGCTGAACAGAGTTCCAACAAAATCAGTTGAAAAGACTCCACATGAGATGTGGACTGGAAAGGTTCAAAGTCTGTCTTTTCTTAAAATATGGGGTTGCGAAGCTTATGTCGAGCGATTGATATCTGATAAGCTCGCACCTAAATCTGATAAGTGCTCATTTGTTGGTTACCCTAAGGAAACCAAGGCATACTACTTTTACAACCAATCCGAGGACAAGGTATTTCTTGAGAGAGAATTTCTTTCCAAGAAGGACAGTGGGAGTAAAGTACAACTCGAAGAAATTCGAGAACCATAAGACGCTGTTCAACCTGATGAGGAAGAAAAGCCGTTGGATTCACAAGAAGTTGTGGAACAAACACCTGTGGGGCCTGTAGTTCGCAGGTTCGGAAGGACTCGTAATGAAGTCGAGAGATACGGATTTCTCGTGACTAACTGTCATGATCTTCTGATCGTTGATAGTGACGAACCTGCAAATTTCGAAGAAGCAATGTTGGGCCTTGACTCCGAAAAATGGTTTAAGGCCAGTGAATCCGAAATGAAGTCCATGTCAATCAACAAAGTTTGGTCTTTGGAAGATTTGTCCGAGGGTGCAAAAGCCATTGAGTGCAAATGGGTCTTCAAGAAGAAGATTGACGTGGATGGTAATGTACAGATGTACAAAGCTAGGTTGGTGGCAAAAGGTTTCAAACAAGTGCATGGTGTTGACTATGACGAAACCTATTCCCCAGTCGCTATGCTTAAGTCCATTCGGATTCTCCTAGGGACTGCCGCTTATTATGATTATGAGATTTGGCAGATGGATGTGAAAACCGCCTTCCTAAATGGGATTCTGGAAGATGATGTGTATATGACACAACTCGAGGGTTTCGTAGATCCTAATAACCCTAGGAAAGTATGCAAGCTTCATTGATCCATTTATGGATTGAAGCAAGCATCTCGGAGTTGGAATTTTCATTTTGATGAAGCTATTAAAGAATTTGGTTTCATCGGAAACGAAGAGGAACAGTGCGTTTACAAGAAGATTAGTGGGAGCGCAGTTGCTTTTCTAGTACTGTATGTAGATGACATATTGCTTCTCGGAAATGATATTTCGTTGCTTCAGTCTGTTAAGACTTGGCTTGGAAGTTGATTCTCGATGAAGGATATGGGAGAAGCCGCGTATATTCTTGGAATAAGGATCTATAGAGATAGATCGAAGAGGCTAATTGGACTATGTCAGGATACTTATAGTGATAAGGTCTTACACAGGTTCAATATGCATGATTCCAAGAAGGGCTTGCTTCCGATGTCACATGGCATCTCTCTCATGAAGAAGTAGTGTCTTTCGACACCTACTGAGCGAGAACGCATGAGTAGGATTCCCTATGCTTCTGCGATAGGATCCATCATGTATGCCATGCTATGTACACGTCCAAATGTCGCTTGTGCTTTGAGCATGTCGAGCCGATACCAATCCAATCCCGTGAGAGTCACTGGACTGCCGTCAAGACAATCCTGAAGTATTTGAGGAATACTAAGGATAAGTTATTGGTTTACGGAGGAAGTGATGAGCTTGTGGTAAGTGGATACACCGACGCCAGTTTCCAGACGGACAAAGACGATTTCCGATCTCAATCTGGTTATGTCTTCTGTCTGAATGACGGTGCAGTCAGTTGGAAGAGAACACAGTGGTGGATTCCACAACTGCAGCTGAGTACATTGCTGCTTCAGAAACGGCAAAGGAAGCTGTTTGGATTAGGAAGTTCATTACTGAACTTGGTGTGATTCCTAGCAGTTCTGAGCCTGTGGCGTTGTTGTGTGAAAACAATGGAGCTATAGCTCAAGCAAAGGAACCCAAATCACACCAGAAGTCCAAACACATCGAGAGAAGATATCATCTGATACGGGATATCATTGAGAGAGGAGATGTGAAGATCAGCTGAGTCCCGACGGACGAGAATGTTGCTGATCCTCTGACTAAACCACTCCCACGGCCCAAACATGAGAGTCATGCTGCGGCAATAAGAATTAGATTTCTCGAGTAGTAATCTTAATTTGAGTGGGAGTTATTTATTTTGTTTTGATGTTCATGTAAACATACTTTGGTTATGTTTTAATTAATGAAATTGTTTCGGTATTATTTAATAATGTAGTTGACTAATTAAATAATAGTCCTAAAATAATTTAAGGCATTCTTATAGGTCATCAAATACGTGATTTGATCATGAAACCCTATAAGCGATAGATGTCATAAGTTACTGAGGTCCCTGGTCAAAGGTTGTTAAATTAAGACATTAATAACCGCACGAGACTAGTATGTGATGTGACTGATGACCAAGTTTCATGGTGTCATTGATAAGAGTATCAAAGTCAATCACATAGATATGTGTTGTGAACACGGTATCGGATATGACCCGCTAATAAGAACTCAAAAAGATTGTTATATGAGTGTCATATGAGTTTCTCATTACGACTATAGAGTAATAGTCCTTAGACATGAGTTCGTCATGATTTCCTGCATATGAATTGGTCTGCTTTGACCTTGTCAAACGTCAGCCGTAACTGGTGACTATTTAGACATTGATTGGGCATATCATGAAGTGTGTGGGGAACAGGGGATAGAACAAGATGGGATTTGTCCCTCCTATATAATGGGAGTTAAATATCTCTGGGCCTATCGAAGATTTGGTACTGAGGGAATGTGTGGCCACACTCAAACAAGCTGACTGTCAGTTGTTTGCCTTTATCAGTATAAATCAGAGTTCGGTAAACATGATTTGGCTTTATAAGGATGACACGAGTTCTTGCCTTATGCTGAATCGAGATATAGAGACAAAGGGATTATTGGAATAAGTTGATTCCAGTACAAGTGGGAGATTGAAGGGAATGTGTCCTGGAGATCATACTTGTATTCACTCTAGTATAGTTGTGAAGTCGAGATAAGACTATCATGTGATACTGGGTAGTTATAATGCTTTGCTAGAAGCGCTTATAACTTATGAGTTATGAACTCATTGCCAGTATCATATGATCCTATAGGGTCACACACCTAAGCAAACTGGATAACAAGTACCGGGAATGATCATTAGAGTAATGATCTCATGAATGTGTAATTGTTACACATTGATATCGAGTTTTTATGAGTGTGTCGATCGACACACATACTAGTGTCGGTCGACACAGTTCAGGATTAAAGATACCGGGTTTTAATTAATGACTTAATTTAAACCAGTTAATCCATCGGTTAAGGAATTTAGACCATGCTTCTATCTAAAGGCACTAGGTCATGAAATTTCATGTAGAGGTTTTTAACCTAGCCGTCAAACTCCATCTCTCCCAGAGGCACTAGCATCCCACTTCCAGTTTGTGTGCGTGTGGACTTCTGTAGAGGTGCAACATCTGAGGTGCTCTTGTTCTCGATATCCTGATCATTTCGCTGCTAAGAAACTCCAGGTATATCCGTGAACTGAATTTGATTCAATAAACATAAATCTAGGGCTATGGATTTGTGATTAGGGTTTTAGAAAAGTTTTAAAACTCTACACCAAATTCCTTCAGTTTAATATCAGGTACTTCTCGCACACTCCCTTGCTTCAAGAAGGTAGTCAAAGTTCTTGTGTTCATGTGACCTAGTTTCTGATGCCAAAGGTCAAGAGTTGTTGTTGCCGCACTGAGGCACTTGACGTGGCTCTTGGCGGGGCTTTTCCACATGTAGCAGTTGTTACCTTATCTAATCCCTCTCATTTCGACATTTCCATCCTTGGCAATTGCTTCACAGTCAACACTTGTGAAGACCACCTTCAGACCTTGATCACACAGCTGACTCACACTTATCAGGTTTTCTTTTAGCCCATCTACAAAATAAACATTCATCAAATGCGGTTGCTGATCCTTTGACGTCTTCCCTCTTCCTTTGATATGTTCAGTAGTTCCACCACCAAACGTGACTTTTCCTCCTCTTACTCACTTGACCTCCTGAAGATGCTCAAGTTTCCCAGTCATATGCCTTGAGCACCCACTGTCAAAATACCATGTTTCTTCTTCTTCAACTAGATCCTCTTGACAAGACATGTTACACCATGTGTCATATCCTCTGTCGTAGTTCCTGCGGTAGTAATTCCACCTGGATCTTGCATACTCCTCATCCCAAAGTCTCCTTGGATATTCAGATGCAACGTCACGCCTTGGATTTGAATAGGTTTTACTGTAGTATTCCTCCTAGAACCTCCCATATCCTGACCTTCTTTGACATGCACTTTTCCTTCCAAAACACCGTCTTGTGGTTCTCTGTGAGGCACGTTGTGATCTTTCTTGACTTTGAGCTTTTCTTAGGCGTGTCTTCTTGATCCATCCCGGATTTTTCCTGACCTTATCATGATATAATCTGTTTTGTTGCTTCAACTTCATTATCTTGGCTTTGTACTCAGGACAGTTGACCTTAAAGTGCCCAATACTTCCACACTCATAACACCTCTCTCTTCTTTTCCAATGAGGTGTGACATTTTCCATGACTTGATACTTTGGGCATATAGCTTGGAAATGATCAAAGCTTCCACAGACAAAACAACTTCCTATATTAAGTTCTTCATCATCAGTCAAGATATTACCTCGTTGTGTGGTTGTCTGTGAGGTATTATGTGTGGCTTCTTGTTGTTGAGCCTCAACATAATGCATTCCCCCGGTGACGAGCCCAAACTTGGATGTATTTGTCTCTCTAGTATAATCTTGGTTTTTTTTGTGCCGCTCCATGAGTTGTTTACTAAGTTTCACATTCTTAGTACGTTCTGCCTCAAGCTCTGCCTCAAGATGGTCGATTTTACTGGACTGTTGGGAGTTTATCCTACTGAGTTCCAGTACTTGCCTACACATCCTTTGATATTCTTCTTTGACACTGATCTCAATATCACTGTCACTTTCCACTATCACTTCAATATCTTCAGGATCCTTTGATATCCCGACAAACGCAACAAAGTTATTTAGTTCTTCTTCATCAGACTCATCTGACTCATCTTCTGCCACACCAAGCATAGACCTATCTCTTCCCTTCTTATGATCTCCTATACACTCTTGCTGGGTGTGACCAAACCCATTGCACTCACAACATTTAATTTCCCTTCTTTTGAACGTTGGACATTCATTCCTGAAGTGACCCGTACCTTTGCATTCATAACACTGTGAGCTAGTCTGTGTGGTACTTTTGCTTTCCTCACCATACCATCTACTTGAATCAGATCTCTTGATTCCTGAGTCATTTTTCTTGAATGTGTGGTTGAATCTCTTCACAAGAAGGCCCAATGAGTTTTGCAACTCATCCAGTTTATGTGACTCTCCCTCAGCAGCAATAGCTATACTCTTTTTCTTGACTACCCCACTTGTTTCCATCTCGTACGCCTTTAGCATACCAACTACCTCAATGTATTTTGTTTCATCAGTGTTGGATGACACAGAAAGAGCCGTTTTATAGGCAGCCGTATTTCTCTGGCAAGCTCCGTAGTAGTTTTTTGACCATCTTCTTTTCTTTATACTTCTTTCCTAGAGGTTGAGCCTCATTTGCAATGTTGCTGATGCGTGCACTAAACTCAGCAACTGTCTCTTTCTCCTCCATCTTCATCAATTCAAATTGTGATGCGAGATAGTCAATCCTAGTCCTCTTCACAACATCTGTGCCTTCATACTCACTTTGAAGGATGTCCCATACTTCTTTAGCAGTTTCACAATTTTTAATGGTTTGGAATTGCTTTGTTTTTACTGCTGAAAAGATGGTAGACAAGACGCGAGCATTGAACTTTGACATCCGCTTCTCATCGTTTGTCGACTCAGACTTGGGCTTGTGTGTCGTTTTTTCTTCTACCACCTTGGTTGGAGCTGTCCACCCAATCTCAATAGCTGTCCATGCGTCTTCATCAATACTTCTGATGTTTGCCTTCATAATCTGCTTCCAGTGTCCATAATTGTTTTCCTCCAAAACAATTTCCTTGGTCCAATACTCCTTACACTTCCCCATTCCTCTAGGATCTTCACCTGCTTCCAATACACTCAAGTGATTGGCTCTGATACCAATTCAAAATACGGAATGGAAAAGAGAATACTGTCACGCAGTGTAGGACACAAGATAGTACACGGTAGTTTCTCTACAAAGAATTTACTTTGATTAGAAACTCTCTTGATACACTTACAAGCTATATCAAAACGCTCTCTATTCACGAGAACTCGCTCCCTAATCTACCCAAATAGTCTAAGTTGTGTTTTTCACTTTGCTCTCGACCTGTTTTTCCCTTGTGAAGTGATAACTCTTATCACGAGTTTCAGCTTCTTTATACAAAGCAAAGATCTCCAACTTTCTTTTTTTGTTCTAATTGGAAATCTTTGACATTTCCTTAATTTAAGATTTTCTTTTTATTTATTCAATTAAAGACTCTTGGTTGCACGTCATATCTTTGATTGCTGTTAATCTCCAATCTCAAGAATCTTTAGATATGATTGCTCCTTGAAACACTCTTGATTAATCCTTTCGAATCTTCTTATCTCAGTCTCTAGCGTCGCACTCCGTGTAACACCTCGACTAGTTCACGCTCTGGTTCACCAAATGCTTCACGATATGGTTCACCAATTGACTTGCACTCTCATACATGCTTTCCCATACATGAGCTGGAATGGTGTCGTCCCAAGGGGTGTTTTGAAAGCTGTTCGATATGCCCAAAGTGCATCATCAAGCTTGAGGGACCAATCCTTCCTTGTACGTCCAACGGTCTTATCCAAAATACTCATGATTGGACGGCTGGAAACTTCAACTTGGCCACTTGTTTGGGGGGTGATATGCTGTTGCTACCTTGTGCCTTACACTATTCTTCCTTCTGTTGATGAAATGTGTGCCTCCATCACTTATAGCAACGCGCGGTGCTCCAAAGCGCGGGAAGATAATATGTGTGAAAAGTCTTATGACGATTGTTGATATTGGGTTCAACTTCTAATTATTTATAATTAGAGGGGTTCGTTTTTGGAAGTAAAATAAGTAAATTTAAAAAGACAAAAGATTCCTCGGAAAAAAAAGTATTATTATTGATAATGATTACAAGGGTGTTAACTCGGAATGCAGAGTTAACTTTATTGAAGAGAAGTATTAAGCCTAAGTTTGCTAGTAGTTATTCTCCATGATTCTGAATCTCGATTTTAGTGAAGGAAGGTATGTATTAATATATCTCTGTAGTCGGTTATCTAAGTCCATGGACTAATCTCGGAAAAATGGAAATATTCCATTTTTCTGGAATTAGGAAATTTATGATAAGATTTGATATTATTCTGTCCGAACTTAGACTTTGGCCCAAGACGAAGTAATTTATACCCTGCTTCGGACACTAAAATCCGAGCATTCTTTACTGACGTATCCCTCGGTCATCAGGGCCGAGGGTTCTAATCCTATTGAAGGGATTTATAACCTAATCTCAATTATCGCCATGGACCGAATCTCAATTCTCGCCAAGCTATTGATCAGGGATGCTAATCCCACCATCAACATTAAGTCCCTCCCCCAGTGCGTCCGAGGATAGTCCTAGGGAAGAGTAGGTGAATTTTGAAATAGTGTAGCTCGTAGATTAATGAAACTCGGTTGCAGTCGATCTTTATCTTCAAAAATCTTTAAAATTCCTTCATTCTCTTGTTTCGTCGATTAATATTTGGCGGGAAAAATATCGAAAACGAAAGGTCTTCTCTGATGCGTGCACTGAATTCTCGGTATTCTCAAAACCTTTTAACCTTCCCTATGACATGTCATTCTTGCGCATACCTTTGGTTGGTTGAAAAACCCCGGATGCGTTTTTGGCGGGAAGAGAAAATAGACTAACCATTAATTGAGCCTAGGTTCCCCTAATTCTGATTTGACAATGATGACGTGTCTCATCTTAATGAAGACGCCGGTTGAGTTCTCACGAACCCTCAAAGGGTCGCGAATCCTTTTAAATAACCACTAAACCTTGAAAGATCGTATCTTCAGGTCTTAATCATTCTACTCCCTTTAGCATAAATTCCTCCAAATCTTAAATCCTCCTTCCACAATCTTTCCATAACTTTTTTCAAGATGTCGATTGATAAGCAAAAGTCTCTCAGTTCTGACTCCGAAACTGACCCATCTTCTTCGGGATCCAACGAATCTCAACAGAAAAACTCCGAAGATCATCAATCTAATGACTCGGTTAATATCAAAGACATTTATTCTGCATAAAAGAAAAGTCCGATTCCGAACTTGTCGATCCCGGCTAATTCCCCAAATAGAAGTGATAGTTTTGGAAACCGTTTCTGACCAAGCGGTGACGGGTGGGGAAGAATTCTCGGAAGATTTTAGCGATTCTTCTTTTAAAGAAAGTGGTTTTGAGACTCTCCGATCTTCTGCTTCAAATCCAGAAGATCTCGATATTCTTGTTCCAAAGAACGGTGACAGACCATGGAACCCTTCAGAAGGATTCATGTGTTTATACCTTCATTTCTTCACCGAAGCTCGTCTTTGGTTTCCGATTCCCTTTTTGATTGTTGAATTCTGTAGACGCCTAGGAATCTCTTTTACTCAATTGGGGCATGGCGCCATCAGACACATGGTTGCCTTTCTAATTGAGGCTGGAAGAGCCAACATCGTCGTCCCGTGCTGGAAATTTACACATCTCGCCAAACTTGTGGATAACCGAGATGGCAAAACTTGGTATAACATGGTGAAGAATGCCAGTAAATTGGGTACTGGTTTTACTTCTAATGCCTAAGGTTGGCGGACTAACTTCTTTTTCGTCCGGATCAATAAAGCCTCTATTATCGATCCCAGCGCCGAGGTTGTTAAGACATGGTGGATTGATGCTTAGACAATCGCAAAATTGATCCTTTTCAAAGAGCTTCATCCAATATTCAAAAGGAGAAATTGATCGGATCTATGCACTCAGCCCATTAAAGTTTCTGAAGATTCCCGCAAACTTTATTGACTTAGCTCGGCAGCGCTTAGGTATCCTATTCCTCAATTTCTTTAGTTCTAATATGCGTTTGTCATTATTTCAATCATCATTGACTTCTTCTTTTAGGTTACGAACTCTCGGAGGTTGAATGTCCCTTGGAAAGATCTCCTTTAGACTATTCTAATCAGGCACTTGTCCGAGCACTTCCTAAGAAGTCGAGGTCTCAAAAACTGTCGAGCAGTGAAACTGGCCCTTCTTTTCCTGGCACCTCATATCTAAATATCATAGCTTTGAAAAAAACACGGAAAGACTATCGTTACGGCTCATTCTCCGAAGGTTAAATCTTATAAAGTCAATTGGAGGCTGAAGATGCTCCGTTTAAATTTGAATTCAACTCTTCGCAGCTCCTTTCAATAGATGAAGAAAAAATTGTTGAGCTGTTCTGGAAGATGGCCGGCTGTGAATCTTTGAAACCGAAGGATGACTTTGTCGTGAAAAAACACATAACTGCCCTTGCTAGAAGCTTTGTTCGGGTTTGCTAGTCTAACCTTATTTTCGTTTTCTTTCCAAACTTTATTCTTATCTGAGTCTTTTTTCCCTTTTTCTTTTTTAGGAAGCCCGCAATACTTGTCTTATCGTCGCCGAATATGATTTTCTATTGAGGGACACTCGGAAATTCGTCGACAAACTTTAGAAGAAGAATGATGTATTGGAGGTTGATCGAACTTCCCTTGCTCACCAAGTTGAAGCAATGAAGAAGGAACCTCGAATTGCTGGCTCTACTTTAGCTCAAAAGGTGAAATCGACAAAAAGAGAGGTACCCAAAAAAGTTCAAAGCAAACTGAAGTCCATCCAGAAGACCTTTCAAATCCAGGAAGATGGACTAACAAAAACTATGAATCTCGGTTAATATCAAGCTGTCCTCGGGGTACTCAGTGATCTTTCTTCTCAGGGTGTGAATATCTCCGCCGATTTCTTGAAGCAAGTGGAAGATGATGCAAAGGTAGCTGAGTAAGAACTGTAGGAGTATAAGTTCGCCGAATTCGAACCTGATGCTTTTTATTTTGATGTTTGAAGATTCTTTTTCTTTTTTTAAAATGTTAAGACTTATTTTAATGATGAACCTCAGAGTTTTCCGAAATTTTCATTTCTTATGTCTTTACATTAGATTATTATATATCTTTCTTCGAGTTCATATCTAAACTCAAAAGAAAGATTCTTCGAGTTTATATTTAAACTCAAAAGAAAGATTCTTCGAGTGCTCTGTATGTTGGAATTTTTTAGAAATTTCCTTTAACAGGTCACTGGATGTTCATGGGCGAAGCCCAAATTTGTTTTTGTTCAGTGAGAAAATCCTCGGCTATTAACCTCTAATCCCAAGATCCTACTTTATCAGATCTTTAGATTTTTGGGTCTAGTTATTTTATGTTTTTTATAAACATAAGCGGGAATGACCCGACTTTGCCTTACAATTTCTCGTTTCTACTTTATCAAGCTCCGAAATTTCCAGCTGTATTCTGTAAAGAATGTGTAGAGGGGTGAACCTTGTTATCGAGTATGCGATCAGGATTCCATTTTTTTTGTGTGAATTTCGGTTCAATATAGTTGAGTAGTATAAACCTCATTGATGAGACTGGGTTCAACTTCTAATTATTTATAATTAGTGGGGTTCATTTTTGGAGAAAGTTTAAGTAAAAGACAAAAAAGAATCCTCAGATTATAAGCTTTTATTGATTATTGCGGTTTACAAGATTGTTAACTCGGAATGCCGAGTTAACTTTATCAAAGAGAAGTATTAAACCTAGGTTATCTAGTAATTCTTCTGCCCGATTCTGAATGAATTTTTTTAATGAAGGGGGGTATGTATTTATATATCCTAGTAGTCGGTTATCTAAGCCTATGGGCTAACCTCGAAAAAATGGAAATATTCCATTTTTCCAAGATCAGAGAATCTGTGATAAGATTCGATCTTATATTGTCCGAGCTTAGATTTCGGCTTGGGACGAAGAAGTTTATACCCCCGCTTCGGACACTAAAATCCGATCATTCTTCACTGAGGTATTTCTCGGTGATCTGGGCCAAGGGTTCTAATCCTATTGAAGGGACTTATAACCCGATGAATCATCAGGGAAAGGTCGATAGGGACCGTACATCAATTATCGCCAAAATATCGATAAGGGGTGGTAATCCCACCATCAACAGTAAGTCCTCCCAGTTCGTCCGAGGATGTCTTAAGGTAGAGTTGGCGAATTTCCAAAATTAAGTTGCTTGTCGATAAATGAAGCTCGGTCACTGTCGATCCTTGTCTCTGAAAATCTTGAATCTTCTCCTTCCTTTTGATTTCGTCCATCAACATGGGTGGGAAATAACATGGAAAACGAAAGGTTTCCTCTGTTACACGCGCTAATTTCTCGGTACTTTCAAAACCTTTCAACTCCCCTATGACGTGTCGTGCATACGCCCTCTCGACCTCAGACGCATTTTTTGGCGGGAAGGTGAAAAAGAACTGATTATTAATTTTACCTAAGTTCCCCCAATCTTGATTTGACGTGTCCTAAAAGACGTCGATTGAGTTTCCATGACCCTAAAAATTACACCCCTTTAAATAGCCATTATTGCTAAGAAGATCGTATTCTCAGGCCTTCAATTTCTCTATTTCTTCCGCAATATCTTCCTAAGAATCCTAAATCCTCCCTGTGTTTCTCGTAACTTTCCTAGGATATCATCTGACAAACAAAACTCTCTCGGTTCAGACTCCGAAACCGACTCTACTTCGTCTTCATCTAGAGTTAGCGGATCTTACCAGAAGACTTCCGAAGATCACCAATCCAACAAATCTTTAATCAATAACGAAGATATCTCTTCTGCGGAAATCCCAGATCTATAAATCCCGGCCAACTCCCCAATCAAGAGTAACAGCTCGGAAACAATTTCCGACCAAGTAACGACGGGAGGAGGAGAATTCTCTGTAGGCTTCGGAGATTCCTCCTTCAAGGAAAATGATATCGAAATTCTCCGATCTTTTGCTTCAAATCCAAAAGATCTCGACAATCTGATCCCAGAAATTGGTGACAGGCCTTGGAATCCTCCAAAAGGGTTCATGTGTTTATATCTTCACTTCTTTACTGAAGCTCGTCTTTGGTTTCTGATTCCCTTTCTAATGGTGGAGTTATGTAGAAGCCTAAAACTTGCGTTTACTTAACTGGGACCTGGCGCTATTAGACACATGGTTGCCTTCCTAATTCAAGCTGGAAGAGCTAACGTCGTTGTCCCATGCTGGAAATTCACTAAGTTTGCCAAACTCGTGGACAACCGAGACGGTAAAACTTGGTATACTATGGTGAAAAATGCTGGTAAACTAGGTACTGGATTTACTTCCAATGCCAAAGGCTAGCGCACTAACTTCTTCTTCATTCGAATCAACAAAGCCTCAATTTTGATTGTAGCGCTGAGGTGGTTAGGGCATGGTCAGTTGATGCTTCGACAATTATAAAACCGATTCTTTCCAAAGAACTTTCCCCAAATCTCAAAGAATAAATGGATTGGATCTACGCCCTTAGTCCATTGATTTTCCCGAAGATTCCCGCAGATTTTATTGAACTAGCTCGGCATGTACCTCTTTATTCTTTTTTTTTTCTTTTTTTTAATCTTCACTTGCTACTTATTATATTCATCATTGATACCTCTTTCTATGTTACGAAATCTCCGAAATCGAATGCCCGTTGGAAAGATCGCCTTCGGATTATTCCAATAAACTGCTTATCCGAGCTCCTCCTAAGAAGTCGAAGTTTCAGAAACTGCCGAGGAATGCCATTGATTCTTCCTTCCCTAGTGCTTCTCAGGTTGTATCTTCGGAGAAAAAACGAGGAAAAGCTATCGCTGTATCTCAATCTCCGAAAACCAAATCTTCAAAGAAAAAGCAGCTCCTTCAATTATTGGAACTCCTCAATCAAAGAGACAAAAATTTCAATTTGAAGCCGAAGACACCCCATTCAAATTTAAATTCAATTCATCACAACTTCTCTCAAAAGACGAAGAAAAAACGTTGAATTACTCTGGAAGATGGCCGACTGTGAATCCCTGAAGCCAAAGGGTGACTTTGCCGTGAAAGAGCATATATTTGTTCTTGCCATAAGTTCTGTTCGGGTTTGACAGTCTATCTCTATTCTTGTTACTCTTTAACTTTATCTAAATCTTTACCGAACTCCTTCCCTTTTCAGGAAACCCGAAACACTTGCCTTATTGTCGGTGAATATGAGTGTTTACTTAGAGACACCAACAAATTTATCGATAAACTCGAAAAGAAGAACAAGACATTGGAGGTTGATCGAACTTGTCTTACTCATCAAGTTTAGGCGATGGAAAAGGAAGTTCGGATTGCTGGTGCTTCTTTAGCTCAAAAGGTAAAATCCACAAAAAGAGTGATGGCCGAGAAAATCCAATGTAGGCTGAACTCTATCCAGACAACTGTCCAAGCCCGAGAAGACGGACTAGTAAAAACCATGAACCTCGGTCAATCCCAAGCAGTCTTCGGGGTACTCAAAGATCTTTCTTCTCAGGGTGTGAATATTATCGTGGATATATTGAAGCAAGTGGAAGAGGATGCGAGAATAGCCGAACAAGAAATGAAAGAATACAAATTCGTCGAATTTGAACCTAATGTCTTTCATTTCGATGTTTGATCTTCGTTTTGTTGTAGTATTTTTTTTATGTATCTTTTTATTTTTTCGAATGTTTAAGACTTGTTGAATGACAAACCTCGGGGTTCTCCGAGATTTCATTTCTTATGTCTTTTGCTTAAATAATCTATCTTTCCATGAATTTATATTTAAAACTCAGAAAAGATTCTTCGAGTAATCTGCATGTTGGTCTTTTTCAGAAAGTTATTTCAACAGATTACTGGATATTCATGGGTAAAGTCGAAATTTTTTTTGTTCAGTGAGTAAATCCTCGACTGTTGACCTCTAATCCTAAATCCTACTTTATCAGATCTTTAGATTCTTTGGGTACAAGTATTTTATGTTTATTATAAACATAAGCGGGAATGACCCGACTTTGCCTTACAATCCCTCGGGCCTACTTTATCAGGCTCCAAAATTTCCAGCTGCATTCGGTAAAGAATGTGTAAAGGGATGAACCCTATCATCGAGGACTTGATCATGGAACCGGTTTTTTAATTGTGTGAATCATTGTTAAGTATACAACCCAAATTTAGTGTTTGTAGCTGAACCTTGTGGAAGGCTGCCTACGTACCCTTAGAAGGGATCAAGTTACACGTAGTTTCGATATTTGGATATCTGTTGCTTATCTCGGAAACCCGAGATACCAACATTTTTTTTTTTGCTCTACATTCGGAGTCTTTTAAGTCTTAGTGTCTCATTTCTGAGGGAAAGGTTGACTTCCTCATCTTCTTGTGGACTTCCTTTGAGGCAGCTCCTCCCATAGGCCTGATTTCCTTTTATCGAGAAGATTCCAAGTTGAGTCGGAAATTTGAGGCATTGATGATACGTAGAAACCACTCATTTCATTAAAAATAGCCAGGGGGTTTCGAGGATTATATTGTAAAGACTTGGTTTTTCTATTATATCGAACTTGACGATTCTAATTGTTCCTCCAATTGTTACTGGGAGTTCTAATGTTCCGAGTGTTGGAACACTTTTGCCGTTAAATGCTGTCAAAGCCTTAATTCCTGGCTTGATCTTTGTTTCTTTTGACAACAATTTTTTAAAGACATTGATGCACATTACGTTCGCCGAGCTTCCGTTATCCACTAATATTCGGGGAACTTGGTAATCTCCAACTTGTAATTCAACTACTACCGGATCATTATGGGGAATCTCGCTTCCTTCTAATTCTTCGGGGATAAAGACGAGTTCCTTTTGTAAAGTCCACTTTGAAGAAATTAACTCTGTTTGATACCTGATTTGTTCTTGCGCCTCTGTGGGGAATTCTGAAATAACATTTATCCTCCTTCGTTGAGATGAGGAATCTAGCAGAGGGAATTCGTTCTTTCGTTCAAAGTTCTTTTTTGAATTCGACTTTCGTCCCTTTATTCCTACTAGATACCTTTTCACAGGAGTTTTCTCTAGGAAAGGTTCTTCAAGATTTTGCTCTAAGTAATTTTTTCAAAAGGTTCTCCGTAAGTAGTGCCCGTAAGTAGTATGGTAATCACACCATGCCAGAGGGGCTCTGTAACACCCCGCTCCGGTCAAGTTGACCGGTCGGGTTTTGAAAACGTGGTTTTGAAAATCTTATCGAGGGAAATCCGGACATAAAGCGATTTAGAAAATTTATCGAGCCCGAAGACCAAAACCGATTAAAACCCCGTTCAACCCGATGGTTTTGACATCCTGCGCTCAAGGTCGTACTAGCTCATTACCTGCATCCATAAGACGGAGGCGTGAGTTATTGAATTACTCGTGAGATTGGCTCTACCTACAACAACATCTAACAACCTATCATCACATAGCAAGCAGTCCGGTTCATCAGGCCAATCAATCTAGCCTAACTATTCTGTTCATTCATTTCTATCCTCATATCCTATCCGTTCTAGTTCATCCATTCACTTCTCATTCTATTCCACTCATCTCATTGTAACAATCACGCCCCCACTTAATTGGACTCAGCCGAAGCTGCACATGCGACAGAAGTCCAGGCTCCGCATGCATGATTCCTTTACATTTATAAAACCGTCGATCTATAATTCGCTTTACACTTATGAACCCGTCGATGCATAAGCCACACTCTTTTCACTTTCAATCGGAGGCATCAAGACAATGTCCAGTCACGTAAGGAAGTCATTAGCCGGCAGCTTACCGGTCATGCGGGTTTTGAAGCCGCACGCGCCATCGACATGCCGGGACCATCTGTCTGCTTCTAAATCGGTCACTAAGCCCTCACCTGTAAACCGATGCGATCCTCGACGATCCTTGGTCCAGTCCGGAGTCATCGAAACCCGATCAAGCTTACCGGTCCCACTACAATATGATCCGTGTCTGAGTCCTCGACATATTCCGCAGGATAGTTTACCAATCCCGAGACACGGTCACACCGATGAGTCATCGACATTAATTGTGACCCGTTGAGTCCGTCCCGTTCCGCAGAACTACCAGGCCGAAGCCTATTCCATTTCCATTTCCATATCCATATCCGATCCGAGAGCCGGTCCAACTCGTCCGTTCATAAACAAGCTTACCGGTCCTATCCAGATGCATCAGAAGGCAGAGTCCTCGACATATCCCACATGATAGCTTACCGATCTCAACCGCCCGGACATCGCGAAGGTCATCGACATTATCTATGTCCGGCCAGCGAGTATTCTCGACCCGCGGATCTCCTTTTTCCTCTTTCCATATCCATTCAATCACAATCAACAATCAATCCTATCATGCATCTCTTCATGTTTCATTTTACATTTCCTTCTCCTATACTTAACCAATTTCCTTATTCATTACTAACAAGTTTCCATATTCATGTTTAGCAAGTTTCCATATTCATTTATAGGAGGTTTCCATATTCATTCACGCGGATCGGTCTAGAGTTAAGAACCCTGGCCGCCGCCCCTATCTCTACATGAACAACTAGCGGATCAACCTAGGGTTTAGGAAACCTTAGATCAAGCCGCCCCTATCATTCCCATGCATCAGTTTCACGGATCACAACTAGGGTTAGAAACCCTAGTTGTGCCTCCCCTAGTTTGAGAACCCTAGTGTGCCGCCCCTAGTCTATGCATGCAACACTCATCAATCAATCAAACAATCAACCCTGCAAGCAAACATACGGATCCACACTTAGGGTTTAGGAAACCCTAAGCGTGCCGCTTCACAAACAATCATTATCAACATTCATCAATCCAAAAAGACTAGATCTCATCTCTATAACATGTTTATTACTAGATCCTAGCCTGTAACATCTTTTCCTTAGGGTTTTTTAATTGTAGGAGACAAGGGAAGACATATCCGGGCATAGATAGAAACCGCACTCACCTTAGTGGTCCGTTTGGTCAGAGAGGATCTTATGAGAGCTCTCATTCTCCTCCTCCGGAAGGCTAGGCTCCAGAATCTCCCCGTGATCGCCTAGTTCCTCTCTTCTCTCCTTCTCTCTTGGCCGTCTCTCTCTTTTCTCTATTTTTTTCTCTCTCTCTATCTCTCTCACGGCAGCCTTATGGCTAATGTTAGGAGTGACTAGGGTTTAGGGACTCCTCTTTATATAGAGAGTCTCACGGCCCCACATCCCTAAATTCCCTCCTTATATCTTTCCTTATAATTATCTCCCAAATATTTGTAGTTATCTTCTTTCCTTATGTTTATCTAGTTTCCTTTATTTTCCTAATTTCCTAATTTCTATATTATTGTGATTATCTTATTTCCATAAGATAATCACAACAATTTCCTTATAAAACAACCATAAATCATGCGGGCCCGCTTCCCTTTTTGGCGCCCAGCGCCAGCTTTCAAACACCCGCGCCTACGGGCTATCTTATGATCCGGCCCGTCTTCATTTGGCCTTTCTCCCTTCGGTTGCCCGTATCTTCGGATCATGACCCATTTCTCCTTCCTTTCATTTGATCCCACCTTACTTTTCACTCCACTCTACGTCCCTAATGTTGCAGTGTCATTTAGGACTGGAAATTCCTAATCCGGAATAAGAATGGCAGCGGGATGTTACAAGCTCCTTCCTTTCTAATTTTGGCCTTCATCCTATGCTTCTTACGTTGTTCCAAATTATGATCTCGAAGCTCGGCGGCTAGGAATGCAACTCTCGCTTTGCCTTTTTCCTTCCGTTCGAATGCTCTATCGTAATGCTGGCGAGGTTCCTTATACTTCGGCTTTACTTCTTTTTCCTTAGAAGCATCTTTATACTTCTCGGACAATCGAGTTCTACTTTCGTCTGCTCTAATGTATATCGTTGCTCTATAGAATGCATCTTCTATGGACTGTGGTCGCTATGCCGAAAGCTCTTCCCAAAATCTTGTTTCATACCAAATTCTGCTAGTTAATGCATCAATGGCTAGTTCGTCCGAGATATCTAGCTGAAAATACATTGCCTTGAATCTCTTCAAGAAGCTCTGAAGTGGTTCAGTCGATGTTTGTTTTATAGAGTAAAGATCGGAGATCGTTGCTTGACGTTCAAGATTGAACATGTATTTTTTCAGGAATTTCTTCTATAGCGCGTCAAAAATTCTTATTGAATTAGGTGGAAGGTTGGTTATCCAGGTTTGAGTGTTTCCGCGCAAAATTTCCACGAAATATTGACATTGCTTCTCCTCCTTTTTAGATGAATGGTTCTTAGCTTGATTGATTGTGATCATGAATGCTTTAAGAAAAACTTTTGGATCCCCCATTCCGTTGTAAGTTAGGAATTCTAACTTCCCTTCTCTAAGTGAGTAAGGTCCGACAATTGTTTTCCCAGATGAGTCTTCGTCTTGATTAGCATGTGGGATATCGATAGAAGATTTTTGAAGCAAGGCTTTCATGTCCCGAAGTTCACGATGCAACTCTGCTATTGAATTATCCGTTTTTGAGATCAGATCTCCACCTGTTGTCCTTGCGCCGTAAATCCTTTCTCGGCTTCTTCGTATCAAGCTCTGGTCCTCTTCTATTTCTTCTGAGTTATAGAATGTATCTCGTCCCTCCCCTTTTGATTATAGGCAGTGGTCTTGGATACTTTTTTCCTTGTTTTCCAAAAGACTCCTAATGTTTGATACATCGCTTTAAGACTATTTTTGCTCTTGGTTCATCTGCTGAGTTTGTATCCCAAACTCTGGAATAGCTGTTCCGATGGGTTGTTGATTCCAACGAGTCATTCTTGATTTTCTATTATTTTTAACTATCAATGTTTTTATCATTGGTTTTAGTTCTTCCGAGGTTTCTTTTTACTTTTCTAAACGAGACGACCCCCCTACCTGGCGCGCCAGATGTTGAGACTGGATTCAACTTCTAATTATTTATAATTAGAGGGGTTCATTTTTGGAGAAATTTTAAGTAAAAGACAAAACGGAATCCTCGGAAAATAAGCGTTTATTGATTATTCCGGTTTACAATATTGTAAACTTGGAATGCCGAGTTAACTTTATCAAAGAGAAGTATTAAACCTAGGCTATCTAGTAATTTTCTCCCCAATTCTGAATGAATTTTTTTAATGAAGGGGGGTATGTATTTATATATCTTAAAAGTCGGTTATCTAAACCCATGGGCTAACCTTGGAAAAATGGAAATATTCTCTTTTTCCAAGATTAGATAATCTGTGATAAGATTCGATCTTATTTTGTCCGAGCTTAGACTTCGGCTTGGGATGAAGTAGTTTATACCCCCGCTTCAGAAACTATAATCCGATCATTCTTCACCGAGGTATCTCTCGGTCATCTGGGACGAGGGCTCTAATCCTATAGAAGGGACTTATAACCCGATGAATGATTGCTTAATAGAGTAGAAGTCGGAAATCGTTGCTGTTCGTTTGGAATTTAACATGTATTTTATAAGAATTTATGTCGTAATTGATCAAAGCTCCTGATCGAACTAAGTGGAAGGTTGGTTATCCAAGTTTGGGCGTTTCCACGCAAACTTTCCACAAAAAGTTGACATTGTTTTTCATCTTTTCTGGATGAATGGAATTTGGCTTGGTTGATTGTGATCATGAATGCCTTCAGAAAAGCCTTCGGATCCCCCATTCCGTTATAAGTTGGGAACTCCAATTTTCCTTCTTTAAGTGAATAAGGACCAGCAATTACTTTTCTAGACAAACCTTCATCCGATCTTTTGAATATCTGGCTAAAGTGCGGGGTATCGACAGAGGACTTTTGAATTAAAGTTCTCATGACACGTAGTTCACGGTGCAATTCTGCTATCGTATTTTCTATTTTCGAGATTGGATCTCCGTCTATTGACCCTGTAGCACAAGTCTTCTCTTGGTTTCTTCGCATTAATCTTCGGTTTTCTTTTGAGATATCGGGCGTATCTCTTTCCTCTCTTGTTGGTGGTGATGGTAAACGAATATTTGAAATTTTATTCGTCTAATCATGATCACTATTATGAATTTGAACATTACTTTCCCAGTTTAACATGGGATTCCCGGCGTTATCTGTGGGGATCATCCCAATATGTGAAAGCTCTCATGGTTCTGGGGATACATGCTGATTTGAAATCCCGAACTCCGAGGTCGCGATCTTGGTGGGTTGCTGATCCCAGCGAGTCATCCTAGGTATTCTTCGGATTTTAGATTGCATCAGCTTGACTCTTCCGAGATTTCTTTTGCTTTTTACTCAAAAGACCTCCGTT
Organism: Euclidium syriacum; assembly: GCA_900116095.1. Lineage (NCBI taxonomy): Eukaryota > Viridiplantae > Streptophyta > Magnoliopsida > Brassicales > Brassicaceae > Euclidium > Euclidium syriacum. Next base: position 1,062,760 of record FPAK01000005.1, on the reverse strand, counting down.
CCTGGCGCGCCAAATGTTGATATTGAGTTCATATTCTAATGATTTATAATTAGAGGGGTTCATTTTTTGAAGTAAAATAAGTAAATTTAGAAAGACAAAAGATTCCTTGGAAAAAGAAGTATTATTATTGATAATGATTACAAGGGTCTTAACTCGGAATGCCGAGTTAACTTTATCGAAGAGAAGTATTAAGCCGAAGTTTGCTAGTAATTCTTCTCCTCGATTTTGAATCTCGATTTTAGTGAAGGGAGGTGGTATTTATATATCTCTGTCGTCGGTTATCTAAGCCCATGGGCTAATCTCGAAAAATGAAAATATTCCATGTTTCCAGAATTAGGGAATCTGTGATAAGATTTGATCTTATTCTGTGTGAGCTTAGACTTGGCCCTGGACGAAGTAATTTATACCCCCGCTTCGGACACTAAAATGCAAGTATTCTTTACTGAGGTATCCCTCGGTCATTTGAGCTGACGATTCTAATCCTATTGCAAGGACTTATAACCTAATCCTTAATTAGGGAAAGATCGGCAGGGACTGAATATCAATTATCACCAAGCTATTGATCAGGGGTGCTACTCCCACCATCAACAACGACCTTTGCATAATTGGTAGGGGAAGCTACTTCTTCAAACCATTTAGAGACAGTCTAGACCAACTAGTATGTATTGATTACCATACGAAATTGGGATGGTCCCACGTAATCAATTCCCCAATTGTCAAAAACTTTGACTTCCATGATGAAATTTTGAGGCACCTCGTTTCTTTTGCTGATGTTTCCCTTTCTTTGGCAGGCATTACAAGTTGAAACAAATTGATGAGCATCGTAAAACATGGTGGGCCACCAAAATCCGGCTTGCAGAACCTTGGAGACTGTCTTAAAGGTTGCAAAGTGGCCAGCATAATCAGAACCTTGGCAATGATAGAGTATTTGTGATACCTCATGATCAGGAATGCATCATCGAATGATTCCATCAGCACAGTTCTTGTAAAGGTAGGGCTCCTCCCAAAAATATTTTCGAACTTCTCTTAAGAATTTCTTCTTCTTGTAACCCGTGAATTCCGCTTGTCACCTGTGAATTCCTCTTGTCTTACATCAGCTGCTAAGTAATTTGCAATCTCACTGAACCAAGGTGGTGTCAGTGGTTTAGATGTCTTCCTTGCTTCTCCTTAGAAAGCTTGTATCATCTTCTTCATGGCATGACGTATAAGTGTGGACTCAGAAGTATGAAGTCGGTTGACTACTAGCGTGGGACTATCGATCGGCTACAGACGATTGATTCCATCGCCAGGTCGGTCGATTTCAGCTTTGTGAAAACACATCTTTGGCTTCTTTCGCCTTCTTCATTGGTTGCTGTAAATCCTATGACATATATATGCTCCTCTGGAAGATGATCTTTGATAGGGACGTTGTCTTCAATCCTTATTCTTGATAGATGGTCAGCTACTCCATTTTCTATTCCTTTTTTTTTATCTCTTACAATGATATAGAACTCTTGTAGAAGTAGGATACATTTTAGAAGCCTTGGTTTTGCATATTTCTTCTACATCATGTACTTAAGTGCAGCATGATCGGTGTGCATTATCACCATTGATCCAACGAGATAAGATCAAAACTTCTCAAAAGCAAACACAACCACTAGAAGGTCTTTTTCGGTTGTTGCTTAGTTTCATTGTGCATCATCAAGTGTTATGCTGGTATAGTAGATAAGATACAAATTCTTATCCTTTTTTTTGTCCCAAGACTGCTCCTACTGCATAGTCATTTGCATCGCACATAACTTCAAAGGGTAATTCTCAATATGGTGTTTGGACAATAGGTGCTGAGATTAAAGCATCCTTGAGTGTCTTGAAAGCGTCCATGCAGTCTTGAGTAAACTCAAATTTGGCTTCCTTGCATAAGAGTGGTTAAAGGACGTGCTATCTTTGAGAAATCTTTGATGAAATGCCGATAGAACGCAGCGTGGCCTAGGAAACTGCAGATTCCTCTTATGTCCATGGGTGGTTGTAGACTCATCATGACTTCGATTTTTTCTCTATCAACCTCAGTTCCTTCCTCCGAGATTCGGTGCCAAGTACAATTTCATATTGTACCATGAAGTGGCATTTCTCCCAATTCAACACTAAATATTTCTCTTCACATCTTTCAAGTACCTTGCAAAGGTTGTCTACACATCCATGAAAGGATGGGTCATACACCGAGAAATCGTCCATGAAAACCTCCATTATCTACTCTATCATCTCCGTAAAGATAGACATCATACACCGTTGGAATGTGGCTGGTGCATTACATAGTCCGAAAGGAATCAATCTATAGGCAAATGTTCTGTATGGGCAGGTGAACGTCGTCTTCTATTGGTCTTCGAGATGGATTGAGATTTGAAAGAATCCCGAGTATCTATCAAGGAAGCAATAGTACTTGTGATTTGTCAATCGCTCCAACATTTGGTCAATGACCACCATAACTCCTCCTTTCTTTGGCACCACGTGGACTGGACTTATCCAAGTGCTATCCAAAATTGGAAAGATTACACCGGCTTTGACTAGCTTGAGGATCTCCTTCTTCACCACGTCTTTCAAATTTAGGTTTAGCCTCCTTTTTGTTTCGATTGAATCCTTTGCTCCTTCCTTTAAATGGATCATATGCATGCAAAGGTCTGGAGATATACCTACAATGTAATCCAAAGAATATCCAAGTGCCTTGCGATACTTGCACAACTTGCTTAGTAATAGTGTTGTTTCAACATTGTTTGAATTAGCATTCACTATAATTTCATAAGTGGAATTAGGGCCAAGAAAAGCGTACCTTAGTCCTGCTGGTAGCGGTTTTAGCTCGAATTTAGGGGCATTCTCCTCACTCCAGTCGGCTACTCGTCGTTTCTCGGCCGGCTCGATGGGCAGCTCCAAGCTATTTACCATTTGTTTCATGTGTTCACTTGAATCCAACATCTTGTCAAAACCATTTGCTAGATCATCAAGGTATCCTTCTTGTTTACATATTATGGTGAGGACCTTCTCCAGCGGATCAATCACACTTATCTCTCTAAAAACTTCCTCCGTTACATCAGCGATAATATCTACAGTAAAAATCCGCTCCTCCATAGGTGGCCGTCGCATAACCTTCTCCATTTGGAAATTGAGTTGTAGCTCTCCAAGTTGAAGGAATATACTTCCTCTATTCACATCAATGATTGCTTCTGCAGTAGCCAAGAATGGTCGTCCCAAGATGATATGATCAAAAGCTTCGTTGTCAAACTTTAACACCACAAAGTATGTTAATGTGCAACATCCTTCTACTAACACAGGTATGTCTAGCAAGAATCCTTTTGGATAACGAACTTATCTCCTAGTACAAGACTCAATTGTGTAGGAGTAAACTCAGTGTATCCAAGTCTCATAGCTACTAAATATGGCATAAGGTTCACAGATGAACCAATATCACATAGACTATGATCAAAATTCACATCATCAATGCTAATATTAAGAACGAATTCATTTGGATCTTCTTGCTTCTTAGGCATCTTGTTTTGGAGAATTGCACTGCATTCACTTGTCAATAGCATGATTCCTTCTTCTAGGCTTGCAAAGTTAGAAATTATATTCTTAACATATCGCTTGAAACAAGGCGATATCTTACAATAATCCAGGAATGAGAGTTGTAGTATTAGTTGTTCCACCAACTCCTTGCATCTAGAATCTTCCATCTCCTTTTTGGACTTCTTATTTCTCCTGGGACAGGGCGTAATTGCCCTATACACTCGCTTTTCTCCAATTGGTATCTCGACATTCTTCTGGGAATCAGGTCGGTCGACTATGATAGGGTCGGTCGACTCGGGGGTCAGTTCTTCAGAATCGAATTAATGTCTCATTGATTCGGTCAACTGTTTCCTGGGAGTGAATGAACATTTCAGATTCAAATTAGTTTTTCGGGAAAGACTCCTTCGGATCGCTTGACAGCATCTGCGGTTTCAGCGATTTGGGTTTCAAGTTGTCTCATATGAGTTCCCATGGCGTCTATCTTGTGGTTCATCTCTCCATATCTTGAATATATCTTCCCCATAAGTTCAACATTGATATTTTGTTAGGTATCAAGGAATGGTTGAAGGAGGTAGTCTTTGCCTTCGGTATTCATTTGATCTCCATGTGGTTGAAGTTGGTGGGGTTGCTGCTGATGTGGTTGACCATATTGCATGTATCCTCCTTATAGACGTGGGTATTTCTGCTGGCTATAGTAGTTGTATTGACCACCAAATGGTTTTGAGCCTTGAGCGCCATATCCATAGTTGTTTCTTGATCTAAATCCGTTGCCTCCCAGAAAGTTTACTTTCTCAATGGGTGCTTCCTCCATGGTCTCCTCTTGGAAAGAGTGAACCCCTCTTCTATTATTCATAAGCATCTGCTCCATCATCCCTTTCAATTCAGCAATTTGTTGGGCCTGAGAGTTGTTTGATTCGCCTTATCTATTGGTCATTTGGTTTGCTCTTCTACTCTTTGTGAATGTCTCTATGACCTTGAGGGCATCATTATGTGTTTGGCCACGAAAGTTACCTCCACTTGCTGAGTCAACCAACTTGGCCTCATCAAAGAATTTCTTGATGAATTCCTTCTTGCTTCACTCCAATCCTTCAATGATCCAGGTCTGAGTTGTTTAAACCAACTTAGTGCTTTGTGTGCAAGTGAATGGGGGAATAACTTGCAACACAAACATTCATTTGATACTCCTTCGACATTCATGTTTCCAACGAGGTCTTCAAGTGCCTCGATATGGTCCATCGGGTTTTTACTTCTCAAACCATTGAATTGCCTATCCCGCACAAAAGAGATTGTGCTGTTCTTCAACTCATAGCCCTTCTTCCCAACGTTTGGCAGCATAATAGGCGACTTATTTGAGAAGTACCCATCGTGTTTGAGTTCATCTTCGAGATTCTTTATTGGATCTCCGTTGTCTTCAATTTGGTTCCCTTCACCGTCTAAGCGATGTCCTTCGTCATCAATTCTTTCTCCCTTGACATTAAGCTTGATGTCAACCATCTTCTTAAGTTTCCTGTTGAGTTTCTTCTTCGCCGATTTGCTTAGTTTTGTCTGATCATGACTGGGGCAGGTTGACTCTAAGTTGAGTGGGTCGACTTGATGTTCGAGTCGGCCGTCTCCGAGGGTTGGTCAGCTGACTCGTGTCTCGTGTCTGGTTCTCTCTGCGTCTATTTCCTTCTTCAATGTGGCTTGGCTCCTTGTGGTTTCACCTTGCATACACTAAAGACACGAAATATAGAGATAGCAGAACGTGAGTGATTGTTTCCTTATATCAATAATAAGATATCTTATCCTAAATTCTAAATCAACATCGAAGCTCCCCGGCAACGGCGCTAGAAACACTTAATGTGTGGAGTAATTCATCTAAATTATGACTGAAAGTGTACAGTGTACAAATGTAGTACTTAGGTTATTGATCTCACAGATAGCCAGGGGTGATCTATGATCTTAAAAAATCTCAGTTGTAAAAACAAGAGTTGTAAATTATCGGTTTGTGTTCAATATTGGAAAGGTATTGGATCATGGGGAATTTCAATTGGCAACTATGAATTATAAATTAAGCACTCAATCAATCTTTATCTCTTAGTTCTAGAACTATAGGCACTTGATTTTACTTTACCATAATGGTGTATTATTGTAAAGCCTTTGTCTAAATCCAGAAATCTCAAAGTCTCCTTTGGATTGTCGCTGGAAATAAACAAGCAATATAGATTAAGTTAGATCTGTTTACAAGGTGTCTGAACAAGCGATGGCTATGACACAAAACGCACCTTACTCACTACAGAACGGTCTGTCGATCACTGATGCATCTCTGCTATTAGATCACGGCTAGGATTTGATAAAGACAGTTAGCGATTCCGCTGTATCAGTTAGGAACAGCTGTAGCAAAGAACCTTGTGATAAAACTTGATTGATTAAAACTATTTTAGTAATTCATAAAAAAACCGTATAAAAACCCTAGACCTAATAAGGTAGCTACTCAAACATAGTAACTGTATCATTATTCATTATTGGATTCATGAGTTGAATACAAGATGAAAAGTAGACAGTAGAAGGTTCGAGGGTCATGGATCTCCAAGGAGTATAGACAACCTCATCACTTTTTAAAGTCAAAAACCTAGATCTAGTAACAAATGAAAACAAGAATGAATTGGAAACAAAGTAACCTTATGATTGCTTAATGCTTTCGTGGCTTGTTGTTGGTATGTGTCTTCTTCTGCTGCTGGAGACCTTTTTTTATAACTCCTTAGGTCGGTCATAGGTTAGAACCTCCTTAAAACATGAGTCGGGCTTCATTGGAGTGAATCGGGCCAGTCTTGTAAATCCCGTCAGAACGACATGTCCTCAGTAAAATGACCATATCTTGGTCCTCATGAATCCTTTGGGCTAGATTCTAATTTAAAATTAAAGTTAACTCTTGTGCCTACAATTTGATATTTAGATCGACTCCTGATTCGTCGAGTAAAAGGATCAAAGGTCGACCGACGTCTTAGCTTATGTTTTTGTCTCTGCAGCTCCTTTGTAGTTTTGCTACAAATCTCTTTACTTTAGTTCCTTTTGTTCCAACTCATGTATAAATACTTAAAATATACTAGAAAGACTCTATAAAAGTACACGTATCATGGTAAAAAAATCGGTAAAATCCGTGATACATCACTAAGTTACTTAGAATCTTTCAGCTTCCTGGTTAGAATTGAAATTCGACATAATCTCTGTGGGATAGATAAACTTTAATACTAAAATTGTACATTGTGCACTTGCAGTCATATTTAGGTGAAATAATTCAAGCATCAAGTTTTTGTGGCACTGTTTCTTGGGATTAAACGGTGTTTTCAAGTCTGATTAGAATAAGAAGTTATCATAAAAATTGTTACAAAACATCTCTCCTATTTGTTTTTGATAGACAGGAAACCATGCAAGGAAATTGGAGAAGAGATGAACAACCGGATAAGGATTTCACAAGATCGATTCGATAACAAGATCGATACTTCAACCCGCACTCAACCTACAAGCCGAGACCACAAAATCATGGAGTGGACAGAGTGATTGAAGAAGTCCTGGAGATGCAGAACATAATATATAACAGCCTTGTGAAGAAGATGGACCATCTATTTCTTACCCTAGAATAGTTCGAGCCGTTCATACCAAGAAACCTTGTGAAGAGAAATTCATGGAGGAGACTAGTGAAGAAAGTTCGTCTGATATAGTCGGCCGACGTATAGGCTGTCGGTAGAATCTCGAAGAAGTCGACCGACCCTTCGCTCTTGATGATGAGATTGGCTGCCCTTTGATAAAAATCCTATCAAGGAAGGATGGTTACAGGACGTGGTGCACTAATCAATCGGTGTATCCATGGATCTCTGTTCATGAATATGAAGTTGACATGGAAACAAGAGAAGATGACTGGGAGCTAAGGAAGGAAGTAGAAGCTTATTCCAAAGTGTTGATGAGAAGAATGCTCTTTGCGCGAGTCTGTAGACTCGAGAAAGAACTTGAAGACGTGCTCAGTAAGGTGATGAGATGGAAAATTTTCCCAGAAGATGCTCATGGAGTGTTTGCTGCGATTTGTGATAAGGCTATCATGTACCAGATGCCTGATAAAAAGAAAGATCATGGGAAATTTAAGCTTAACATAACTATTGGATATCAATTGTTCAGCAGATGTCTATGTGACTTGAGAGCAAGCTGCAACACCATACCTCTAGAAGCAGTGAAGAGATTGAAAGTCTATGATTTCAAACCTACCAAGAAGGAGATGAGACTAGCTGATGACACAAGTGTGATCCCATTGGAAAAATTGAAGAAATTACCATGCATGATTGGAGATAGGTTTGTGGCACTTGATTCCTATGTGCTGGAGACATGTTATGTTGATGAAGCTGATGGTATAGAGCAAATTATACTTGAAACATCGTTTCTCAAGACCGCTGGAGGCCTAATTGATTGCAATGATGATACAATAACCTGAAGAAACTTGGGAAGTCCAAATATTATTTTCAAGGTCAAAGAGAAGGATGAAGATTTTTCTTATTTCTCCCCAGATAAAACGAAGATGAAGAGTCTAGCAGTCATAACAAGATCTAAGCCAGGGATGAGAGTGATTGAGAATCCCGAAGAGAAGATTTTTATAAGCAGACGATTCTCGAGTCAGTCGACCCCAACAGCAGTCGGTCGACCCCAACAACAGTCGGTTGACCTGACTCTCTTGAAGCCAAGCAAAGAGCGACTGCGATGCTGTCTCTATCCCCAATCGAAAGAGAGATACAATTCACCTCCATCTGGATACAACCTGAACATGTTGAGTACAAAATCCCTTTCTACTCAAACTCACTTAAGATACTTGAAAGCCAATTCAAATATGGTATTGAAGAATTTATCAAGGAATGTAAGAAGATATAGCCACTTATGGAGCAATGTGGAATGGATCTGGAGCTACAAGAACTTGTTCCCCACTTATTAAAAGCAAAGATCAAGGCTGAAGAGTTTTGTAACCGCTTGTTTAAGATGTGTGCTGACATGATCAGTAAGTCAATACCAAAGAAGCATGGAGATTTTGGAAGACTCGAGATAATTTTCATTATTGGTTATACTTGGTTTGAAATAGTCCCATGTGATACTGGAGCTAGAGTGAATTTGATGCCACTTTCAGTAGCCAAGGCATTGAAGTTTTACAAGTTACCGAATAAGGAAGTGCTTTTGAGGTTTACTGATGATACTTACAAGTTGACATAAGGAATGTTGGAGAACGTACCAGTACGCACCAATGGTCAATTCATTCCAGTCGATTTCCATGTAATGAGATTTGTTGGAAACCCTGAAGATTTGCTAATCCTTGGAAGAACATTCCTACACACCGTCTATGCTGAGATAGATTGTAGAACTGGAAGTGTCGGATTCAAAGCTACCTATGAAAATAAAGCAGAGATAATCAAGATGACTGGAAGTAAAACCCCTGGTTTTGAGAGTGCACTACCCAAGGGAACCTTCACACAAATCCAAAGGCACACAAAGCACATACCTACAACACAACTGATGTGTACTGCAAGTATTAAACTTGAGAAGGTGCAAGAAGTAGAGAAGAACAAGATCATAGATCTTACTGACGATGAAGATCAGTATGATGATGCTATCACGAAGGAAAAATAGAGAGAACAACACTCTGTGTTGAGCTCTGATGAGGAAAGCACATGATCTGACATAGTCAAGCTAATGATTGTAAAATAGCGTTCTGTGGGAGGCAACCCACTTGTGAGTCTGTATTGTTTCAGGTTATTTCGGGATTTTTAGTCCCAGTTTAGAAAAAGTCATAAAAAAACCATAAAAACACAAAAATAGTTTGTTTTGATTTTCCGGTCGACGGACCTCAGCTTTTAGTCGGTCGAGTCGCGTTTGGATTTTAATTTAAAACCCGACGGTTTTCGTCATAATTCAAAAAAACCTTAAAACTTAAATCTCGATTTTCTCTCTCAATTCTCAACCTATTTTAGCGATTAAAAGCTTGGCAAGTTTGGATTTTAAGCTCTTTCACTTGCTACAACTCGTTTTTACGATCTGCAAGGTATTCATCAATGTCCGTGTCGTTTTTGTTTCGATTTATGGGATGAAATTCTCAAAATATTGAAACTCTTGCATGTCTTGGATTTCGAATTTAATTTTGGCAAATTCAGTTGTAGAACAGTAGATTATCGATGTCTATACTGGAATGTGGTTAAAATTATTGATGAATTTTGAGTTGAATTGATAAAGACGTGCGAAGAACGCTACAGCAATTAAGCGGAAATTTTTTGGCCTTGCACGAGTTGATTGTCCCAACCTTACAGTCGGTCGACTCGATGCAATCAGGATAAACATATTTAATTTTTGATCTTTTTGTTTCTTTTGGAGATATCTAGCAGTGATTCTAAGCCCAATGTCTACGAAAAGATGTGGATGAAGGACGAGAAGGAACGTTTGCCTCACCTATTCGAAGGCGCATAAGGGTCTGAAATAGTTTCAAGACCTCATGCAAGAACCAACGCAACCGACTTTGGGATGATTTCAATAAAGTTTTTTACAACCGTTATTTGTAGATTTACATGGAGCTGTTGATTGTAGGATTAGCACCCCGGATCAATAGCTTGGAAATAATTGAGGTTCGGTCCCTACCGATCTTTCCCTAATTACGGATTAGATCTTTAGTCTCTTCAATAGGATTAGAACCCTCGGTCTAGACGACCGAGGGATACCTCGGTAAAGGATAGTCGGATTTTAGTGTCGAAAGCGGGGGTATAAACTACTTCTTCCAATGTCGAAGTCTTAGCTCGGACATAATAAAATAAAATCTTATCACAGATTCCCTGATTTCAGAAAAATCGAATATTTCCATTTTTCCGAGATTAACCCATGGGCTTAGAAAACGGACTACAAAGGTATATAAATACAGACCTACTTACACTAAAATGGATATTCAGAATTGGGGAGAAGAATTACTAGCAAACCTAGGTTTAATACTTCTCTTTGATAAAGTTAACTCGGCATTCCGAGCTAACACCCTTGTAAACGATATCAATAATAATACTTCTGTTTCCGAGGAATCTTTTGTCTTTCTTATTTGCTTAACTTACTCCAAAAAATGAACCCCTCTAATTACAAATGATTAGAAGTTGAACCCAGTATCAACATTTGACGCGTCAGGTAGGGAGGTACTACTTTGAGTAAAAAGTAATAGAAACCTCGGAAAAACTAGAGATAGAAAGATGAAGAAATACGTTGGTACAATTCTAAACAGTTCGGATTCTAAAGGGACTGTAAAGAAACGTATCTAGAGAATTCCGATGACTTGACAAATAAACCCGGCCCCGACCTACCACCCTTCAGTGGCTTTCACGGACGCAGAACTCGACGAAGTTACTTGCACTCACAACGGTCCTTTGGTCATTCGAGTCTATTTAGCAGGAAATGCAATGGATAAAGTACTGATAGATACTGGAAGCATAGTGAACTTGCTAAGCTTAGAAGCAATTAATCGTATGAATGTGGTTTCAAAGGATATGAAAGTTAGGACGGAATCACTAACCTCGCTTCCGGGGAAAAGAGATATAACGGTGGGAACCGCAATTTACCCGGTGTCTGTCGGAGTAGTAACGATGGATACTATTTTTTACGTGATCTCAGAACCTTTCATGTTTGATACGATTATGGGGGTTCCTTGGTTGACAATGATGGAATCGGTCCTATAAAACCTATCATTAATGTCTCAAATTTCAAACCCCACATGGTTTATGTTCGATAAAAGAAAATAAACGAATAGCCAAAATTTGTTCCATGTCGACGGAGATAAAACGCAGGTCATCTCATCCAGAAATTTCAAATAACTAAAATCCAAAGTTATTAGTAGTTGGCGAGCTAGATCCAAATATCTTTGAGAAAGACCAATATGAAAAAGTTTGTATTGATGAGGAACGTCCGGAGCGATGTATAACCATCGGTGGAGGCTTGAAGAAAGAAATACGTGATAAATTGATCGATTTGTTGAAGACAAACAAGGGATCTTTCGCCTGGTCGTCAAACAACATGGTGGGAATTAACCCATCAGTAATATCACACCGTTTGAAAGTAGATCCGATACACAAACCGATCAAACATAAGAAGTGGAAATTAGGACTTGAAAGAACGACAGCCGTCAACAAAGAGATCAACCGATTATTGGCAAAAGGTTCAATTACCGAGGTTCAGTACCCGGAGTGGCTTGCAAATCCCGTGGTGGTTAAGAAGAAAAATGGAAAATGGAGAATTTGTGTAGACTTCACAGATCTTAATAAAGCATGCCAAAAAAATTGTTTTCCTCTTCCGAGCATAGAGAGGCTAGTGGAAGCGACTTCTAGAAATGAACTTCTTTCTTTTATGGATGCATTTTCGGGTTACAATCAAATTATGATGCATCCAGACGACAGGAAAAATACAGCTTTTATAACAGATAGGGGAACCTATTGTTACCGCGTAATGCCATTCGATTTGAAGAATCCCGGTGCAACATATCAAAGGTTGGTCAATCGGATGTTCACAGAGAAGCTCGAAAATACAATGGAAGTCTATATAGATGATATGTTAGTAAAATCTCAAGTAGCGTCCGACCATGTCACTCATTTACCAGATTGTTTCGATATCCTAAATGGCTTTGGAATGAAATTACATCCAAATAAGTGTACCTTTGCGGTTACGTCCGGGGAGTTTCTCGGATATATAGTGACAAAACGAGGAATATAAGCCAATCCAAGACAAATCAATTCAATAAAGAATCTTCTGTCCCCGAATAACTCAAAAGAAGTGCAAAGACTCACTGGACAAATTGCGGCTCTGAATCGATTTATTTCGCAGTCGACAGATAGATGTCAAGGAAATAAGCAATTCGAATGGAGCAACGAATGCGAAGAAGCATTCCAAGAACTGAAAAGATATCTTTCGACTCCTCCGATCTTGAATAAGCCAGAAGATGGAGAAACCCTTTTCCTTTACGTCTCAGTGTCTAAATCGACTTTAAGTGGGGTATTAGTCCGAGAGGACAGAGGAGAACAAAAACCCGTGTTTTACGTAAGTAAGTCTTTACTCGATGCAGAAACTAGATATCCAGCACTAGAGAAGTCAACTTTTGCCGTAGTAATCGCGGCTTAAAAACTCTGACCTTATTTCCAATCACATCCGATAGCCGTAATGACGATTCAGCCCCTCCAAAAAATACTACACAGTCCAGGCGAATCAGGGCGATTGGCGAAATGGGCTATTGAACTCAGTGAATACGATATTGAATACATAAACAAGTCAACGATTAAATCCTAGGTATTAGCTGACTTTTTGTCCGTACTACCCACATAAGTGGTAACGATTGCGCCTCAAAATGAGCGTTGGATTCTCTTTGTGGATGTTCTTCGTCAAGACTAGAGAAGTTTTTGAGCAGATTTTCCGACTGGCAATCGAAGCTTCCAATAACAAAGCGGAATATGAAGCTTTAATTGCAGGCCTACGTCTGGCAAAATAATTAGGAGCTCAGTATCTCCGAGCTTGTTTTGATACACAATTGGTTACAAATCAGTTCACAGAAGAATTTGAAGCAAAAAAATGATCGGATGGGCGCTTATGTAGAATTGGTAAGACGTTTGGCAGAGAAGTTCAAGGAATTTGACTTGGTACAAATTCCGCGGAGGGAAAATACGATGGAAGATTCCCTAGCAGATCTGGCTACGACATCAGACCCTCATTTCTAGAGGAAAATTCTAGTTGAGACGATCAACCATCCGAGTATCGGCCACCATGAAAGACATTCCTTTGTGGTAGAAGATGCGGATGAAGAAGAAGCTTTACCAGAGCCTCTCGGGGAAGATTTAGAAGATTGGAGAACCCCCATTGTCCGATATATTAAAAACGGCGCAGTTCCATCGGACAAATAGGCAGCACGCTGACTTAAGACCCTAGCTTCTCAGTATATAATGATGGGCGCTGCGTTATTCAAACGTTCGGCCGGAGGACTAATGCTTCATTGCATCGGAAAGGAAGAAGCCAATGAAGTAATGACTTCTACGCATTCTGGTGAAGGAGAGAATCATTCAGGAGGAAGAATGTTGGCGGTAAAACTTCGGAGGTTAGGATATTACTGGTCTACTATGATGGCAGATTGTGAGAAATTGACGACACGTTGCGAGAAATGCCAAAGACATGCTCCGGAAATTCATGCGCAGAGAAATGCTTATGGCCGCGGTACCTCCCTATCCATTCATGCACTGGGTAATGGATGTTGTGGGACCCTTTCCGAAGTCAACAAGTGGAAAGTGATTCCTACTTGTCTTAACCAATTGTTTTACCAAGTTGTTCGAAGCAGTAGCTTATTCGAAGATTCAAAGCAAGGAAGTTGAAGGTTTTGTTTGGAAGAAAATTGTTTGTCGGCATGGAATTCATTATGAGATAGTGATAGATAATGGTTCGCAGTTCATTTTAAACAATTTCTAAGTCTTTTGTGAAAAGTGGGGAATTCGCCTGAACAAGTCGACTCCGAGGTATCCCCATGGGAATGGACAGGCCGAAGCTACGAATAAGACAATTGTAACTGGAATAAAGAAAAGACTTCTTGGCAAAAAGAGACGTTGGTCAGATAAATTAGATAGAGTATTGTGGTCCCATAGAACGACTCCTCAAAGCACGTCTGAACAAACCCCCTTTCTCACTTTCCCATGGTATGGAAGCAATGTCTCCCGCATAAATTAGAGTATCGAGTTTGAAAAGAACTCTAATGATACACAATACTGAGATAAACGATACGAAGTTAAAAGATCGAAATGACGAAATCCAAGAAATTCGGAATCATGCTTTACTTCGTATTCAAAATTATCAACAAGTCACTTCCCGATATTACAACAAAAGAGCCTGAGATCGCCCTCAGGAGATCTAGACGAAGGAGATTTAGTTTGACGTAAAGTATTTGAAACTACTAAGGAGCCTAGAGCTGGTAAAATTGGGGCTAGGTGGGAAAGTCCTTACTTAGTGATAAAGAAATATAAACCCAGAGTTTATCGATTGCAAACCAATGATGGTGAGGATGTACCTCGGGCTTGGATTTCTTACCACTTAAAACGGTATCATTGTGCGGACGGGTGGTCTTATGATACCAAAAAAAAAAAAAACTAGTGAGGTTCGAACAACGGATGGCTTGATCCCTTTCGGGTATGTAGGCAACTCTTCGGAGTCCAGCTGTAATCAAAAATAAAAAATCGGTACCTTAATCACATACTCGATAACATGGTTCATCCCTTTACACATTCTTTACAGAATGCAGCTGGAAATTTTAGAGCTTGATAGACTAGAGCCGAGGAATTGTAAGGTAAAGTCGGATCATTCCCGCATATTTAAAACCACTTCAAATACCAAAATTCGATAAAGTATAATCCGGTACAACAGATAAAGGTCGAGCATTTCTCGTAAAATCAATATTTAAAAAAATGACGAGCTTATAATGTGATTAAGTAACATTTAAGTTAAAGTCATCAAATCTCTTAGTATTAACAAAAACTAATAGTACCATAAACTCCAAAAAATTCGGAATAGGTTTGTACAAAATAAGAAAAGAAAATGATTACAATTCAAGAAAAGATCCGTAAGGATTACAAATTCCGGGAGCTAAATTCATCTTCATGTCATCCGAGCGAAGACTACGCCCATATAGTTCGTTCGGAACAAACTTGGAACGGTCAGATCCAAAGCACTAAGAGGAAAGTCGGGGAAATCTTTCAATCGACGTTCAAGATTATTCAGTTGGGAAGAAAGTTCCTCTTTCATGATGGAAGGAACGAGAACTTTCTCCTTCTCAGGCATTTCAACCAGATCGCACTTTCCTTTCACCTGGTGAAATAAATCAGTTAGAGAATTACGAAGCCGGCTTGCATCAACGTATTTCCGAATCTTTTCAAACTTACCCCTGCATTCTCCAAGAAGCAAGCTCAGACGGTTTAGATTGTTGAACTGCCTCTAACTCACGCTCAAGACGCCAGACATGATTCACGAATTTGGTAGCCTTTAGGGATTCTTGTTCCACTATTTTTTGAGGAATTTCGGAGTCATGAGAAGCATTCTTCCATTTGGATTTCAACTCCTTAATTTCCACCTTCATTGCTGATTATTTGGCCTCAGCATCCAAAACAAGACGATTAAAAATAGCTGCTCTCTGCAAATAAAGAGAGAGATGCGGTGAATAAATTAAACTGATAGAATAAAAAAAAAAGTGCCATTTACAAACCTTGAAGTGAGAAGCGGCTGCACTTTCAATCGATAAATTCATCTCAATCTCGGAAAGAAAAGGGAGAGAAGTGGATCGGCTGCCGAGCATGCCAAAAATTTTGGCAAATTCTTTCTTATCATCAAAGAAAGGAAAGTCCTTTCCAAAGGAGTATTGAAAAGGATCCAGAGAAGCCGATATTAGCGACCCCTGATTGGAAACCTTATCCGAGCTTTTTCTAATGGAAGCTCGGGATAAAGATTTTATGGAATCGGCAGAAGGAGCAAGTTTACTTGCTTTAGGAAGAGAGGCAGTGGAAGTTATTGCTCCGGAAGATGCAAGGACTTCTTTGTCTTTAGGAGGGGGCATGTTCACAGAATTCATATTCCCACATTGAGATTCGGAGATGGGAATATTCGTGCTTCCTCCTGGATTTTGAGAGTCCGCAACATGAATTACGGCGGTTCGCTCCGAAATTGGAAGCGTCGAAGTGGAAATTTTTTCGTCCCCAGATGAAATATTAATTGTTCTGTTGATCTGTGAAGGGCGGAAGAGAAGTAGGAGTAGATACCGAAGTACCAATTGCATCTGTTTTCATCTAGTTTGAAGTATTTCAGAGAGAAGCTTCGGTCGCTTCAGCTTTTCTTTTCTTTTTTTGCTTTTTTCTACGAGAGTTCCCGAGGGAGCTCGTTTGGTTGGGAGTTACTTCAAAGTACTTTGTTTCGAGGGAATTGTTTGTATGTTTGAAGCTTGTTTCTCTTCGGCGTTTGGCTCCTCTGGTTGGGGGAAACCAACCGGGGCCTATAGACCTTGAGATTCTTCAAGAAAGTATTCGACATCATTTTTGAAGGATTAGAAATTTTGAGAGAAGATTATGAAGTGATGAGGAGAGAATCCTGGTTTGGGAGGTGAATATTTATAAGGCAGGATGCGTCTTTTATTCTTCCCCATTCATTGCGCCCCTTTAAAGGGTGACATGTCATAAAGAAGATGAAAAGTTTTTTGAGAGTTCCGAGATTTGAGCACACGCGTCAGAAGGGACATTTCGTCTTCCACATTTTTTCTACCAAAATTAATCGACGGAACAAAGAAAGAAGAAATGTTCAAGATTTCCAAATATCAAGATCGTCTACAACCGAGCTTCACTTATCAACAAGCTACGTTAATTCGAAATTCGCCGACTCTTCCTAAAGTTTATCCTCGGGCGAACTGGGGAGGATTAGCACCCCGGATCAATAGCTTGGCAATAATTGAGGTTTGGTCCCTACCAATCTTTTCCTAATTACGAATTAGGTCATACGTCCCTTCAATAGGATTAGAACCCTCGGCCCAAACGACCGAGGGATACCTCGGTAAAGGATAGTCGGATTTTAGTGTCTGAAGCGGGGGTATAAACTACTTCGTCCAATGCCGAAGTCTTAGCTCGGACAGAATAAGATCAAAATCTTATCACAGATTACCTGATTTAGGAAATATGGAATAATTCCATTTTTCCGAGCTTAGCCCATGGGCTTAGAAAACCGACTACAGAGGTATATAAATACAGACCCCCTTCACTAAAATGGATATTCAAAATTGGGGAGAAGAATTACTAGCAAACCTAGGTTTAATACTTCTCTTTGATAAAGTTAACTCGGTATTCCGAGCTAACACCCTTGTAAACGATATCAATAATAATACTTTTTTTCCGAGAAATTTTTTGTCTTTCTTATTTACTTAACTTACTTCAAAAAATGAGCCCCTCCAATTACAAATATTTAGAAGTTGAGCCCAGTATTAACAGGAGCCATTGAAACTGCTCGACATGACCACCATGAGGAGCCTTGGTCTGAAGAGACAACTGGAGACATTGATGAGTAACATCGGGATGGGACACATCAGTATCTGTCACTATCCCACTTATCCCGATACAGTGATGCAGTTCCTGGCCTCTTACTATTTGTTCTATCCGCGTGATTGTGAAGATGTCAACCAATGGAGACTTCACTTCAAGATACGAGGAGTTTGCTACACCATCTCCATTGTCAAGCTGTGCGTTGTCTTTGGTTTCCGAGGAACTGGAACCAAGTATTATGTTATGAAAAATTTCACGAAACGCCATCCATTCTAGAGTTTGATTGGATGTGGATCTTATGAGACGACCAAGACAAAGCAATAGCTTATTCGTCATCCCACTTTGAGGATTTTGTCACAGATCATTAGCCACACATTATTGAGACAACCGTGTCTATGAGCAGGAGCTTACGCTGCTCTACTACGCCATTGGCGATGATTTTCTCTTACCATACGCCCTGAAGGAGACTGGTTGGAACACCAGTGCACTCTTTGCACGTTATCTGGTTTCTTTGAGAAGCCATGCATTTTCTGGAGGGTCTTGCAAGAAGGAGACGGTGGGGAGTCTTTTGACTCCAATTATGAGAATTTGTGAGGTGCCATTTGATGGATTCACCAAGGAGGGAGGATCTGAGCTTCACCTTAACCTAGCTTATGCAAACATTGTTCGTTTAGGGATGATTTATGAGTTTACACGGGCTGATGGAGCTGATTGTTTGTTTCAATTGCCTAACAAGGAGGTGCCATTTGATGGATTCACCAAGGAGGGAGGACCTGAGCTTCACCTTAACCTAGCTTATGCAGACATTGTTCGTTTAGGGATGATTTATGAGTTTACACGAACTGATGGAGCTGATTGTTTGTTCCAATTGCCTAACAAGGATTACACCAAGATTGTGGGAGCAGATTCCTTGAGATTTACACCACTTACAACGCTTCTCACCATTATTTCACCCCTACTATCTGCCCACCCGGCGCAGTCGATGGCCCACCTCGACGTATCCGCAGCACCTAACCACCGCGTGCTTCTACTTCCTAGCCTAGAGCTGAAGTTCCTGAGTTTGCTAGAACTCGATTCTCGACTGAAAATATGGCAGATTTCTTTGAACTACCGGTTCAACCACCATTTGAGGTGTCTCCCGAGATGAAGTATAAGTACAAGATGGAGCACCATAGAAGGAAGAACAATGTGGCACAGTGGTTCTGGTCTTTTCTCACAGATTGTTCACGTAACAAGGACCCACATATTCCCACCAGGCAAGTACCTGACCCTACACCCAAGGAGGATTAGAGACGCTGACATGATGATAAGGATACAGACAGTGAGTCGGACAACCCTTCAAGCGGTCGGTCGACTGCTGCAGAGCGAGGCGATTCACTAACTTTTTTTACTGTCCCGATCAACCTTTCCCATTTCCCGGTTGACCATATGATGATGCAATACCCGGCACCTGATTTTTATGAAGGTACAAGATCTTTAGCTTGTCTTGATATCCCGAGACGCCTTACCCGTAGTCCACGGTAATAGTGACGGTTTTATCCTTTTTGTTTTCCTTTTGGATTTTCTTTTGGATTATTAGATTTTTCAGTTTACTTTTCTCCTTTTGATTGGTTTCACTAGGGAGAAATTTATGTATGGGGGAGGGAGTGTTATTAATGATTTTTCCTTTGATTTTTCTTATGAATTTTGATGGATTGAGTTGATGGTTAATCATGAGATTTATTGTATTGTGAAACTATAGATTAATTACATTATTCTGCTTTAACTATGATTGAGTGATTTTACATCATTGACAAAGAATGACTGAATGTAAAATCATAGAGTTATATAGACATATTCAGAGTTAGACCCATGTTTTTATCAAATATTCAGCAATGCCGGAGGATTATCCAATTAAGTATGTAGCCCTCTTTCATTATAGTTAGCATTGCTGCTTTGCTGGATATGAGATTTTGTTTGTCATTATTGCTCCCAGCTCTCCTCTTAGATGAGTTTAAAAGGATGAAATGATTTGAATTTGTGTTTTTGTCAGAACCTAATGATCAGGCCAGGAAAATTTCTCAAGACGCCTATTTTTCATCACTAGGAGCTCGGTTTCAGTACGGTTAGGAAAATTTTTCATAATACCGCTTTGTTCTTGAAACATGAGAAACTTGATTTAAGTGACATCTAGGAAAATTTTCCGTGAGACCATTATTCGCTTTAATCTTGTAAAATAAAATGAAGAAATCCAAATGAATTCTTAAGAGCTGTGGAATGAATAAGTTTGGGGGAGAGGAAAGAAACCTGTATGCTTTAAGACAAGCTTGTATTTGGTAGACTTAGAGATGAACCTATGATGATACGAGATAATGCTGAGATGGTATCTTGATATGGTTCTTCACTGTCGATTGGATAACTCTGGTCTATTCTAGAATAGTTTCTTTGGATTTACATTGAAGTTTGTTATTTAAATGGTTGCTGAAAAGATCATAATGATAGAAGTGGATACTGAAGAATGTTTATTTGAATCATGGTTGTCGGATACTTTTAACACCATGGTTTAGCTCTTTGTTTGCTCGAGGGCGAGAAAAAGCTAAGTCTAGGGGAGTTTGATGTATTGATATTTTGACCGGTTTTCACAAGCATATTTTATACGGTTTTGGAGCATTTTCTACACTTTAAGCAGGATAAACATGAGATTTCACGAGATGGAGCAAATGGAGAAGATTTAGATGATTTGCAAAAAAAAAAAAGAAGAAATATTGAACCGATGACGAAGTTGACCGACTCGAAGCTGAAGTCGATCGACTCGTTATGGTCGGTTAGAAGAAATGAAATTACTTTTCGGGCTTTTTCTAAACCCGAAGTCTTGGAATCCCATTGCTGACCTAAAAACTCGTTCCCTGGAGATATATAAGTGACCTTAAGTAGAAAGATTATGTCAAGTCCCCAAGTTATCAAGAAGCAAGTCTCTCAAACCACCAAACTCTTACTTTAGCCTCAAGGAGCCACTTTGTTCTTAAGGTTTCTTCAGTTTTGTTCACTACTTTGGATTACAGAGAGAGAGACTCACCAATTTGTTTACTCTCTAAACCCTACTCTCTTTAGTTTTATTCAAGATTTGATATTAATACTGATGATGGTTTTGCTTGCTATGTGTGAGTAGTTTATTTCTTAAATCTAGGGTTTTTCAATGATTTTATAGATCTCTACAACACTTAACATGATATAATCAGTAATGACTCTCTACTTTAATGGTATATAATACAATACCTTGACTTGATCACTTAGAATATTGATCTCTAGGTTTTGCTATCTTATACATCATTCTATCGTAAGGCCATAACATGGTTTTTAATAGGTAATCTCGTCATTGTTCAAATAAAAATTTGGCTTGGAAGGTTATGAAAAATTAGATCTAGATTTATTGCATGTGCTAGTTACCTTAGGTTGAAAAGCATCCTTTCTAATATAGTGGTTAGTGCATAGGTATAGTGCCTAGAGAAACTGGGTGTTAAATATCTACGCCTTATGTGTTTAAGAGTCTTTTGGTTGTTGATTTTGTGTTGTTCTTATTCTCATGCGATACTTCCCTTGATCTAGCGCCTTTAATCCATAAGTTACAACACAACAAATACTAGCTAAGTTACTTAGAATCATTCAGCTTCTTGGTTAGAATTGAAACTCAACATAATCTATGTGGGATCAATAACCTTTAATACTACAATTGTACACTGTGCACTTGTAGTCATATTTAAGTGAAATAATTCACGCATCACTTCTCCAAAGGCAGACACTTCCACTGAACCAAAGACCTTATGGCCGCAAAAAAGCAGAATGCGGAGAACAGAAAGCTTATCTTGCCCACAAAGCTCCGAGGCCGCAAAAAAGCAGAATGCGGAGAACAGAAAGCTTATCTTGCCCGTGAAGGATCACCATGCATTCAAATTCGAATTCGACGGTGCGGATCTGCTTTTTAAGGATAAGAAGAAAAGCACCGAGCTCTTACAAAAGGCGAGCGGCTTTGACAGTCGTCTGCCCGAGGTTTGCTGTGAATCGGATACTCTGGAAGCCCTTTCTTGCTCACTTTTCAAGGTAACATCCGAGACAACTTTTTCTTTTCTTCACAAACTTCTGCTAACATTTTTATGTCCGCTTCAGACGGTGGGTTTCGTTGGGCAGAAGTTTCTTCGATACGAAAATAGGCTTGCACAATTTGATTTGAAGATCAATTCTCTTTAAGCCGAGAACGAAGATTTTGGAGAAGAGGTCCCTCGACGCCGAGAAAGCTTTATCCGAGGCACAAAATGAAATCGCGAATAGGGATAAACACTTGGGTAAAATGAAGGCACACTGATGTACTGTTATTTTTACCGGTTTTCACGATGATACTTTACGTTGTTTTGGAGTCTTTTCTGCATTTTATACAGGTTAAATGGAAGAATCTACTTGCTGAGATGTTTTGCAAGAATCTAGAAGATTTGGAGCTAAAAATGAAGAATTATGATCCGGAGCCCGAGTCGACCGACTGGAAGGAAGAGTCGACCGACTCAGAGGCCGCCTTAGTTAAAAGGAAATTATTTTTGGGCCTTCTTTTCGAAACCCTAACTTCTAGAACTTCTTTGTCGACTCATGCATGACCTAGAGGAGCACCCTTGTGTGAAGGTTTTCTTGTGCCCCGGTTCTCTTGGTTTTACAGAGAGAGAGCCACGTTTTGCTCTGATCTCTTTTTGATAGTAATTTCATATTGAAAAGTCTTGATATTAATGACTATGATTGGTTTATTTGCTATGTGTGAGTAGTTCCCTAGTTAGATCTAGGTTGTCAAAAGTTTTATGGGTCATTAAGTGCACGAATTTTTGCTGAATTCGTGACTACTCTCTGCTTTAATATTAATTCATACAATATTTTGACTTGATCATTTAGAATATTGAATTTTAGGGTTTGTTGCATCATACACCAATTTTACATTAAATCCGGAGCATTGTTTTTAGCAGGTGATCTCGTCCTTGTACAAACGAGAGTTTGGCTTGGAAGATCATGAACAATCAAATCCATTCCTATTGCATGTATTAGCTATATAGGTTGAAAAACATCCTTTCTGATCTGTTGGTTGATTCATAGTGCAATACGCAAAGAGATTTGGTATTGTATACATTTGTCTTTTGTGTTTAAGAGTAGAGCAACATTCAATTTCGTGCATGGCCCATATTACCCGCGATTTACCTAAGTCTAGCGTTTTTAATCCATAAGTTACACAACTAGTTACCAGATAAATTGCATTCTAATAGAATCGAAACTCGACATAATCTATGTGGGATCGATAACCTAATTTATACTACAATTGTACACTGTGCACTTGCAGTTAGTTTTGGGTGAATAACTTTTCACGTATCACACACTTTGAAGAGGAAGAAACGAGAATTTCCGATATTTTCAAGGAGAATTCTCGGTTAATCACTGAACTGGCTGAGGTGAAACGTCAGGTAGTTGATATCTCGGAGGAAAGGGCTGTTAATAAAGCTATCCTACACTCCAAGTGTGCCGAAAGCTATCGGGAAGGACAACGCGCAGCCACCGACATCTGTCGAAAGAAGTTAAACTATATTCGCGGGTTTCTTGACGAGTATTCGGAAGCTTATTATGATGCCTTCAGCAAAGCTAACGAATACGGACAGGCCGCGGCTGTTGCTATGAATCTCCGTCTTCTTCTTGACAAGAGACTTCCGATTCCAGAAGAGGATGTTGTTGAGGCCGAGAAGGAACGCGACCGACTAGCCGAGCTTGCTAATAGTATTGTGATTCCAGAGTTTCGAAATGAAGATTTTAATATTTAGATTAATAATCCTTGTATTAAAACTTCAATTCGACTCTCCTTGTAACTGTATTTAGATATTAATAAAAAAAATTTTGTTTTTTCTCGTATAATTGGAGTACTGATCTTTCAATCTCCATCCGAATGTGACATCTCGGACGTTTTAATGAAAGCTTGGTTTCTCGTATGATTGTATCTGTTTACTCGAAGTTTCTCAAATTAATATTTCGAAACGTGGAAATGCCAAAAAGAATAATGCGCGCTTTCCCTAATTTTTTGCTTTAAAGTTTTTTCAATGACTCCTACTTTATCAGACTAATTGTCGAACTTTTGCATTCGGTAAAGAATGTGTAAGAGGTTTTTATTTAATTTTTTACCCTTTAATCTCCCTGCCTTACTTTATCGGGCTCTGAGATTCTTTCGGGCAATTTTTATTTTGGTCGAGAACGTGATCAAGGTTCCGACTTTGTATGAACCTCGGCATAGTTGAGTTGTAAACTTCAAAACTAAACCCAAGGTTCATGGTGTTGCAACTGAACCTTGTAAAAGGCTGCCTACATACCCTCGGAGGGGATCAAGCAACACGTAGTTCCGAATTGTGGGTTTCTGTTGACTACCCCGGAAGTTCCGAGAAATCAACGTTTTTTTTTTTTTTTTTTTTGCCTTCCGGGAAAAACTAAGCTCTTCTCTTCCGACCTTTCTTGGTTGTTCTCCCTAGGTACTTCTCCATTTCGAAAAGTTCTGCCAAGATTTCATCAGATGTTAGGTTCTTCTTGTTGACCGTGGTTAATGTGAGAGATTGTTTCGAGGGTTCTTCTTGACTTCGTCCGAATTTGTCTTCTGTTACAAAGCATCTCCGAGCCATCTTTTGGTCATCTCGGTCCGTGAAATATCTTTTTGGAGTTGGGAATTTCAGGCATTGATGATAAGTATATGGAACATCTTCCATAGAGTATAACCACGGTTTTCCGACTATCGCATTATAAATGGTGGCTATTTCCACTACTTCGAACTTCACGATTTTTGTTACCCCTGCGGCGGATACTGGAAGTTTGATGGTTCCCACAGTTGAGACTGTATCTCCTCCGAAAGCGGTTAGGTGTTTGACCCGGGCTTTAATCTTATGATCTTTAACCTCCATCTTTTGCAGTGTATATAAAGATATGACATCCACCGAGCTTCCGGTGTCGACGAGTATCCTTTGAACATCGCAGTCGCCTATCTGGGGTTTGATTACGAGTGCATCATTATGGGGAGTGTTGATTCCTTTCAAGTTTTCGGTGGTAAATATCAGTTCTTTCTGTAGAGTGGAGCGTCGATTCCTTTCAAGTTTTCGGAGGTAAATATCAGTCTAAAGATACTTCGTTGAATTGATCTAACGGAATCTTCACAGTTTGCGAGTTCTCCCATTATCATATTAATTGTATTCCTCTGGTTTGGGGGTGGTGAATGCAGAACTTCTCCTTCTTCCGTATCTTTGTGCGAAGGCGGGTTTTCTTCATCATCGCGTGTTTTACACTTCTCCTTTTCTCGGTCTTGTTCAAATCGGATGGCCATTAGATGATTGTTTAAGTTTCGGCAGTCTTCGGTTTCGTGTCCCGGTCTTTTATGATACTCACACCAGGGGGTAGTCGGGTCGTCAGGATCTCGGGTGTACGTATACTTCGACTTATCCCTCCGAGATACATCCTTGGGCGAGTTTGTTACCGGAAAGGTTATTTCCGACTTTGATTTGTCCTTCCGAGGTTGGTCTCATTCTACTCGTCGCCCTTCTGCTTTCTCCTCTAGTTTCGTCTCTTTCTTTATCTTTGTGGATCCGTGTACTTTGGCTACTTCGGCACGATTCTCTTCAATCCTTATGTGAGTATTTGCTCGATGAAAAGCATCGTTCATAGATTTGGGCCGATGAGCAGAGAGATTGTCCCAAAACCTCGATTGGTACCAAGTCGCAGCATTAAGTGCTCCAATTGCTAAGTCATCGTCAATCCTCAGTCGCGAGGAAATTGCTTTAAATCTTTTAATGAAGTCTCGGAGTGTCTCTTTTGGTCCTTGTTTTACTGCGTAGAGGTTCGATGTCGTGGCCTGTTGTTCGAGATGAAGCATGTACTACTTGAAGAAAGCTTCATGGAGTTCTGCAAAACAATCGATTGAATCGAGGGGTAAACGAGTAAACCAGACTTGGGCATCTCGTCTCAAGCTTTCTAAAAATAGTTAACATCTTCCCTCGTCCTCTTCACCTCTTTGGAACTCGGCTCGGCCAACTTTGACTAAAAAGGCTGTCCTGTCGTAGGTTGGGAGTCTTAGCTTGTCGTTGAGTGGGATTCGCGCTCGTGTGATGTTATGAGTGAATGGACTTCTCTTCGTTTCTGCCATTAATTGATCGACTTTTGGGGCGAGGTTTGTTGCTTTGTGGACTAGCGATCCCATCTTCTCTAGTTCTGTTTTCCATATTGCGATTGATTGGTCGGTGCTCGGAATCTGAGTTACATCATCCCAACTTCTCAAACTTCGGCGCGTAGTGGACGTCCTGGGTTCGCTCGGACCGGTTTGGTCGTCCTCAAACGTTACCCGCTGAGAAGTGGTTCGTGAAGGTCTAACCGAAGTCGTTCTAAGAGTTTGGTTATGGATCTAGCCTCTCAACGTTTGGAGTTCTTCTGATATGGTCGCGAGTTGGTCGATTAGGCTTCGGTTAACCCGTTGCTGATGGTTAATTCGCTCTGCCAGCCAACTCTCACGCTGCTGCTGTGTTCCTATCATTGCTCTTTCGGGGGTCGTCACCTCTTCTACGTTGGGAACTCGATTTGTTATATGCCGTTCTTCTTCGTTATTTGATGATTGTATTGGCGCGGATTGCTCGGCTGTCTGAGGATCTGGACGAGGGGTTGTTGACGCATTTGGTAACTCTTGCGAGTTTCTGATCTCGGCTGTTGAAGCTCCGACTATGGGATTGGTAGGAGTTATGAATCCCTGCTCGCTGAGTTGATTGGGTGTAGCCTGAGGGTAACTCAGTTCATGGGCTATGGGATTGCGACTCTCAAATAGGGTTCTGATAGATTCCCTAGCTAGATGATTAGTATCTCAGACCATAAGTTCTTCATCGCTTACTTCGGCGACTTCGCCGTCTCGACGTTCATTTGTAGACGGCGTTTCTGTGTTCATTCTCCTGTTTTCCAAAGTTTCTATTTTACTTACCAAAAGTCAGCTCCCCCCGACCTGGCGCGCCAAATGTTGATACTAGGTTCAACTTGTAATTATTTATAATTAGAGGGGTTCGTTTTTGGAAAAATATAAAGTAAGAAAACAAGAGGAAACCTCGGAAAAAGAATGTATTATTAATAATCTGAGTTACAAGAATGTCAACTCGGGATGCCGAGTTGACTTTATCAAAGAAAAGTAAAACCTAGGCGATCTAGTTCGTCTTCTCCCGGATTCTGAATTAATCTAATTAGTGGGGGGGGGTATGTATTTATATATCCTTAATAGTCGGTCTTGTTAAGCCCATGGGCCAACATCAGAAAAATGGAATATTTCCATTTTTTCAAGACTAGGGAATCTGTGATAAGATTTGATCTTATACTGTCCGAGCTTTAGACTTCGACCTACGACGATGTTGTTTATACCCCGCTTCGGACACTAAATTTGATCATTCTTTACCGAGGTATCCCTCGATCATCTGGACCGAAGGTTAATATTCCTGGTTTCAGGACTTATAACCTAATAAGTTACCAGGGAAGAGCTCGGCAGGGACCGAACTCCAATTATTGCCAATTTATTGATAAAGGGGTAGAACCCCACCATCAACACCTTTATTTTCTCGTGACGTATCACTCTCTGACCAGACACATTGAATGTGGAAGTGGAATAGACATACTGCACCCTATAAATATTCCCTTCCTAAACAAAAATTCAATCACCATTCCTCATTCTCTCTACAAAATTGTGAGTTCCCCTTTATCTCTCTAGAAAGAATGTCGAACCCTTTCATGAAGTACCTTAAAATCTACAAGCCTCTGGTGTTTGTATCAAAACTCGAGGAATCTTAAGTCAAAGAGGAAAAGGCGCTTTCCAAACCAGCAGTTTCCCCGGAAGTAAATACCCCAAAGGTAGCAACCAACAAATGAGCTCTTCGAGAACTCCCGAGGAAGCAAAAAGCTGAAGAAAAGGAAAACTAAGACTTCCTCGGAGAAATCTCTCATTCAAATGGACGCCCCTGCGATCAATCCTGCAATTCTTCCATCTTCTTCTACTCTCCTGAACGATACTTCTATTATTCAGCACCCACCGAGAAAAAATCGAATCCAACACTTTCGGAAAAAAATCCGATAATTCTGATTCCAGACTCTACCGGTCCAGTAGGAAATACCAGTATTCCTCTTCTTCAAACTCGGAATAAAATTGCCGAAACTATGCCTCCTCCGAAGCCCAGAATTTCGAGCTCTACAGACCTCCGAGGCCTTTACACGAGACCGATAAAAAGGGGGAAGCTAAAGTTTCCCACCAAGGTCCTCTTGCTCCACCTTCACGTTATTCCTTCCAATACTCCTCCAGAAAGAATGTTCGCTTATTTGAAGACCAGAGAGAATGTGCGAAACTCTTTGGCAGACTCGGAGGTCGATCTGAATCTCTTCCTCTCCTTTCTGAGGCTAACAAGGACTCATTAATCCAAAGCGTGGCTTCATCCTTCTTTAAGGTCTTACACCCATTTGTGTTTCTTTATATATCAAATTTTATCTGACCCTCGTCTCTATTTACAGACGACAGCTTCTTTCAACCGTCTTCTGTTGGATGCCGAGTTAAAACAATCGGCGATGAGGAAGAAAATAAGTAGTTTAAGACTTATGGTGGAGAAGTCTTCTCTTGATTCTGCACCTGTTTGCAAGATGGCCGGGGAGGAGGCTAAAAAGTCTGACGACCTTGCTGATGAAGTTAAACTCCTGAAACGTGAACTAGAAGAGGCTCGTCGGCCTAAGTCATCAACCGGGAATAAAGGTAATAACTGAACCAAATATGCTTGGTCGACTAGATACTCTCAGAGAATGTAGGGGTAAATTTGAAAAGATTCGGAAATACATCGACGCAAGCCAGCTTCGTAACTCTCTGACTGACTTTCTTTCATCAGGTAGAAGGGAAATGCGATCTGATTAAGGTACTTGAGAAGCATAACATTTTGATTCTGATTAAGGTGCTTTTCCCCTTAGTCCTTCAGGTTTAGTAGCCCCGCCTTTAATTCGACAAGACCTCAGACATTATCGTCGGTCGAATGACGTGAAGATGAAGTTGCCTCCAGGAGTGCATAATCCATATGGATCTTTCCTTACTCTGTAATTTTTTGTTGTTTTTTTTTTCATATTTGCCTTGTATAAACTTATTTTGAAAATTTTTAATTTAATGACTTTTAGCTTAAATGCTACTTTATCACATTAAAGCTTTTGTCAATCCGATAAAATTGATTTAACGAGAAGTGCTCGACCATTATCTATTATACCGGATTCTACTTTATCGAATTCCAATACTTGAAGTGGTTTTAAATATGCGGGAATGACCCGACTTTGCCTTACGATTTCTCGGTTCTACTTTATCAAGTTCTGAAATCTCCAGCTGCATTCGGTAAAGAATGTGTAAAGGGACGAACCCTGTTATCGAGTACGTGATCAAGGTATCGATTTTGTTTTTTGGTTATAGCTAAACTCCAAAGAGTTACCTACGTACCCCCGAAAGGGATCAAGCTATCCGTAGCTCGAACCCCACTGGGTTTCTTTTTGTTTTTTTTGTTTTTTTTGTTTTTTTTTTTTTTGAAGATTCTACTGCTCATCAGTGCATCCTTGCCTTCCATAGTTTTCAAACGATAAACTCCGGGTTTAACTTTCTTTTCTATTAATTAGGGACCTTCCCACTTAGCGCCGAGTTTTCCAGCTTCGGGTTCTTTCTTTTTTTCGAACACCATTCGTAAAACTAAGTTTCCTTCATCTAGGGGGCAATCTCGAACTTTTTTGTTGTAATATCAAGAAGCAATTTCCTGATAGTTCTGAATATGAAGTAAAGCATGGTCCCGAAGTTCCTGAATTTCATCATTCCGTTTCTTTAACTTCGCATCATTAATCTCGGTATCATGTATCATTAGGGTTCTCCGTAAACTTGGAACACAAACTTCGGCTAGAGACATCGCTTCCATCCCATGAGAAAGTAAGAAAGGGGTTTGTCCGGATGCACTTCTGGGGGTTGTTCTGTGTGACCATAGTACTCCATCCAATTCATCCGACCATCTTCCCTTTTTTCTGAGAAGTCTTTTCTTTATTCCGGCGACAATCGTTTTGTTTGTAGCTTCGGCTTGTCTATTTCCTTGCGGATACCTCGGAGTTGATTTTTTTAAACGGATTTTCCATTTTTCGCAAGAAACTTCAAAATTGTTTGAAATGAGCTGTCAGCCGTTGTTTGTTACTATCTAGTAAGGAATTCCGTGTCGACAGACTATGTTCTTCCAGACGAAGCTTTCAACTTCACCACTTTGAATCTTCGGATAAGCTGATGCTTCAACCCACTTAGTAAAATAATCAATCAAGATTAATAGAGACCGCTTCCCACTAGTTGACTTCGGAAAGGGGCCTACGACGTCCATCGCCCAACGCATGAATGGGTAAGGAGGTACCGCTTCCATAAGTAACTCTGTTGGTGCATGAATCTCCGGAGCATGTCTTTGGCATTTCTCACAACGCACCCTGAACTTATCACAATCTGCCATCATAGTAGACCAATAATAACCAAGTCTCTGAAGTTTTACGGCTAGCATCCTTCCTCCCGAATGATTTCCTCCTTCTCTAGAGTGGGTAGAAGTCATTACTTCATTTGCTTCTTCTTTACCGATGTAATGAAGCAATCCCCCGGCCGACCTTTTAAACAAAACGTCGTCCATTATCAAATATTGAGCAGCTAAAGTCTTAAGCCGGCGTGCTGCCCATTTATCAGATGGAACCTCGACATTTTTTATATAACGGACAATTGGTGTTCTCAAGTCTTCTTTGTCTTCTCCGAGAAGTTCCGGATGGGCCTCTTCTTTATCCGTGCTTTTGATTGTCAATAGAATGATGTTCGCGATTGCCAATACTCGGATAATTGATTGTCTCGACTGGAATCGTTCTTTGTAAATGAGGATCCGACGCCATTGCAAGGGCGGCCAAAGAATCTGCCATCGGGTTCTCCCTCCGTGGAATCCTTTTTAGATCGAACTCTTTAAAATGCTCGGCCAAGTGTCGTACTAATTTTACGTAAGCTCCCATTCGGTCGTTCTTTGCTTCGAACTCTCCACTAAACTGATTTGCTATCAATTGAGAGTCGCAACAAGCTCGGAGATACTGAGCTCCCAATTGCCTTGCAAGATGCAGTCCCACGATTAGGGCTTCATATTCGGCTTCATTGTTAGATGCTTCGAAAGCTAAACGGAAACTTTGCTCCAAAACATCAAATGTTGGGGACTTTAACCAAATTTCGATCCCGGAACCAAATTTAGACGAAGAACCGTCTACGAATAAGGTCCATCGTTCGTTTTGTGGAGCTATTGTCAAGACTTCTGGGGGTAGTTCGGACAAGAAATCAGCTAGCACCTGGGACTTTATTCTCGATTTAGTTCGGTATTCGAGATCGTACTCACTAAGTTCGATTGCCCATTTCGCCAATCGTGCTGACTAGCCGGGGCTGTGCAATATTGTTCGGAGCGGGTGGCTCGTCATTACGGCTATCAGGTCTGATTGAAAGTAAAGTCGGATCTTCCGAGCTGCTATCACTACGGCGAATGCTAATTTTTCTAGTGCTGGATATATGACCTCTGCATCGAGTAACGACTTGCTTATGTAAAAGACTGGCTTTTATTCTCCTCGGTCCTCTCGGACTAATAGGCCACTTACGACCGATTCGGATACTGAAACATAAAGAAAAAGAGTCTCTTCGTCCTCTGGCTTGTTTAAAACCGGAGGAGTTGATAATTATCTTTTTAATTCTTGAAAGGCTTTTTCGCATTCGCTATTCCATTCGAACTGTTTGTTTCCTTTTAGCAAATTGTAAAAAGGTAAACTTTTCTCAGTTGATCGTGAGATGAATCGGTTTAAAGCCGCGTTTCGCCCAGTGAGTCTTTGTACTTTCTTTGAATTCTTCGGAGAGGGGAGGTTCTTTATTGCGTTAATCTGTCTCAGATTGGATTTTATTTCTCGTTTCATTACTAAATATCCGAGAAACTACCCGGAAGTTACTGCAAACGTACATTTATCTGGATTCAACTTTATACCAAAGTGGTTCAAGATATCGAAGCAATCTTGTAAGTGGGAAACATGTTCGGAAGCTACTTAGGATTTCACTAACATATCGTCGATATAAAACTCCATCATATTTCCGAGCTTCTCTGCAAACATCCGATTGACCAATCTCTGGTAGGTCGCTCCAGCATTCTTCTAACCGTAGGGAATTACGCGGTAACAATAAGTTCCTCTATCCGTTATAAAGGCGGTTTTTTCTCTATCTTCCGGGTGCATCATAATCTGATTGTATCCAGAGAATGCATCCATAAAGGAAATGAGTACATTTCCGGCAATTGTTTCTACCAATCTTTCTATGCTCGGAAGAGGGAAACAATCTTTTGGACATGCATTATTCAGATCTGTGAAATCTATGCAAATTCTCCGTTTTCCATTTTTATTCTTTACTACTACGGGATTGGCAAAACACTCCGGATATTGAACCTCGGTTATTGATCATTTTGCTAATAGCCGATCAATTTCTTCGTTAACGGCTGCTGTCCTCTCGGGTCCTAATTTCCTTTTCGTCTGTTTAATTGGTTTTTTGGGTTGGATCCACGTTCAGTCGATGCGATATTACTGCACGATTGATTCCTACCATACCCCGGATGACCAGGAAAATGTTCCTTTGTTCTTTTCTAGCAGGGCGACCAACTGCGATCTCATTTCTCTCTCTCTAGACCTCATCTTATGGTTATACATCGTTCGGGACGTTCCTTGTCGACACATATTTTTTCATACGAATCCTTTTCAAAGATATTTGGATCTAACTCTCCAACTACTGATAAATTCGGATCTTTGTTACCTGAAACTTCTGGTTCCGAGATCATCGAGATGATGCGCGATTTGGTTTTTGCGGGCATAGAACAAATTCTGGCTACTCGTTGAATCCCTTTTACCAAGCAAAAACCATGCGGGGTTGGAAACTTGAGGCATTGGTGATAGGTCGACGGGATTGCCTCCATCATTGTTAGCCAGGGTACTCCCATGATCGCATCGAATAGTAGGGGTTCCGATATTACATGAAAAACAGTATACAAGGTGACTACTCCGACTGATAGCGGGTAAACCGCAGTTCCTACTGCTATTTCTCTTTTGCCCGGAAGCGAAGTTATTGATTCCGTTCTTGCTTCCATATTTTTGGAAACTACGTTCATTCGATTCATCGCTTCTAAACTCAGCATATTTACAGTGCTTCCAGTGTCTATTAGTACCCATTCCATGGGGTTCCTGCCAGGTAAACGCGAATTATTAGAGGATCGTTGTCAGGAATCGTGACTCTGGCGAGATCTGTGTATGTGAAGGCGGCTGAAGGATGATATGTCGGGGCCAGAATTTTTGATCGAGTTCTTGGTGTCTCTCGGATACGCCTCTTTATAGTTCCTTTTGAGTCCGAACTATTGAGGATTGTACCGATATACTTTTCCATTCCCGAAGCTTCTTTCTTTCTTTTTCCAAAGGATATTTCCTGAAGCTTCTTTCTTACTTTATCCAAAGGATATTTGACCCCTACCTGGCGTGCCAAATGTTAATACTGGGTTCAACTTCTAATTATTTGTAATTCGACGGGTTCGTTTTTGGGAATGAATTTAGACAGAAGACAAAAGAGAAACCTTAGAAAAGAAAACTTTATTAATTATATCGGTTACAACGGTGTTAACTCGGAATGCCGAGTTAACTTTATCAAAGAGAAGTATTAAACCTAGGTTATCTAGTAATTCTTCTCCCCGATTTTGAATGAATTAAATTAGTGAAGGGGGGTGTATATTTATATATCCGTAGTAGTCGTCATTTAAGCCCATGGGCTAACCTCGAAAAAATGGAATATTTCCATTTCTCCTAGATCAGGGAATCTATGATAAGATTTTATCTTATTCTGTCCGAGCTTTAGAGTTCGACTTGGGACGAAGTTGTTTACACCCCCGCTTCGGACACTAAAATCCGATAATTCTTCACCGAGGTATCCCTCGGTCATCTAGGCCGAGGGTTCTAATCTTGTTGAAGGGACTTATGAACTGATAAATATCAGGGAAAGGTCGGCAGGGATCGCACCTCAATTATCGCCAAACTATTGATAAGGGGTAGTAACCCCACCATCAACAGTTGTGTAGTAGCTTCTGATGACGCAGATGATGGTGGATTCATAGGCGGAGATGGTGATGGAGAGGGAGACGGAGAAGGTGGAGCTGGAGGCTTGTCATCTATAAGCGTGATGCGACGAACCGGTGGCTTAATCGGTGATGATGAGGATTGTGGTGGCGTTGTGGAACAACGAACAGCGAAAGGGAACATAGACTCGTCAAAAACCACATGGCGAGATAATATTATTCGATTTGTTGCGAGGTCGAGGCACGGGTAGCCGCGATGATCATGGGGATAGCAGAGAAACACGCGGGGAGTAGAACCGGGGAGTAGAACGCGGAGCCAACTTGTGAGGATACGTCGGAAAGAGATTAGGTAACATAATGAGCCGAAGACCCGAAGATGATGATAAGTCGTCGGTCAATGATAAAGCAGTGAGAAGGGTGTGATGTTGTTAACGGCCTTTGATGGAAGAATATTGAGAAGATGGATGACGGTGGTGAGTGCTTCAACCCAAGAAGATGGTGCCATGGAAGCTTGATGAAGAAGAGACCAAACCATGTTGGTAATGGTCAGTATTATGCGCTCCTCTTTGCCATTTTGTTGAGAAGTATAGGGACAAGAGAGGCTATTGACGCTACCACAAGAAGCCAGGATTCTTGAAATTGGTGGTTAACATAGTCACCACCGTTATCGCTTTGAAGAGCTGCGATTTCGACACCGAATTGTGTACGAACGTACGTAGCAAGGTGGATGTAGTGGCCTAAAAGATCACTATTTCCATGCAATGGATATACCCAAACAAACTGTGTAAAATCATTAAGAAAAATAGCATAGTATTTAAAGCCGCTAATACTAGCTAAAAGAGATGTCAAAAGATGAGAATGAACAATCTCAAAAGATTTGGTAACAAAGGTAGAAGAAGAATAAAATGGCAAAGGAACATGTTTGCTTATTTGACACGCATGACACAAAGACGTCATGTTGGTCTTATTAGAGACTAAAAGGCCTAAGAAGAGAGCACTGCCTTTGTCGGGATGGCCAAGACAACGATGAAAAGAATACGAGATTTCAGAGAGAGCCAGAGGAGACGTGAATGGAGACGATGGTGGAGAGATGGAGTAGAGTGGGCTTGAATTGTCACATCAGTGGAGCCTGACCTGCGTATCCAAATCCTTGATAGAGAAAACAAAGGGATCAAATTGAACAGAACACCAATTTTCAATAGCAAACCGACAAACCAAGATTAAGTTTTTGATCATAGATGGGCAAACGAGAACATTGCGTAAAAGAAGAGGTCATGAGGAGACATAAGAGGGTAAAGAACCATGGCCAATAGCGGTGGTGTGAGCAAGAGACCCGTTACCAACAAGAACAAGAGGTAAAGAAATAATGTTTTTATTAAAAGGGAAACGTAGCGTACTTGGCTAATTGGTGATGTGATTGGTGGCACCCGTATCTATGTACCACATTGAATCTGCAGGATCCTGAAGACTCATGGTGTTAAAAGCGTGTGTCAGCTGTTGATGGAGATGGGCCTGAGCGAGATGAGCCTCAGGATGAGGTCTTGGTGCTGGTCCAAGTAGACACGATGATGAGACGTATGTGGGTTGTGGATTCGGGTAAGTCATGCGTGAATTATCTCACATAAACTAACTGCAAGTGCATACTGTACTATTGTAGTATTAAAGGTTATCAATCTCACATAGATTATGTCGAGTTTCAATTTTTAATTGGAAATTTTGAGTGAACCTAGGTAACTGACTAGTATCTTATTTTGTAACTTATGGATTAAATGCGTTGAACCAAGAAAAATATCGTAGGAGATATATATCAGCATAAAATCAATAATCAATCAACTCTTAAACACATAAGGCATAAGTATGTAATTCCCAATGTCTTGTGGAACTACACCTATGAATTAACTACTAGACAAGAAACATTGGTTTTCAATCTAAAAGGCTAACACATGCAATACACATTGATCTGCTTGTTCATGACATTCCAAGTCAAACATTGGTTTGAACAACAAGGACAAGATAACCCACAAAAAACCATGTTATGGCCTTGCTATAAGATAGTGTATAGAATAGTAAAACCTAGAGATTAATATCATAAGTGAGCAAGTCAGAATATTGTATGAAATACCATTAAAGTAGAGATTCAATACTAATCATATCATATTAAATGTTGTAGAGATCAACCATGGAAAACCCTAGATCCAACGAGTAAACTACTCACAGATAGCAAGCAAAACCATAATCAATATCAATATCAATTTCTTACATAAAAGTAGAGAGTAGAGTTAGAGAATATAACAAGTCGCGGGTCTCTCCCTCAATAAAATCCTTAGTGAGTAGAACTTCAAGGAACCTTAGGAACTAAGGTAGCTTCTTGAGGCAAATAGATAATTTTTGGTGGCTGGAGTGTCTTGCTTCTTGAAAACTTGAAGGCTTGAACTAATTCTTCTACTTAGGAGAGTATATATAGCTCACTAGACGTGCATGGTTCGAAAATGAATCCTTCAGACTTTAGGGTTTGGAAAAGGCCCGTGGAACAATTTATGTTCTTCGGACCGACCTAAACGAGTCAGTCGACTATTGCTTCAGTCGGTCGACTTTTGTCTTATCCGATAAATTCTTCATTTTCTCTGCAAATCATCCAAGTCTTCTCCAAATGCTCCATCTCGTGAATTCTCTTGTGTTATACTGGTTAAAAAGTGGGAAAGGCTAAAAAAAAAACCATATAAAATATGCATGTGAAAACCGATAAAAATATCGATACATCCTTCCCCACACTTAACTTTTGATCGCCCTCGAGCAAAAAAAGAGCTAAACTAGTGAGGTTAAAAATCCGGCAAAAACTATGATCAGTCCATCATCCTTTAATAACCATTTCTTTCATTGTGATCTCAACAATATCTCAATAAAACCATTATGAACTGTATCTCCCAAAGAAATATTTTCAAGAATATATCAGAGTTAGCCAGACAATAGTGAAAAACCATATTACAGATACCATCCTAGCAATTCTCATAAAATTATAGGTTCACCTCAAACTTTAC
Organism: Euclidium syriacum; assembly: GCA_900116095.1. Taxonomy (NCBI): domain Eukaryota; kingdom Viridiplantae; phylum Streptophyta; class Magnoliopsida; order Brassicales; family Brassicaceae; genus Euclidium; species Euclidium syriacum. The sequence continues at coordinate 1,025,935 of FPAK01000005.1, read as the reverse complement.
AAAATACAAGAATGGCTTAAAGCACATAGGTTTCTTCCATCTTTCTTAGACATATTCCTTTCATTACTTCTCTTTTAAATCTCTCAAGGTTTAGGCGAATAGTGGCATTATATGAATTTTTTCTAGCCTCGCTGTCAACCAAGTTCTCAAAGGGTTAAGTACATCATGGTATCGCATGAAATTTTTCTAACCGCACTGATCTCGAACTTCTAGTGAGGAAAATTTGGTGTCCTCAAATTTTTTCCTCAACCTCATCCCTAGATTTTACAATTAAACACATATTCAGTTTCTTTCAAATCATCTAAAGGGAGAGTTGGAAACCATAATCAGACATACAACTCTCATATCCAGCAAAACATCAAAGCTAGCTATAACAAAAGAGTAATACAAACTTAATTGAATAATGCTCTGGCGTTGCTGAACATCAAAATCGTGGGTCTAAATCTGAAAAATGCCTATCAAGCTTTCTGGGTTTCCATTTAGTTACTCTCTATCAGTTCAGTTGAATCACTCAATCATGGTCAAACCAAAATGAAGTCATTAGTTTATAGTTTCACATATCATAATAGTCTCAAGCAAGAAAAACCATTAACTCAATCAATAATCCTCAATCCATAGAAATCAAAATAAAAACCCAAAGGAAAAATCATTAGTAGCACTCCCTTCCCCAAACTTAAATTTCACTGTCCCAGTGATACAAAATAAAAAGGAGAAAAGTACATAGAAAAAATCCAAAAATAAAAATAAAAATAAAAATCCAAAAGAAAAGAAAAAAATTGGTAAAACCATCTCTACTACCGTGGACTGGGGGATCGTGGCCTTAAATACTCAGAATCAAATGTGGAAGATCATGTCCAAAGATATCGGGCGGCGTGTATCTCATCATCATCAGATCATCCTGTAAACTCGAAAGGTTAATCGAGGCAGTCGAGAAAACCATAATCTCCCCACGTGCCTTCCCAGTCGGTCGACCTACAGCTTGGTCGGCCGACTCCATATCTGCGTCCTCATCATCTTGTCGTCCCCTCTCTTCCTCCTCTGGCTTTGGCTCATGTGTTCTCTTGGTAGCTAAGTGTGGGCTCTGCGAACTAGTGCAGCCAGTGAGAAAAGACCCTAACTACTTCGCCACCTTGTTCTTCCGTCTATGTCGCTCCATCTTGTACTCGTATTTCGTCTTGGGAGTCGCCTCAAATGGTGGTTGCTCGGATAAGTCAAAATAATCTGGCATAAAGCCAATGAAATGTCGTGCTCCAGTAGACATAAAATCTTCAGCTCGTGGCTGAGAATTGGAGGTACGTGGTGGTTGGGTGGTCGTGCGTCTAGTGCGCCGGGGTGGTGCATGGGCAGCTCCCGGTGGGCGGATCACAGCAAGGGCTACAAGGGTGAGTAGTGCATCAAGTGGTGTGAATCTCAACACATCTACTCCATCAATCCTCGTGTAACCAGCATTAGGAAATTGGAACAAACATATAGTTTCATCCTCCCGTGTAAACTCATAAAGCTTCCCACGCAGACAATGTCAAAATGAGCTAAAGAAGCTTCATCCATCAAAAGATGCACCTTGGGACCATCCTCCACATTAAAACCGGCTAGGGATACCTCACAAAACCTTATAATCAGAGTCTGAAGACTCCCCACCGTCTCTTTCTTAACAGAAGAGACTCCACCAGAAAATACAAGGTTTTTCAATGAAACCACCACTACAAGAAATTTGACTATAGAAAGCATAAAAGAATAGCATTTTTGATGTTTATGCAATGGTTGATCAAACCAAATATTTTAGATAGCGTTTCTTAATAATGAAACGCTATAGATTGTAGTGCCAGACTAAAAAAATTTTTGCATCTCATTTTATAAAGCAAAGGTTATCTTTAATAGCATATACCTCATCGGAAACACTATGATATTATTAGGCGGTAATAAAAATTTCGGATCGCGCTACTTAGAAAAATTTAGCCTCCAATTTTCTTTTGCCTCTCACTCTCATTACCTCTCATTCCATCGTTTCATTTCTCAACTTTCTTACCATATGTGAATCTTCATTCTTTCAGATTTTAACAGAAAACTCATCTCCTCCTCGATTCTCTTCTCTTTAATTATGTTCAAGATTCTCTATGAATCCATGCTTAAAATATCAGATCTCCTTCTATTAATCTACGTCACTATTTAAAAAATGTAAACTCTTTCTCTCATAAAAACCTAGCCGCCGAAAGTGCAACCATGTACGACAATGGTCTCTGGTGATCGGGTTTCATGAAGCTCGCTGTCGCCTCCCTCCTCAGATCCACGAAGCTCAGCCGTTGCCTCCCTCCTCGCTAGCATCCGGCGACCCACTCGAGCTCTGGTTCGTTCTAGTCATCTCCCCGTCAACTCACTGTCGAGTTGGCTGGTTTGCGGGTGTTTAAGTGATTCACAGCCGGATAGATCTAGGGGTTGGAGATTGTTACAATTGGAGAGAAATGGAAAGGTAAGTGAGAGAGAGCTTATAGGTGCTCGACAAATCGGAAGCAATTCATATGACCATCAACGCTCCTAAGGGTTTACAAGATGTAAGTGTAGATTCGTTGTTTTCTTTTTATTTGATCAATGTATCATTTCATCGTCTCTTCACTCTTACAATTTTGATCGGTAATCTGATATATGCTTGTTGGTAGCCACAATCGTGGGATGATATTTCTTCCATCACCCTCAGATTCTATTTCAAGTACTTTGTTAATTGCTGGTTTCTTTATTTTTAATGCTTGAAATTCTACCTTGTCGTAGTACAGTGGAGTTGTACCTCGAATGGTTTCTCTCTTGTAGAACCCTCTGAAATCTGGGTATGTGTTGGTACTGGGTTCAACTTCTAATTATTTGTAATTAGAGGGGTTCGTTTTTAGGTAAGTATTCGATAAGAAAGTAAAGAAGAAACCCTGGAAAGAGGGTGTATTATTATTAAAGATGTTTACAAATGCATGTAAACTCGGAATGCCGAGATTAACTTTATCAAAGAGAAGTAAAACCTAGGTTATCTAGTGAGAGGGGGTATGTATTTATATATCCTTAATAGTCGGTCTAATAAGTCCATGGGCTAACCTCGGAAAAATGGAATATTTCCATTTTTCCAAGACTAGGGAATCTGTGATAAGATTTTATCTTATAATGTCCGAGTTTAGACTTCGGCTTAGGACGATGTTCGTTTATACCCCCACTCCGGACACTAAATCCGATCAACCTTCTCCGAAGTATCCCTCGGTCATCTGGGCCGAGGGTCGGAGTTCCTTTTGTCGGAACTTATAACCTAATAGATTATCAGGTAAGAGCTAGGCAGGGACCAAACTCCAATTATTGTCAAACTATTGATTAGGGGTAGAACCCCACCATCAATAGTATGTTTATATTGTAATATGGGAGTTTGCTTCTTCTATTACAGGTCAGGTGCTGGGAAATTTCTCGTAGTGGTGCCTCTATAGCTAGTGCTCCAAAAGCATCAATATCGCATAATTAGTCGGTAATATGTTATTTATTTCTATCTTTTTTCTCTTGCCTTCTTCTACTTTTTCTTAGAATCTGATGCCTATATATTTTCCTTTATGATGTGTCGGTGTTTTCAAGTTTTAAAATTTATAAACACCTTAATCTTAGCCCTCAAGTATAAGCTATACTCGTTGTAGAAATTGAGGGATCCAATCCAAAGGAGCGTGGAAGTTTTATCGAAAGGATGAAAGCACGAGTTGAAAACCAGGAGTAATTGTAAAAAGGGGTATGTTTGGTTTGTTTGGTCCTAGCTAGGGAAGTTTTACTAGAATTTAGGTAAATACAGTTTATCGAGAAGAGATTTAAAGCCTTTCGAAATCCAAAGATTAAGGTCTATGCCCCAAGATTTAACATTATAAAGGAGGAAGCTTAAATAAACTAATAGGGTCCTATGGATGATAGTGAGGTTCTAGTAGACATTATGTGATTTTTTAGGGATTGTTTTTCTTTATGTAGACATTACGTGATAGCTTGATTCTAGACACTAGTTGACTCGTTGGTTTCCAAGAGCTAACTAGTCCTCAATGCCCACTCTCCCAACATTTTATGCCTTTTGAAAGGATTCTACCGAGGTTCAGGACATAGATCTTCGAGCTATTAACGTTCAAAAACTTCCCTTTGATTCGCTAGATAGTTTACTACACTAGCTAGAGGGGGTTTAAGCATTAAGTTTTAGTCTCCCACACCATTCATTGAAGTTCTTATCCTTAGATCAACTTCAAGAAGGATTTATACCAGATTGCTTATTAGGTAGGTTAAGCAAAATGTGGTGTTCCTTACCTTAGGTCAACACCTTTTTTTCCTTAACCATCATTTAGTACCCTAGCACTAAAGTTCTTAGATTCCAAGGTTAGGGTAGCTAATCCAAACCATTAGTAGCACGATCCAATCCGTATAATAAAGTGGACTATATTTCCTAATCTAGTTTGGTTTAGTTCTTCTCTTTTTCTTGCTAGACCTTGGGTCATAAAGTGGACTACTCACACATGGTTTGTGTGTAAACCATGGTGAAGGTTAATAACAGACTTTTGACTAAAAACAAATAAAATATAAAGAAATAAAAATATCTTAACATAAAAGAGTAGACTAAACAAACATAACACATAAACAAGATTGAAAATAAAAGTGTATGCGCACATGACCTCAAAGGGTCCTTTTATAAGCCTAACAAGTCGGCCATAGGTAAAGTGGTAACTTTTGTGTTATGGTATTTCCATATCGATCAATACAACCTGTCGATATGGAGCAGAGTTGGTCTAATTGTTTCATCGCGTCTTCCCTCCTCTATCGATCGATATAGCCTCGATATCCTTGATCGTTCTTCAATTAACTTGCTTCTTCCTTCTTCCTCTGAGCTCAAATCCGGTACAAGAGTTCTCCTTTGCTTTCTTCATCCCATCATACATCTGAAATCACCAAAAAGACACCAAACCCGGATGCATATGCAATATATAATCCTAGAAATTAAATGATGTTAAACATGCTATGCCTAATTGAGTGCTAAGTAGTGCTAAATAAGTGATAAACAAAAGGACCTAGGATGCTAAATTGCAAGTCTATTACTTTCCTTTGATGAATGTCTTATATTCTGCTTGGAAAGATGATTGAACCACAATCTTTACCCAAGAATGTGATAAGCAATCAAAAATGTGCCCCTTGTTGTCTGATGGTCAACCTATAACTGTTGCTAAGCACAATGCTCCTATTGTTGATTTGGCTTCGATCTCGGGAATGAATCTCCTCGTAACCGGAAGCTGGGATAAAACACTGAAGTAATAATATTTTTTTTTTTTTTTTCCGTGATGAAATCATGTGAATGATAGAATGTTGAATGATTAATTTATTTAGTGCGTACTGTTTCAGTGTAGCCACGCCTGATATATTATATTTTTCACATTCTATCTTACAGGTTCAAAAAGGAGTGGAAATACTTCGTTCACTAGCTTTTAAGACCTCTTTCCTCTTTGCTATTTGATTTACTGCATGTTTAAAAAGACTATAGTTCATCATGCTTAGAATTTTTGATTTGCAGTGTTAAGTGATACAAGCAAATCTGTCTCGCAGGATTAGAACAAAAAGTAAATATCTCTCTCTGCCCTCGTGTTTATTTTGATTTATGTAGAAAAATCAGTGATATGAAATGTATTGTCAGAAAAACAGTTGGGGTTAATGGGTTAGCGCAGATAGACTAAAACAAGAAGTTCTACTGGTGAGTTTACTAATCCAATGCAGTAATAAATTCAAGACGAAAAATGCATTTCTGCTAGCTTTACTGTGCTGATGCCTATAGAGAATATATCTATGCTAATAAACTTTTTACTATATTGTCAAACATGTGTTTTTCTGATCTTGCAGACACAAAAGATGAGAAAGATGACACTAAAAAAAACCGGTAAGTAGCAAATTATCCGTTTCCCTCACTTCTCAATTCAAAGTTCTTTTAGAAACGTCGTAAATTTTGTGGCAGCTTGAAATTATCTAAGTTGAGCTGGTAATATTAAATGATTTATATCGTTTCGTTGCAGCTACTAGAGAAACGAAAGAACGAGTCAGACAGGCTCGTAAAAAGAAAACTTAGAGATTGTACTTTGATTTTTCGTGTCTTTTCAAATCGATAATGTTGCTTTCTTGTGATCTATAGAAGGATAACAAATCAGCAGAGAAGCTAATAAGGATTCAAATTCCCGCAACACTTAATAAACAGCTCGTTGATGACTATGAGTACATTAGACAGATGGACAAGGTAAACTTTCATCATTCAGATCGTAACTTTTGAGTATGTTAATTATAAAAAATCCATAGTATTTGTTTGTTTCCTTTTATTTACCAGTAGCATTGTTCTTTGATCCATTAGCTGACAGTGAAGTATAATTTAATGATCTCCATTTCGTTAAGCACAGGACATTCTTGAATCTTGATCTCTTTGTATATGTGGTTGCAGTGCTTGCATCAAAGAGAAACAAATACTAGCGTTAGAAGTCATTAATGCTACTGGAAATAAAGCTTGATACCCGTGATTGGGCATAATCGTGCATCTATTGCTTCCCCAAGTAAAGAAAGGTCAAGAGAAAGACAAACGTGAACCTTTAGATGGATCCATTCCAAGGGTTTAGTGTTGACAATTTTGATACTTTTTGTTGTGACTATACCTTAGTCTTTGTATATTTCGGTAGTCACTTGAAAGAAGTTTTAATTTATGTAATTTTTTTTGTAATGTTGATTATGTAATATATTTGGCTTCAATTAATTAATTTTTTCTTTTTAAAATATAATATTTTCAGAAATTTGTTAAAAATCAAAATATGTGAATAAAAAACCAAAATATATAATATAAAAGGATTGATATATTTTATATATAAGTGACATTTAGATAATACTATTATATAGCTAATTCATAGTATTAAATAAATGTTACTAATATATATTTCATAACACTGGATAAATGTTATTGAAGATGAATCTATTGCAGAAAATAAAATGTTATCATAAAAATACAAATCATAGCATTTACAAAAAAACGCTATCAAAAGTCCCAAACTTCTTATCACATATGATGTTAGAGCGTTTAACTTAACGCTATTAATACGATACATAACGTTTTTTGTCCGCTAATAATAATCAAATTTCTTGTAGTACATCTGGCGTGCAAACATGGCACCCATGTTCCAATTACTCACTTTTAGGGCATCTTGCAAAGCAAATCCATCTTCAGTGGTATAGTACAACAAGGTAAGCTCTTGCTCATACAAACGTCCAACCTCTGTCCATCTCAGTAATGTGTGACTAATGACCCGCGACAAAATCCGTAAAACTGGATATCGGATAAATGTCTGCTTCGTCGAGGTCGGTTCATAGGCCCCACGTCCAATCAAAATCCACAATACCTGGCGCTCTCCAAAGTTCTTCATATCATAAAACTCGGTTCCCTTACGTTGGAACCCAAAAACTGAACATAGCTCATTAGTGGTGATGGTGTAGCAGACTCCTCAGATCTTAAAACCGAGTTCCCAGTGGTTGACATCCTTACAGCCAGGCGGATACACCAAGTAAAAAGAGGATAAAAACTTCCTCACCGCATCCGGATAAGTGTGATAATGGTGGTAAACAAAGTGTCCCATTCCCATATTGCGCATGAGTGTCTCAAGCTTCTTCTTCATACCAAGGCTCTTCATCATATTTATGTCCAACAATCGCAGGGGCTGAATAGCAACTTCCAAGTAGCAATTGTAGAAAAACTTATCATAATCGTTCCAATATTGGTGACTTTTTTTTTTGCAATCGCGGTCCCTTACCACTTCAGCTCCGTCTCTTCCTTTAAATGGGTTTTGAAAATGATCATTCTGTCATTTCTCCCACATCTTAGTGTAAACCTCGTGCTCTTGCTCCCACTAGTCGACATCTGCAAAAGAATCATCAAAAATCCAAAGAATTGAACATGTTCTTTTCTGCGTGAGCCACAGTCAACCGACCACAGGGGTGAGTCGACCGACTCATGTGGGGCGATATTTTTCCGCTTAATTGCACCTTGTATTCTTCGCACGTTTTATCGATTTTACTCAAATTTGTTTTGCATAATTCAACCACATTTTAGTACAAGCAACTAAATTCGACTATTCTACCATAAAATTTACCAAAAATATGCTCTAATTCTAAAATATGGAAAAATTCCAATAATTTAGATAATTATTCAAAAAAGCGCAATAAAATCGCACATAAAGCTTGGAAATACCTTGCAGATCGGAAAAACGAAGTATTTGGTTGTGAATTGAGAGAGAAAATTGAGTTTGAAGTTTTGAGTTTTTGTGTATTATTTTTTATGGTGGGGTTACTACCCCTTATCAATAGTTTGGCGATAAATTGAGGTTCGGTCCCTGCCGACCTTTCCCTGATAATTTATCAGGTCATAAGTCCCTTCAACATGATTAGAACCCTCGGCTTAGATGACTGAGGGATACCTCAATTATCGCCAAACTATTGATAAGGGGTGGTAACCGCACCATCAACAGTAAGTCCCCCCCCCCAATTCGTCTGAGGATGTCTTCGGACAGAGTTGGCGAATTTCCATAATATAATACCTTGTTGATAATTGAAGTTCGATTGCGGTCGATCTTCGTCTTCAATAATCTGAAATCTTCATCTTTCTTCTTGATCTTGACCCTCCAATATGGTGGAAAAAAGAAGTCAGTGAAGAGCCTTATTTGTTTCACGCACACAATCCTTGATCACCACAAAACCTTTCAAGTCCCATGACGGACAGTTCATACACCTTTTGGTCTTTGGATGTGACTTTTTGTCGGGAAAATAAAAGGAGATTACTCATTAATTGAGCCTCTATCTTCCCCAATCCTGATTTAACATATCCAAAGAACGTTGGTTGAGCTTCTGCGACCATAAAACCGCTTTTCCTTTAAATAGCTCAGAAAATTGCATCCTCAAAAATTCTCATTCTTCAAATTCCCGGAAAAATTATTCTAAGATCCCTCAGTCTCCCTTTTCCACAACTCTCCTAAGATGTCACCTGACGAACAAAACTCTCTAGGTTCCGGCTCCGAAACTGATCCGACCTCATCTTCTTCTGGATCTAGCGAATCCCAACAGAAATCATCCGAGGATTACCGATCAAGTGATTCTTTTATCAACATAGAAGAGGTCTCGCCTCCCAAAAAGGGAACTGAAATTCCAGATCCGTTGATCCCGGCCAATTCCCCATCTGAAAGCAACAGTTCAGAAACTATTTCCGACCAAATAACTGGGGGAGAGGATATCTCAAAAGACTTCGGGGATTCTTCCTTTAAAGATCTCGAAATTCTGGTTCTGAAAACTAGCGATATACCATGGAATCCTCCAGAAGGATTCATTTGCCTTTACCTCCATTTTTTTACTGAAGCTCGACTTTGGTTTCCAATTCCTTTCCTCCTAATCGAATTCTGCAAACAGCTGAACATTGCCAGCAGGGCCGAAATTATCATTTCCTGTTGGAAATTCTCCGAACGTGCCAAACTCGTAGATAACCGAGATGGAAAAACCTGGTATACCATGGTGAAAAACGCTAGTAAGCTAGGTACCGGAATTACTTCCAATGCCAAAGGCTAACGCACTAACTTTTTCTTTGTTCGGATCAATGAAGCCTCCATCTTTGACCCTAATGCCGAGGTGATCAGGACATGGTCAGTTGATTCCTCAAAGATCGTAAACCGATTCTTTTCAAAGAACTTCCTCCAATCTTCAAAAAGGAGATGGATCGGATTTAAAATCTCACTCCGCTGGTATTTCCGAAAATTCTTGTGGATTTCATCAAACTCGCTTGTCTTAATTCATGTATCTCAAACTTTCTCTCCTTTCTTTAAAACCTTGGTCCGCTGCTATTCATATTCATTACTCAGTACTTATTTTAGGCCACGAATTTTCTGAAATCAACTGCCTACCAGAGAAATCACCCTCGGATTACTCTAATAAACTACTTATCCGAGCTCCTCCTAAGAAATCGAAACTTCAGAAATTTCCGAAAGGTGAAATCGACTCTTCTGGCCTTAGAGCCCTGGGGTATTCAGAAAGGTAGCGCGAAAAAACTATCATTGTGTCTTCGAAAACCAAGCCTTCAAAGAAAAGATCCGCTCCTTTGGCTATTGGAACCCCCTAACCAAAAGACAGAAACCTCAATTCGAAGCCAAAGACGCTTCGTTTAAGTTCGAATTCAATTCATCACAACTTCTTTCATGTGAAAAAGAGAAGGGAGTCGAGCTGTTCTGGAAGATGGCTGGTTGCAAACAATCGAAGGGTGACTTCATCGTGAAAGATCACATATCCGCTCTAGCTAGGAATTCAATTCGGGTTTGATGGCCTTTCTATATTTTTTCTCTTAATTTTATCCAAACCCTCTACAAACTTTCATTCCTTTTCAAGGAGCTCGGAACACCTTTCTCATTGTCGGTGAATACGAAGCTTTGTTGAGGGATACCAACACATATATCGATGACCTTGAAAAGAAGAAAGAAGCTCTGGAGGTTGAGCGAACTTTGCTCGCTTACCAAGTCGAGGCAATGAAGAAGGAGGCTCGGATTGCTGGTGCTTTGTTAGTTCAGAAGGTACAATCTACCAAAAAGGCAATGGCTGAGAAAATCCGAAATAGACTGAATTCCATTCAAAAAACCGTCCAAGCTCGGGAAGACGGACTTGTAAAGACCATGAACCTCGGCTAGACCATGAACCTCGATATTCCTGCTGATCTTTTGGAATTAGTGGAGCAGGATGCCAAAACAGTTGAACGAGAGATGAAGGACTCTACTTTCCCTGAATTCGAGCCTAACGCCTTTTGTTTCGATATTTGACTAGTAATGTTGTTTTCTGTCTTCTTTTAGTAAGTATTTTAAAGACTTTTGAATGATAATCCTCGGGACTTTCCGAGATCATACTTTGTGCTTCTTTTAGTTAACCTATCTTTCCTTCAACTCTCATTTAAAATCCCAGAAAAGATTCTGAGTATTCTGTATGTTGGTCTTTTTCAAGAATTCCTTCAACAGTTTTACCTGATTTTCATGGGCAGAGTCGAAAAATTTTTAGTGAGTTTAAACCTCGACTATTTGGACCTCTAATCCTCGGATCCTACTTTATCAGACCCTTAGATTCTTTGGGTAAGCGTTTTTACGTTTAATATAAACATAAGCGGGAATAAGCCGACTTTACCTTGTGATTCCTCGGCTCTACTTTATCAAGCTCTGAAGTCTCCCGATGCATTCGGTAAAGAATATGTAAAGGGACGAACTCTGTTATCGAGTAAGTAATCAAGGCACCGATTTTGTTTTTGTGAACCGTGGTTAAGTATAGTTGAGTTATAGAAACTTCATCACTATAAAACCAAGATTTATATTAATGTTGCAGCTGAACCTCGTAAAAAACTGCCTACGTACCCTCGGAGGGGATCAAGCAACACGTAGTTCCGAAGTTTGATTATATGTTGATTATCTCGGAAAACCCGAGATATCAACACCATTTTTTATTTTTATTTTGTTTTTTTTAGAGTCTACATTCGAAACTTTTTGAGTCTCAGTGTTTCGTCTCCGAGAGACAAGTTGACTTCCTTCCCTTTCTTTGGGCTCTCACGGAGACAGCGCCTTGCCTCGGCTTGATTTCCCTTTACCGAAAAGATTCTAAGCGGGGTCGGAAATTTGAGGCATTGATAATATGTGGAAACTACTCCTTTCATTAAAAACAACCATGGAGTTCCGAGAATTGCGTTGTACATAATCGGTTTTTCTATTATGTTGAAGCTGGCAATCCTGATTGTTCCTCCAACTGTCATTGGGAGTTCTACTGTTCCGAGCGTTGGAACGCTTTCTCCACTGAAGGATGTTAATGATTTGAGCCCTGGCTTGATCTTTGTTCCGTTTGACCATAATTCTTGGAAAAACGTCAATGCTTATTACATTCGCCGAGCTTCCGGTATCTACTACTATTCGAGGAGCTTGGTAATGTCCAACGTGTAATTTTATCACTAATGGGTCGTTGCGGAGGGCTTCGACTCCTTCTAGATCTTTGCGAGTAAAGACGAGCTCTTTTGGTAAAGTTAACTTCAAAGAGGCCAACTTGATTTGAGATCTATCTCCCTCTTGGGTCTCGATAGAGATTTCTGAAATAACGTTTATCCTCCTGCGTCGAGGTGAAGAATCCAGCCATGGGAATTCGCGATTTACTTTGGGAACTCGTTCCTTTAATTCCGCTCGATACCTCTTGGTGGGAGTTTCTTTTAAGCTTGTTTGTTTGGGAATCTGCTCTATGTATTTTTTCAAGAGATACTCTGGTGAACTACGACACTCCTCCGTACTATGTCCATAGGCGGCGTGGTAGCGATACCATGCCGGGAGAATTCCATCCTTCTTAATTTTGGCTCTCCTTTTTGGTTTTAAATTCATAAGCTAAGAATACAATCCTCGTTTTGGCTTTTTCTTTTTGTTCGAACGCTTTGTTGTAATGTCGGCGAGGTTCCCTGAATTTTCGCTTTATTTCTTCCTCTGAAGTATCTTGATCATTTTCGGACAAAACCCAGCTCTTCCTTCATCTGCTCTGATGTATATGCTTGGTCTGTAGAATGCGTCTTCTATAGATTGTGGCCGGTAAGCTGAAAGTTCTTCCCAAAATCTTGTCTTGTACCAAATTTCATTAGTTAGGGCGTCAATGGCTAGTTTGTCCGGAATGTCTGACTGAAAGTACATCGCTTTAAATATCTTAATGAAGTTTTGCAGTGGTTTGGTTGATGTCTCTTTTATGGAGTAAAGATCGGAGATCTTTGCCGATCGTTCGAGACTGAACATATATTTCTTCAGAAATTTCTGCCGTAATTCATCAAAACTTCTTATTGAATTAGGTGGTAGGTTGGTTATCCAGGTTTGGGCGTTTCCGCGCAAACTTTCCGCGAAGTATTGGCACTGCTTCCTCTCTTTTTCCGACGGATGAATCCTAACTTGACTGATGGTGATTATAAACGTTTTAAGAAAAGTTCTCGGGTCTCCCGTTCCATTATATGTCGGAAATTCAAATTTCCCGTTTCCAAGTGAATAAGATCCGGCGATTGCTGTTCTTGGTAGGTTTTTATCTATGTTCTTAAATGCTTGATTAGAATGTGAGGCGTCGACCGAAGAGTTCTTGAGCAAATCTTTCATATCCTGAATTTCACGATGTAGTTCTGCTATTGAATTATCCGTCTTCGACATCGGATTATCGTCTATCATCTTTATACTGCTAGTCGTTTCTCGGTTTCTTAGTGTTCTGTTATGATCTTCCTCTATTTCTTCCAAGTTATGGAATGCATCCCGTTCCACTCCTTCCGATGATAAACGATCTATTGGAAGCTTATCTATCTGCCCGTGGTCCTGATTTCCCTCCTCTTTGTTTTTGAAAGATCGCTTGAAGAGTTTGCACGTCCTTGGTCTATCCATCGAGTTTGTATCTTGAACTCCTGGGTTGTTGTCTCAGCGGGTCGTTGATCCCAACGAGTTATCCGTGGTTTTCCATGAATTGTTATCATTGGTTTTTTGTTTTTCCGAGGTCTTTTTCGTATATCTATTGAAAGAAGAAACTCCTCTACCTGGCGCGCCAAATGTTGATATTGGGTTCAACTTCTAATATTTGTAATTATAGGGGTTCGTTTTTGGGATTGAATCAGATAGAAGACAAAAAAAGAAACCTCGGAAAAGAGTACTTTATTAATTATATAGGTTACAAAGGCTTTAACTCGGGATGCCGAGTTAACTTTATCAAAGAGAAGTATTAAACCTAGGCTATCTGGTAATTCTTCTTCCTGTTTCTGAAATGAATTCCATTAGTGAAGGGGGGTATGTATTTATATGTCCTTAGTAGTCGGTCATTCAAACCCATTGGCTAACCTCAAAAAAATGGAATATTTCCATTTTTCCAAGAATAGGGAATATGTGTTAAGATCTGATCTTATTCTGTCCGAGCTCTAGACATTGGCTTGAGATGAAGTTATTAATACCCCCGCTTTGGACATTAAAAATCCGATCATTCTTCACCGAGGTTTCCCTCGGTCACTAGGGCGGCAGGGACCGAATCTCAATTATCTCCAAACTATTGATAAGGGGTGGTAACCCCACCATTAACAATGCCAAAGCTTGGTTTACTCCCCCCCCCCTCGATTCAATTAGTTGTTTCGCCGAGCTTCGAGAAGCTTTCTTCAAACAAAACATGCTGCACCTGGAATAACAAGCTACCGCATCAGACCTCTACGCAGTAAAGCAAGGACCAAAGGAGCCACTCCGAGACTTTATTAAAAGATTCAAGGCGATTTACTCACGACTTATAATGGACGATAATCTAGCAATCGGAGCATTTAGTGCGGCAATGTGGTATCAATCAAAGTTTTGGGACGAGTTGTCTGCTCATCGTCCCAAGTCCATGAATGACGCGTTTCATCGAGCAATTACTCACATAAGGATCGTAGAGAATCGTGCCGAATTTGTGAAAGTGCATGGATCCGCTAAAATAAACAAAGATAAAAAAACGGAGGAGAAAGGAGAAGGACGACGAGTAGAAAGAGACCAGCCCCGGAATGATAAGTCGAAATCCGAGATATCTTTTTCCATGACGAACCAACAAAAAGATACGTCTCGGAAGGATAAATCAAAGTATACTTACGCCCAAGATCCTAATGATCCGACCCTCCCCTGGTGTGAGTATCACAAGAGGTCGAGTCATAAAATTGAGGATTGCCGAAACCTGAAGAATCATTTAATGGTCATCCGATTTAAGCAAGACCGAGAAAAGGAGATACGTAAAACATGGGAAGGAGAGGAAAACCAACTTTCTCGGGAAGACACGGAAGAAGGAGAAGTCTTGCCCTCACCACCTCCAACTCAGAGGAATAGGATTAACATGATAATGGGCGGACTCGCAAACTGCAAAGACTCTGTTCGGTCAATTCAACGAAGCATCTTTAAACTATCTTCGGATCAGATTCCATGAAGTAATACTTTGCAAAAGGAGTTGATATTTACTACTGAAGATTTGAAAGGGATCGATGCTCCTCATAACGATCCACTCGTAATCAAACTTCAGATTGGTGATTGCGACGTCCAAAGGATTCTCGTCGACACTGGAAGCTCGGTAGATGTCATATCTCTAGACACACTTCAAAAGATGGAGGTCAAGGATCAAAAGATTAAAGCTCCGGTAAAACATTTAACTGCATTCGGGGGAGATACAGTTTCAACTATCGGAACGATTAAACTCCCAGTGTCAGCTAGAGGAATAACAAAGATAGTAAAGTTCGATGTAGTAGAGAGAGCAACCATTTATAACGCGATCATCGGTACTTCGTTGTTGTACTCTATGGAAGCTGTTCCATCTACTTATCACCAATGTCTGAAATTCCCAACCCCAAAAGGATACTTTACGGTCCGAGGTGACCAGAAAATGGCTCGGAGGTGGTTCGTAACAGAAAATAAATATCGACGAGAAACTCGGAATCCAAGAAAAACTTCGGATCAAACTCTCATGGTAGTCTCCACTTACAAGAAGAAGCCGATGTCTGCCGAAATTTTGGCAAAACTTTTCGAAAGAGAAGAATACTTAGGAAGAACCACCAAGAAGGGTCGGAAGGGAAGAGCATAGTTTTGCCCGAAGGCAAAAAAAAAAACATTTGATATCTCGGACTATCCGAGATAGTCAACAAATAATCAAACGTCGGAACTACGTGTGGCTTGATCTCCTCCAAGGGTACGTAAGCAGCCTTTCACGAGGTTTAGCTACAACATCAAAATAAATCTCGGTTTTATAGTCATGAAGTTTATACAACTCAACTATATTTAACCAAGATTCACACAAATCAAACGTTGGAATCTTGATTACGTTCTCGACCAAAATAAACTTGCCTGAAAGAATCTCGGAGCCCGATAAAGTAAGGCCGAGAGATTAGAAGGTACAAAATTACAAATTTTTACACATTCTTTACTGAATGCAAAAGTTCGACAATTAGTCTTATAAAGTAGGACTTATTGTAACACTTTAAGCAAACGAATAGGACAAGCGCCCCTTATTTAGTTTTGCTATTTCCGGATTTCAAATTTTTTTTTTGAAGTTTCGATTAAACATTCCAAACATACTAGAAATAGGACATTCGTGACATACAAGTACAAGAAATACTGGAATCAAGTTGGAGGTCTTAATACAGAGATGACTAATCTAAATATTAAAATCTTCGTCTTGAAACTCCGGAACCGAAATAGCATTTGCAAGCTCGGCCAGTCAATCGCGTTCTTTCTCGGCTTAACAACAGCCTCCTCCGAGATAGGGAGTCCCTTGTCAAGAAGAAAACTTAGATTTAGAGCAACAACCGCAGCTTGTCCATATTCGTTAGCTTTGTTGAAAGCTTCAAAATTTTGCCAAGAGATCCGCGGATATTATCTAACTTCTTCTGACATGCGTCAAAAACCGCTCGTTTTCCATCCAGTTGTCCCTTTTGGTAGCTTTCGGTGCACTTGGAGTCGGAACTAGCTTTATCGACGTCCCGTTCTTCCAAGATATCAAGTATTTGACGCTTAGCCTCTGTCAGTTCGGTGATTAGCCGAGAGATTTCTTCGGAAAGAGCTTTCTTAGCATCGAGGAATTTCCCCTTTAAGCCTTCGTTCTCGGATAGAAGGGAACCAATCCTCAAGTTAGAATCGGTGAGCCTCTTCTCATACCGAAGAAATGATTGACCGATGAAGCCCACCGACTGAAGTATGGAAAAATAACGAAAAAATATGGAAGGATGTCTAAGAGAGGAAAATGCTTGGGTTTGTTGCTTACTCTAAAGAGTGAACAGGATAGGGCTGCTAGAGTGTCTGATTCACATCAAGCTTCGGGTAGACGACTATCGTAACCTCTCGCCTTTCGCAGGAGCTCGGTGCATTTCTTCTTATCTTTAAAAAACATGTCTGCACCGTCAAATTCAAATTGGAACGCGTGTTGTTCCTTTACCGGCAAGATAAGCTTCATGTTCTCGGCTCTCTTCTTCTCAGCAGCTTTAGCATTATGCTTTTTGGCGGCTTCGGAGTTTTTTCTCTTTCTCGAAAGAAGATCTTGATTACTGCCAGAAGCTCCTCCGGGGTTTGATCTTTTCATTTTAAGAATAGGATCAATCTTTTCCCAATCTTCTCGTCCTAAAAATTTTTTTTGCGAAGTAAGTAATAGTTTGGAGAATAATTTTAGAAGTTCGGAGAAAACATACCGGCCCACGAACAGGCTCTATAGAAATGAACCGGGAGAATATCGCCCCACCGAAGTTCTCCTTCCTTTATGAATTTTTCGAATTCTTCAAAAAAGTTTAGCGGGAGAGCTCGAAAGCAGCTTGTTTAACTGAAAAATAGCAAGACAGGGTTAGAATCCAAATTGAGAAAGAAAGAAAACACATAGTTTCTACCAATTAGGGTCTTTCAATTTGGGAAGATTGTGGCGTCAGGTTTATAAACTGAAGCTTGGTTGATTCGAACATAAAAGTAGCTTCGGAACCACGATTTCGTGCCTAAACGAAGTCCAGTAAGTATCTTCCTTTTTGGTTTGATATTTATTTTGAAGGTTCCCTATGGGCTTCTAGAAGCCGAGAAGTTTGTCAGTTCCTCTAGTTTCCAGGAATTTAGTCAAACACTGCATCGAGCAGCGAGTACTAGGAGTCCAGTGATGATTTTGACCGAGTTGAGTGTTAGTTGAGACATTGTCATTCCCCGACGAGCGCAATAGCTTATCGGGTTCCTTCTCAAGGATGGTGGAAGATCCTTGGAATATCTACTTGCTCTGTGTGAATAGCATAGGCCAGACACGGTGGACAAGAGGTGAATTGAAGTGAAACTTCCAAGGGGTGCGAAGATTCCCTTAGACTTTCGACTCTTGAGAGGAATTGGAAGATGTTCCAAAATTCCTTATTCAAGAGGATGATCAAACGAGTTTAAGAAGAAGATTTGATAATAAAATGTTTGATGATCTGAATAGAGGACCAAGAGGTCTTACATATAGTGTTCATCATGCATAGGAAATAGCTAAAGACTTAATGAAAACATTAAATACACAAAGACTAAAGATTAAAGACTAAACATTAATGAAAGTTTGACTAGACTCTTGATCTCCTCTTCATGCACGAAATTTGAAGATAGAATTGGGCTTGGGTTTCGATCAAGAGGCTTTTATTAAAGTGTTGTGAACAAGCATCATTAAAAACCTTGTTTGGAAAACCCAATGGGACAAAACCAAACAAAGGGAAAAAGAGTGCAAGTCACAACACCTCTCTGGATGAATTGTTTAGGTGGCTTGAATCACAACTAGGGTAGTTGGATTAGCACACACTAAACTACCCTGAAAGGCGTTGAGAAGGTGTTGTAGTGTTGTTTTACGTTTGGCTTGCTTGGATCGGGTAATGGGGCCATTAAAGATATGTACATTTTCTTCTTCATTATCTGCAGGTTCTAACTGCTTCTTAGCTTCTTCATTGGCTTCTTCCTCCTCTGGTTCTAGCTGCTCCATTGGTTGAGGTTCCTTGCTGACCATGCTTACATCACTCTCATAGTAGTTTCTATTAACAAGAATAAGCCGACATTTGTCGAAATTTGGGCAGAAATTTTCGAAAGAGAAGAATACTTAGGAAGATGAATGAAGAAAGGTCGAAAGGTCGAAAGGGAAGAACTTGGTTTCTCCTCGTAGGCAAAAAAAAAAAAAAAAAATGTCGATATCTCAGATTTCCGAGATAGTCAACAAACATTCAAACGTCGGAACTATATGTGACTTGATCCCTTCCGAGGATACGTAGGCAGCCTTTCACAAGGTTCAGCTACAACATCATAATAAATTTTGGTTATATAGTCAAGAAGTTCATACAACTCAACTATATTTAACCGAAATTCACACAAATCAATATGTCCGAACCTTGATCACATTTTCGACAAAAAATTAGGACAGTTTGTCTTAATAAAAAAATAAAATTGCGTAAAAGAATCTCAGAACCCGATAAAATAAGGTCGAGGGATTAAAAGGTACGAAGTCATGAAATTATACTTACACATTCTTTACCGAATGCAAATGTTCAAAAATTAGTCTGATAAAGTAAGACTCGTTGTTAAACTTTAAGCAAACAAATAGGGAAAGTGCGCCTTATTTGTTTTGCTATTTTCGGATTTCAAAGTTTTAAATTTTGAAGTTTCGAGTAAACATTCCGAGAATATGAAAACAAAATTTTCTTAACAAAGATTCGAAGGAGTAATTACAAGGCAATCTGTTATTACAAATTATTGGGATTAATTCGGAGGTTTTAATACAAGACTACTGATTTGAAGATTAAAGTCTTCATCTTGCAACTACGGAACATAAACAACACTTGCAAGGGCGAAAAGTCGATCATGTTCTCTTTCGGCTTCAACAATGTCCGCTTCCGAGTTAGTGATCCCCTTTTCAAGAAGAGAACGAAGGTTTTGAGCAACAACAGCAGCTTGTCCATATTCGTTAGCCTTGTCGAAAGCCTCGGAATGCTTGTCAAGGGACCTGCGGATTTTGTCCAACTTCCTTTGGAAAGCGTCGAAAATTGCGCATCGCCCGTCTGACTGCCTTTTCTGGAAATATTCGGTACATTTGGAGTCCATAATAGCCTAACCGACGTCCCTTTCTTCCGAAATATGAAGGATTTGACGTTTTGCTTCAGCCAGTTCAGTGATTAGCCGAGAATTTTCTTCAAAAACACAGGAAGATCTCGACTCTTCTTCCGCAAAGTTCGTCTTCAGATTACTCAAGCTCTTGTTTTGTCTTTCAACTTCGCCTCGCGCTTCAATAAGGGCTTTCTCAGCATCAAGCGATCTTCACTCCAAGTCTTCATTCTTCGATGAAAGAGTGCCTATTTTCATATAGCAGTCGGCAAGTCTTTTCTTGTATAGAACGAACGTTGGACCAATGAAACCTACAAACTAAGAAAAGTGATAGAAGCAAGTTAGTATAGAAGAAGGTAGTAAAAATAAGGGGGGGGTTATTAGATCAATTGTTTACCCAGAACATAGAGCAGGAGAGAGCATCTAAAGTATTCGATTCATGGAAGATCTCGGGTAAACGGTAATCATAACCGCTCGCCTTTCAAAAAAGTTCAGAACATTTTTCCTTGTTTTTACAAACGATATCTACACCATCGAATTTGAAGCGAAATGCATGATGTTCCTTTACAAGCTTCGAACAGTTCGTGAGTTCGGCGTTCTTCTTCTTGGCGGCTCTGGCATTCTTCTTCTTTGCGGCTTCGGCATTTTTCGTCTTCCTCGGAAGGAAATTTTGGCCACTTCAGAAGCTTCTTCGGGGTTTGATTTCTTCATAGTAGGAGAGGGATCACTTTCTTCCCAGTTTTCTCTTCGTAGAAGATTGTTTACGACGTCAGGGTTGGTTCGGAATGTGGTATAAAAAGTTCGGGGAAACATACCTGTTGATGGTGGGTTACCACCCCTTCTCAATAGTTTGGTGATAATTGAGGTTCGGTCCCTACCGACCTTTCCCTGATGATTCATCGGGTTATAAGTCCCTTCAATAGGATTAGAACCCTCAACTCAGATGACCGAGGGATACCTCGGTGAAGAATGATCGGATTTTAGTGTCCAAAGCGAGGGTATAAACTACTTTGTCCCAAGCCGAAGTCTAAGCTCGGACATAATAAGATCGAATCTTATCACAGATTCCTTGATATTTCCATTTTTCCGAGGTTAGCCCATGGGTTTAGATAACCGACTACTAGGAAATATAAATACATACCCCCCTTTGCTAAAGAAGATCATTCGGAATTGGGGAGAAGAATTACTAGGTAACCTAGGTTTAATACTTCTCTTTGATAAAGTCAACTCGGCAATCCGAGTTAACAATCTTGTAAACCACAATAATCAATAAAAACTTATTTTACGAGGATTCCTTTTTTTCTTTTACTTAAACTTTCTCCAAAAACGAACCGCTCTAATTATAAATAATTAGAAGTTGAACTCAATCTCAACATTTGGCGCACTAGATAGGGGGGTCGTCTCGTCTAGAAAATTAAAAGAAAACCTAGTAAGGTTCGAACTACGGATGGCCTTATCCCTTTCGAGTACGTAGGCAACTCTTCGGAGTCCAGCTATAACAAAAACAAAAACAAAAACAAAAATTGGTGCCTTGATCACGTACTCGATGACAGGGTTTATCCCTTTACATACTATTTACCGAATGCAGATTTCGGAGCTTGATAAAGTAGAGCCGAGAAATCACAAGGCAAAGTCGGGTCATTCCCGCACATTTAAAGCCACTTCAAATGCCGGAATTCGATAAAGTAGAATCCGACATAACTGATAAAGGTCGAGCATTTCTCGTTAAATCAATTTTTACGTAAATGACAAATGCTTAAATGTGATAAAGTAGCATTTGAGCCAAAGGTAATCAAACTCCAAAAAAATCATTAGAAACTTGAAAATTAGTTCATACAGAGAAGATGAGAAAAAAAAAAACAACAAACAAAAGAAAAATTTAACAAAGTAAGAAAAGATCTATAAGGATTACACACTCTTGGAGGTAACTTCAGCTTCGCGTCATCCGACCGAGGATGGCGTTCGAGATCTCCTTGGAATAAAGGCGGGACTGTCATGTTTGAGGGGCTAAGGGGAAAAACGGGAAATTCTTTCAGTCGATGCTCGAGATTCTTTAGTTGAGAAGAGAATTCCACTTTCATTATAGAAGGAATCAGAATTTTCTCCTTCTTGAGTACTTCAATCAGATCGCACTTTCCTTTCACCTGATGTAACAAACCGGTCAGAGAATTACGAAGCCGGCTTGCGTTGATGTATTTCCGAATCTTTTCGAACTTACCCTTACATTTTCCAAGGGCATCGAGTTGACCGATTGTCTTTTTGTTGATGTTATTGTCTTTCGCTTTATTCCCGCTTGATCCAGGAGTAGGATAATTTAGACTGACGAGCTGTCTCCAACTCGCGTTCCAAACGTCTAACTTCGCCAGCAAGTTTGGCAGACTTTTGAGATTCCTGCTCAGCCATCTTCATAGCAATTTCAGAATTATGAGAAGTTTTCCTTATTATGGATCTTAAATCCCTTATTTCCCTCCCCATTGCTGATTGCTTTACCTCGGCATCCGACAGAAGACGGTTGAAACCGGCTGCTGTCTCTAAGTAGAAGTGAAGGCTAGATAAATAAAAGTTAAAAAGAATGAGGAGGAGATACAAATGTTTACGAAACCTTGAAAATAGACGAAGCCGCGTTTTCGATTAACGAATTCTTCTCGCCTTCAGAAAGAAGGGGAAGAGAATCAGATTGACCTCCGAGTTTGCCGAAGAGTTTAGCACATTCTTTCTAGTCTTCAAACAAAGGGACATTCCTCCCAAAGGAGTATCGGAAGGAGTGTGATGAGGTTGAGATAAGCGGACCCTGTTGTGAAACTTTAGCCAAATTCTTTTTATTGGGAACTTGGGGACGCAGCTTCAGGGAACCTGCAGGAGGAGTAGGTTTATCCATTTCAGGGACCGGAGTGGCGGAAGTCGGAATCTTTTGTTTTGGAGGCATAATTTTGGAATTTTTACCTCCGTCTCGGGGTTTGGAGATAGAAATATTTGAGCTTCCTCCTGGATTTTAGGAATCGGGGACGAGGGTTATTGAATTTTTCTCTGAAGGTATCGGTTCAAGATTTTCTCGTCGTTAGATGGAATGATAGTGGTTGTGTTCGGGAGAGAAGTAGAAGGCAGAGGAGTTATAGGATTGAACGCCGAGGTGTCTATTTGGATTGGGGATTTTTGGGAGGAGGTTTCGGTTTATCTTTTCTTCTGCTTTTGTTTTTCTCCAAGAGTTCCTAGAGGAACTAGTTTAATAGTTGTTGTCTTCAGGATGTCTGTTTCTGAGGAAGCCATCTATTTAGTTAGCGCCTTTTCCTCTTCGACTTTCGACCCCTCAGATTGGGAAACGAATAGCCGAGGTTTGTTGATTTTGAGGTTCTTCATAAAAGGGTTCGACATCATTCTAGAGAGATAAAGGAAAATTTTAAAGAAGATATGAAGTAATTAGGAGAGAATTCTTGTTTGGGAAGTGAATATTTATAAGGCATGATATGTCTATTCCACTTCCTCAAGACAAAGAGGTTTTGATAGAACCAAGATTTTGACACACGTATCACCAAAAATGAGACCTTTTCGTCTTCCAGCCATTGATGATCAGTGAAATCAAAGAAAAAGAAGATTCAAGACTCCAGAAGACAAAGATCGACGACAACCGAGCTTCATTTATCGACAAGCTATTTAATTTTGGAAATTCGCCAACTCAGCCTTAAGACATCCTCAGACGAACTGGGGGGGGGGAGACTTACTGTTGATTGTGGGGTTACCACCCCTTATCAATAGTTTCGTGATAATTTAGGTTTGGTCCCTACCGACCTTTCCTTGATGATTCATCGGGTTATAAGTCCCTTCAATAGGATTAGAACCCTCGGCCCAGATGACCGAGAGATACCTTGGTGAAAAATGATCGTATTTTAGTGTCCAAAGTGGGGGTATAAACTACTTCGTCCCAAGCCGAAGTCTAAGCTCGGACAGAAAATTGAATCTTATCACAGATTACTGATCTTGGAAAAATGGAATATTTCTATTTTTCTGAGGTTAACCCATGGGCTTAGATAACCGACTACTAGGATATATAAATACATACCCCCCTTTGCTAAAGAAGATCATTCAGAATCGGGGAGAAGAATTACTAGATAACCTAGGTTTAATACTTCTCTTAGATAAAGTCAACTCGGCATTCCGAGTTAACAATCTTGTAAACCGCAATAATCAATAAAAGCTTATTTTCGAGGATTCATTTTTTTCTTTTACTTAAACTTTCTCCAAAAATGAACCCCTCTAATTATAAATAATTAGAAGTTGAACCCAGTCTCAACAATACATGTCCAGGTGATGGCTCGGTTGATATTGGTCGAATGAATGTCGCCCCACAGAAGTTCCCCTTCCTTTTTGAGTTTTTCGAATTCTTCGGAGAAGTTTTGTGGAAGAGCTCGGAAGCAGCTTGGTTTAACTGAAATATAATGACAAAACACGTGGTTAGAAGTCGGATGGAAGAAGAAGGAAGAGATCTAGATTACTACCAATTACGGTCTTTCAGTTTCAGAAAGTCTAAGTAGAGGGATTATAAATCAAAGCTTAGTTAATCCTAACGTAAAAAATAGCTTCGGAACCACGATTTGGTAGCCGGACGAAGTCCAGTAATTATCTTTCTTTTGAGTTTGATATCGATCTTGAAATTTCCTTATCGATGATGATAGGATCCACCAGACCCGCCTTCACTAATTTGCTCATAACTTGAGTTCTATAACTGGTCTCTGAGAAATATTTTGTGGTCTGGAAACTAGACTCAGGGCGCTTCAGTCCAATGGTTGGATCGCCTTCTGGGACTCTCTGAGTCGATGTGCAGAATTTCTGGAAGGCAGCCTTCAATTCTGAGCTCTCGGATGGGGTTAGTCGAATTGCTTCAAACTGATAAAGCGGAATCAGTCCTTCATGTTCCAGCTGTTCCAGAAAGATTTTGAACTTGTTCTCTATATTTTTGCTCCTAGTCCTAGTCACTGGTCCACTTGACACATAGGGAGCTTGGATGGTGTGGTTAGGTAGCTCAACGTTCTCATTACTCCCTCCCTCTTCTTGAGGTTTTGACCCCAAAACATCATCTCCTGCATCAAAATGAGATAAGTCAGAAACATTGAATGAATTATATACTTGAAACTCACCTGGTAAATCCAGTTTGTAGGCATTGTCATTGATCTTCTCCAAAATCTTGAAAGACCCATCTACTCTTGGTGAAAACTTTGAACTCCTTTGGTTTGGAAACCTCTCCGGCCTCATGTGTAACCATACCTAGTCTCCAACTTCAAAAGTGACTTGTTTCCTGCCTTTTTTGGCTGCCTTCACACGTTGTTCATTGGTCTTTTCCAGCTTCTCCTTTACTTTCAAATGGAGCTTCTTGATTTGATCCTCTTTCTTTTCCCATCTAAGTTCAAGAAGTCCTTTTGTGGCAATGGTGCAAGGTCCAAAGGGGTGTTTGGGTTAAACCCATAAACCACCTGGGAAGGAGACATTAGTGTTGCACTATGGATAGCTCTATTATAAGCAAATTCAACAAAAGGTAAAGCCTCAAGCCAAGTTTTAAGATTGCTCCCTATTGTTGCTCTTAGAAGTGTTCCAAGAGTGCGGTTGACCATTTCGGTTTGACCATCAGTTTGTGGGTGGCACGTGGTCAGTAGCTTAGTGCCTAGTTTCTTCCATAAGGTGATATATCTTGCAATGAAAGTTTCTACTGATTTCTTAAGGTGTGGCCAAAAGAAATGTTCTTTAAGCCTTTCCAAAGTCTTTTCCACTCCAAAGTGACTCATAAATCCTCCTTTATGAGCTTCTCTAACTATTAGATCCCTTGTAGAACATTGTAGAATGCATAGCCTCTTGTCCTTAAAGAGATAGCCATTGTGGATGTAGAAAGACACGTGGACTCCCTTCCCTGGACTCTTATAGCTCTCTGAAAAATCAGGATCAGTTTCATACAAAGGTATTATGAGTTCAAAACCAAGAACCTTAGCATCAATGATTGAGATGAAGGCATGTCTCCTTGATAAGGTATCAGCTACTATATTGTCTTTTCCCTTCTTATACTTGATGACATAAGAGAATATTTCAATCAACTATAGCCACTTGGCATGCCTCCTCTTAAGGTTAGTTTGTCCCCTCAAATGCTTCAAGGTCTCATAGTCGGTACGAATAACACATTCCTTGGCAAGAAGGTAGTGCTGCCAAGTCTCCATTGCTCTCACTAAGGCATATAGTTCCTTGTCATATGTGGGATAGTTGAGGGTTGCACCACTGAGTTTCTCACTGAAAAAGGCTATTGGCTTGCCTCCTTGAGTAAGCACAGCTACAATACATAAATCTAGGCATGTCCATTTCGGGAAGAGAATCTCGTCCCGTCCCGTTCCCACCCCAAATTTCCCGTCCCGTTCCCATTTCCGTTTAAGTGATTTCCCGTTTGGGATCATTTATTTTATTCAACCGGGAAAGGGAAGGGAAAGGGAATTTCCGAATTTCCCGAGCTTTCCATTTAATATCTAATTTTTAAAAAAAATTATGAATATTATCTAAATATTACTAAAAAAACTCTCAAAAACTTCAAAAATTTCCCAATATTTTACAATATATCCCAAAATTTTTAAAAATTTCTCGAAATTTCCAGTTCCGTTTCTCTTAATTCCCTTCCCGCACCCGAATTTTCCGTCCCCTTTCTTTGTCATTTCCCGTTTATGAATTGTTTTTAAATACCTGAATTACCCGTTCCCGTTATTTCCCGTCTCGTTTCTTGCCATTTCCCGTTTGGGAATTTTGTTTCCATTCCCGAATTACTCGTTCCCGTCCCGTACCCGTCATTTTCCTTCCCGCTTCCCGAAATGAACAGGGCTACCTAAACCCGATGCGTCACACTCAATCTCAAAAGTTTTAGTAAAATCGGGTAAAGCCAAAACAAGGGCATGGGATAAGATCCTTTAGGGCTTTGAAGGCTTGTTTATGGGCTTCTCTCCACTTCAATCCCACTTTCTTTCTTATGACAGCAGTGAGTGATGCAGCCAAGGTAATGAAATCCTTCAAAAATCTTTTGTATAAGCTGACCAATCAGTGGAAGCTTCTCACTTGGCTAGTGTTGGTAGGGACCGGCCATTCTTGGATTGCTTTGACCTTTTCTTGGTCCATCCTTAGTCCATGTGAACTCACTATAAAGCCTAAAAACACAAGTTCATTAGTGCAAAATGTGCACTTCTTAAGGTTGGCATAAAGGCCTTCCCTTTAAAGTGTTTTGATAACTTGCTCCGAATGAGATAGATGCTCTTCAAAAGTAGGATTATAAATGAGTATATCATCAAAGTATACTACTACAAACTTCCATATAAAAGGTCTTAGAACCTGGTTCATAAGTCTCATAAAGGTGATGGGTGCATTTGTGAGTCCAAAAGGCATGACTAGCCACTCATAAAGACTTTGATTGATCTTGAATGATGTTTTCCATTCATCACCCTCCTTCATTCTCACTTGATGATATCCACTCCTGAGATCAATTTTAGAAAAAGATATTAGAACCAGCAAGTTCATCAAGCATGTCATCTAACCTTGGTATGGGATGTCGGTATTTGATGGTTATGTTGTTGATGGCGCGACATTCTCCAAGTCCCATCTTTCTTGGGCACCAAGAGAACTGGTACAACACATGGGCTAAGGCTTTTAGCCCTTCTCCATTAGCTCATTCACTTGTCTCTCTAACTCCTTAGCTTCTTCAGGGTTAACTCGGTATGCAGCTCTATTGGGCAATGGTGCAACTGGAACCAAATCGATTTGATGCTTTATTCCTCTTATAGGTGGAAGTACAAGAGGTATCTCATCAGGAAATGTGTAAGAAAATCTATCCAAAAGGTCCAAGACTTCTTGAGGAAGGTCTTGTTCAAAAGCACTCATACATGTACTCAAAACTTTTTAAAGATCATGAGTAATACCGGCTCTATAGACCATGGCAATTTGATAATGATACCATTCACTATGGCCGGACTAACAAGTATTTTTTTGTCCATGACAAAAAGAAATACAACATTACCCTTCTCACCTCAAACCAAGTTCATGAGATTCAAGTTAAGATGCTTAAAGAATAGAATGATAAAGCTAATCTCTTGATCAAGTCTACCTTTGTCTCCAGTAGAAGATGACAAGCTTTCATAGGAACCACATCACACAACACTTGATCTATATATTTTCTCACTTTGAATGGTACTTGTACTTGATCCGTGATCTTTACATCAACCTTGTTGTTTAACCATCTTAGTTTATATGGATGAGGATGTTTAGTTCTTTCAAGATTGAGTTTAGAGACCATGTGTTCACGTGCTACATTAGTACATGATCCACCATCATTGATTAGGTTAGATACCTTGTTTTGGATGGTGCAGCGGGTATGGAAGATGTTTTCTCTTTGAGCCAGCTCATTCGGATGTACTGTAAGGTTTAAGACTCTCCTTATGACAAGTGATTCTCCATATTCTGGTTCACATTCAACCTCCTCTTCAACAGCATAATCCATGGTGACATCTTCTTCATCTTGTGATTCATACTCTCCTCCATCCGTTAGAATCATCACCCTTGGGTTTGGACATTCTCTAGCCATATGTCTTCTGCCCTTGCACTTAAAAAAGGTTATATCACGAGTTCTAGAGGTGTTAGGGACAATATACTTACCTTTTTTTGGCTCAGCTGGTTTGGACTTGAACCGGTTGTCAATGGTCACAGCCTTACCCTTGTCTTGTGGTTTAGATTGAGAGCTGGGTTGGGCTGCTTGTTTGGCTTGGTTTTGGTCTCAACTTTGAGTGTTTCTGGGCTTGCTCATGCTGGTAGTCTTCCTCTTTATGTGTTGCTCAGCTTGGATGGCATAGGAAGAATATCCTTCAAGTCATGGTAAGAGATTCTTTCTACCTTTCGGCTAATCCTTTCTTGAAGCCCATCTAAGAACTGTGCCATGATTGTCTCAGCATCATCCTCTAACTCTAGTCTATTTCTAAGGTGTTCAAACTCCTCATAGACCTCCTCTATACTCTTAGACCATTGAGTTAACTTCCTAAACTTTCTTTGTAAATCTCGGTGATAGTAAGTGGGCACATATCTCTTCTTTATAAGTTGTTGTAACTCGACCCATGTGGTGACTTGAGGAGTCCCACTTCTTCTCCTATCACTAACCTCACGATCCCACCAAGAGAGGGCATGATCAGTGAGTTGAGCCACGACTAAGGCTAGCCTATTTTGCTTATTATACTTATAATAAGAAAAAAATATGCTCCATCCTTTGTTCTCACACTAAGTAAGCCTCTGGGTCTACTCTTCCATCAAGGGTAGAGGCTTTAAGCTTCATATATGTGGGTTTGTACCTAGGGTTATCTTCTTCATCTTCTACATTATCTGGGTTTCTAGGGACCCTCCTCCTTCTATTGTTGATAGGTAAAATTTCTTCATCACTTACATCAGTTTCTGACTTATCTACAAACTCATGATCTCAGTTTTGCCTAGGGTTTTGGTTTTATCTAGGCTGCTCTACCCGGTCTAGTCTTTGACCCATGGTTTGGAGTTGAGTTTGAATGGCTTGCAGCATCTACACCATGGCTGCATTTTCTTCTCCTGTATTTTCATCCATAGTATCAGAAACAATTAAGGTTTGAAGTATCAAAACTCTTATAGAACCGATAATAAGAAGCAAGCAAGCAAAAATATCCTTATGACAAGCAATCTTAGATTTCCTAACAGACGTAGAAACCTATTAGGAACTAGAAATTCAGAAAACTTGAATTAAAAGGAGTGTAGACCGACGGTTGAAAAGAAACAGGTGCATGGCTCGGTGGCTGGCTACCGGCGGTAAGGCCCGGTACGATAGTTGTGCGACCTTCGTGAGCCAAAACAGAATTGGTTCGAGTTTTTGATGTTTTCTTTCAATCAAAAACCTTGAATAACCCATAAATATCTCTGTAAAAGATATGGGGTCGACACAGTAAAGAGAAAGAGCAGTTTCCCTAGGTGGTTGTAGCCAAAATAAGGAAATATTCATCAGTTATGGTGATTCTCTTTTGAATTCGAATTTTGAAATGATTTTTATTGGTTTTAATCTTGGAAATATCTCCAAAATTCAGCACCAAAAATTTGGTACAAGAAATTATAAACCAATAATAAAAAATCAAGCCTAACTGTTTATGTACCAGACCGGATTAGGCTCTCGGCTAGTCCGGTAATATCAGTCTGCAATGATCCTGTGAAAACTCAATGAAACCTCAATTTTTTCTCAGGCTATCTTTTGGATGCTACTAGATATGCGTATCTTTAAGTTGCACAAAAAAAAAAAAAAATAGGACCGGTACTAGTTGGTTTGGGAGATATAACTAGATATAGTCAAAACCGATGAAATTGGCAAGCCAGATTTTGGCCGATAAAGGCTATCTAGTTCGCTTTGGCTAAAAACCTTCCTTTTTTTCAATTGAAATTACAAGATGGAATCCTAGACTATGACTGAAACAAAAACAAGCAACTAGAAGCAATATATATATATATATATATATATATATATATATATTTAATTTAAATAAAATAAAATGCAAGACTAAAAAGAACAAGAAAATAAGCTATAAAAGTAATCAAACACATTGTTTGATCAATGAATTTTACAGCTCTAATACCCAAAATGATACGAGCTTAGAGTCAAAGTCTAGAACTAAAGAAGGATTGAGTTGTTGGTTGGACTAAAAGTTCTCTCCAACTAAATCGGATAGAGTGAAAAGTGACGTGGATAGTTAAAACCACAATAGGTGCGGCTGCCTACTAATACTTCTTGAGAACACTCTATATTTCGTTCCAAGCACAAATCAAGAACAAAGAGACGAATTTTTGTTTCTAACAAAAAGATGTATTTTATTTATCAAAGGTGAAAAACAAGAGCTACAAATCAAGGCATTATATAGCCAGGTTCAGATATTAAACTAAAGAAAAACACATTAAACCTGAAAAATAAAACAAGGAAAAACACAGCAAAATCAAATCAAAACACATAAATCAAAGAGCAAGTATCTAAAGTGCTAAATACGGCAAGTTTGATCTTTTGGGATCCAAACTTGTTTCTTGAAGTCTTGAGACCCTCTAGATGATCTTGAGTCTTCTTAGACTCCTTCTAAGTCAATATAACACGTGCTAAGGTGGACTTCATGTTTGGGGAAGAGTAAAGCTCATTTGTTCTTATCGATGATGATAGGATCCACCAGATCCGCCTTCACTGATTTGCTCATAACTTGAGTTCTATAACTGGTCTCTGGGAGATATTTTGTGTTCTGGAAAGTAGACTCAGACAGCTTCAATTTAATGGTTGGATCGCCTTCTGGGATTCTCTGAGTCGATGTGGAGACTTGCTGGAAGGCGACCTTCAACTCTGAGCTCTCGGATGGGGTTAGTCGAGTTGCTTCAAACTGATAAAGGGGAATCAGCCCTTCATGTTCCAGTTGTTCTAGGAAGATGTTGAACTTGTTCTCTATAGATTTGCTCCTGGTCCTAGTCACTGGTCCACTTGGCACATAGGAAGTTTAGATGGTGTGGTTATGTGGCTCGATGTCCTCATCAATCTTGGGTTTCAGATGTCCCATAAACTTGATTAAAATTAGAGATGAAAGTTAACTTCTTCCTACAAAGTGATATGTAAATCGTCTCCTAGTTCTTCGAATAAGTAGGTCAAAGGTTGGTTGACTTCTGAGCTTCGATTATGTCTCTACGTTTCCTTCTTGCTAGATTGCTCCAAATCTCTTCTTTTTAGTTCGTTTAGCTTCAAAACACCTTTTACTTGTAATACCTGTATAAATACCTAAAACACACTAGAAAGAATCGATAAAAGCACATGTATCATGGTAGAAAACTGGTAAAATCCACAATACCTCAGTCTTTCTCGAAGACTTAACGTGCTACCTTTTTGTTGTAGGAGGTTTGCTGCTCAGTGGGACGAACCCCGCACCACATCACATTCCAGAAACACCCGGAGTATGCACCTACCATCGACTCGCTTACAGCATTGCAGCCTCGAAGACTGGATTTCCTAGAGTTCCCCCCGGATGAACTCAGTAGCAGATCAGTGGACCTCGTTTCGCAAAGCCCGAAACACTTAGTGAACCTAGAATCCCATGCCCTTCTCGATAAAGATCCAAAAGATCTCAAAGCCCAAAGGACGTGGCAAGCTGCCAGTTTTTTCCTAAATAGCTTGGCGGTATATGGAGAGTGGCATCACTTCGGCGATACAAAGACCTTGCCTTTAAACAATAGGATGAGATGCATGATCACCATGAACGAGCAACCTCAGATCATTGCGCAAGAAGAGTTCTCGTGTAGAGGGCCAGACAAGAGTGCCATGCAATCTTACGAATTGCATTCTCAAAAAAAATTGGCAGCTGGGACAGCACAGAAGAAAAACGAGTAATGTTTTAGGTAAACCATCATGAAATATTTTTAAATTATTAAAAAAAAATTTAGATTTTCATCGTAGATTCGTATGTTATGGGGAGATCTACTACTGTGTAAAGTCGGCTGTAGAATTTTATATGTAGATGATCATTATAATAGGATAGTATCAAATACCATCGTCAAATATATTTTTTAGTTTTTATTGTGTTAAATATTCCAGACTTATTTATGTTTATGTAATCATTTGTTTTAGAATTTTTTAAACGATTTTGTAAACTCGATATAATGAAATCTATTACTAATAAAACTTAAGGCTATGATGCGTGAAGTTATTCACCCAAAATTAACTGCAAGTGCACAGAGTACAGTTGTAGTATTTAGGTTATCGATCCCACAGAGAGCTTGTGGTTGATTTGAGAGTGAAATATATCTTAAGTAAACTTCTTTGTAACCGAGAAAACTTTTTAAAACGTTTGGTGACTTCAAATTCGGGGAAACATTAGATCTTAGGGAATTCCAGTTGGAAACTATGAATTTTATGAATTAGGACCTCAATCAATTTCAAATCTCAAAACTCTAGAACTCTAGACATAATAATAACTACGATGTTCTAATGATGTGTTAGAACACCGCCTTTGTTTAAATCCCTAAATCTCAAATCTCTTTGGATTGTCGCTGAAAATAAACAAGCATGAGAGTGCAAGCTAAATCTGCTCACAAGGTGTCTAAACAAACATTCATTTGAATTAGAACGCACCTTGCTCACTACATAACTGTCTACCGATCCTCGGTGTCTCTCGACTACCGAATCTCGATTTATGATTGAATAAAACGGTTCGCGAGTCCGTCTACTCAGTGAAGAAAAATTGTAGCGAAGAGTTTCGTGATTGAAAGATTGTTAAAAACTATTTTAGCAATTCATAGCAAAACCGTAAGAAAACCCTAGATCTAATAGAGTAACTACTCAGACATGAGTTTAGTAAAACAGATCATCTTTTTATTAATAAAATGAATACAAACGAAATAGAAAATAGAAGATCAGAGGCTCACAAGCTCACAATGAGGAAGAACACTCTCTAATCTTCTTCATAGTCTATAACAATGATAGGAACAATCTCTCTAGCAAGCTAAAAACAATGGAAGCAAAGGTAAACTTGTGTTCTTCTCTGAGTTCTTGTGGGGTGCGTGCCTCTTCAAGTGCTGAAGAGGTGCTTATATAGGTCGTGAATGAGTCTTAGGGTCTAGGGTTCTGCGAAAGGCCCGATAAGAAAATCTTCTAAATTAAGTCGGCGTCACAGTCGGTCGACTGCAGCTCTTCCAGTCGGTCGACTCGTCATAGTCGGTCGACTGCAGCTCTTCCAGTCGGTCGACTCGAGCTCGCAACATTTCTTCATTTTGGCTCCAAATCTTCTAAGTCTTCTCAATTCACGTGGAAACTTCCATAAAACCTTCTTTCTAGCTCCATTTGCTCCAAAATGTCTTTTGCTAGTAAATCCTGCATAAATGCTCAAAACATGCTACAAAGACTCCATAAAACCTACTATATCATGGTAGAAAACCGGTAAAATCCATGATACATCAAACTCCCCCAGACTTAAACCTTTGCTTGACCTCAAGCAAATAATCAAGGCTGCTAGGTAAAGTTCTAATGACTTTGGGAACTCATTTGGGAAATCACATAAGCGAAAAGTTTATCAATGCCAGAACCAATCAAGTCAAGACCAACATGTCCATTCCCTATCAACTCAACAATCTTCCATGCATTCCCCACGATTTACAAGTCAATCAATCCAAAGCATCACAGCTATTTCAAAACCATAGAAGTACTGCCCAAGGAACAAGTTCCTTCCCTTTCCAATGTTATAATAAGAAGTCATAAAATTACTTCACTCTCCCCCAGACTTATTCATTTCTTATCTTTTTGAAACTCTCAAGGTTTAAGCGAATAATGGTATTATAGGAAATTTTCCTAACCTCGCTGTCAACCAAGTTCTCAAAGGTTCAAATGCATAATGGTATCGCAGGAAATTTTCCTAACCGCATAGATCTCGAGCTTCTAGTGACGAATAATTGGCGTCCTAAGGAATTTTCCTCTGCCTCATCACTAGGTTTTAGTTAAAAACGGATTCTTTTCATTAAAATAAGGGAGAGTGGAATGCTATAGATATCCAGACATTCTTATTATGACTTTGAACGAGGACTGACCCATATAGTTATGAAAGTGCAATAGCTCAGACTTACATGGATTTCATGACTCAAGGATATGGGTATTTTCTAGTTGATTGAATTGTATCAAGGTTTTCCAATAGTCATAGATTCTAACTATGTTCCTGCATCAATGTTCTCAAGTGTGAAACAGAATGTGATTAGTGTCCCAGATTTAATCATTGTTCCCTCAACGGTTTGACTCGATAAAAACAACTAAAAACAAGGCGAAAAACCATGAGATAAACAACAAGAATTTCATTAGCATGGATAAACTCCCCCAGACTTAAATTACGCCGTCTCGGTGTAACAAAAGAGAGGAGATATCTAAAGTGAAATGTAAAAGGATCGAACGCGGTACCTCGGAAGTGAAGTCGGCCGACCCTAATGAGAGGTCGGTCGACTCGGGTAGCGTATAGTCCAGTTTTGCTGAATCTCCTCGCCTGAAATCAAATCAAAAACACCTAAAAAAATAAAAATAAAACGTACCTAGTGGGTTTCCTCCCACTCAGCGCTTGTTTATAGTCAATAGCTTTACTGTCGTGCCCGGTCATGGTTGTGGAAGTGGTGCTTCTTGAATGTGCATGATAGGTTCATTCATTGATTTGTCACCTTCATAGTAGAGCTTTACCCGCTGTCCATTCACAGTGAAACTTTCACCATCCTTTCCATGTAAAACAATAGCTCCATAGGGCTTCACTTCCTTGACTACAAAAGGTCCAGACCAACGAGATCTTAGCTTTCCCGGGAAAAGACGAAGTCGAGAGTTGAATAAAAGGACTTTGTCATTGATCCGAATGTCGCGTGGAATGATCTTCTTGTCATGCTGGATCTTTGTTCTTTCCTTGTAGAACTTTGCGCTTTCATAGGCATTGTGTTGAATCTCATCAAGCTCGTTTAGTTGAATGAGCCGTTTCTCACTTGCATTCTTGATGTCAAAATTCATCGTCTTGACGGCCCAAAATGCTTTGTACTCAATCTCAACCGGGAGATGACAGGCTTTGCCGTACAATAGCTGAAATGGTGTTGTCCCTAGTGGTGTCTTGAAAGCTGTGCGGTAGGCCCAAAGTACATCATCAAGCTTTACTGACCAATCTTTCCTCGTACGTCCCACCGTTTTTTCCAATATGCTCTTGATCTCACGGTTGGAAACTTCGACTTGGCCACTGGTTTTCGGATGATAGGGTGTTGCCACCTTGTGTCGTACACCATTCTTCTTTAATAGCTTTGCAAATATCCGGTTGATAAAATGTGTACCGCCATCACTAATCACGATCCTGGGCACTCCAAAACGTGGGAAGATTATGTGCTTGAAGAGCCGAATCACCACTTTTGCGTCATTGGTGGGGCTTGCCACTTCTTCAACCCACTTGGATACATAGTCTACAACAACCAGTATGTATTGGTTCCCATGTGAGTTCGGGAACGGTCCCATGAAATCGATGCCCCAACAATCGAAAATCTCCACTTCCATGATGAAATTCATTGGCATTTCATTCCTTTTACTGATGTTTCCCTTTCTTTGGCAGGCATCACAGGTTGAAACAAAGTGATGTGCATCGCGAAACAAAGTTAGCCACCAAAAACCAGCTTTGAGAACCTTTGAAACTGTTTTGAAACTTGCAAAATGACCAGCATAATCAGAACCATGACAGTGGTAAAGTACTTGGGATACCTCGTGTTCAGGAATACAGCGTCGAATGATCCCGTCAGAGCAATTCTTGTAGAGGTAAGGCTTCTCCTAAAAGTATTTTCTCACTTCTCGCAGGAACTTCTTCTTCTTATATCCAGTGAACTCTTTAGGTTTGACATCTGCGGCTAGAAAATTTGCGATTTCACTAAATCATGGTGGAGTGAGTGGTCTGGACGTCGTCTTGGCTTCCCCTTGTATGACTTGTATCATTTTCTGCAGTGGTTTCTTCAGGATAGTGTGATCAGAATGGTTCGGTCGGTCGTCCTTAGAATGCAGTCGGTCGACGGTGTTGAAGACGGGCGTCTCTGGATGACGGTCGATCGACTCGAGTCTCGTAGAGACTAGTCTCTGACTTCTTTTTCCTTGCTCAGTGGTTATCGTCACTCCAATCGCGTAGATATGCTCTTCAAGGAGGTGATCCTTGATAGAGACGTCATCTTCTATTCTAATCCTAGATAAATAGTCGGCTACTCCATTCTCTATTCCTTTTTTGTCGCGTACCGATATATCGAATTCTTGTAGAAGTATAATCCATCTCAAAAGTCGTGGCTTGGTGTCCTTCTTCTGCATCAGGTACTTTAAAGCAGCATGATCAGTATGTACTATTACCTTTGATCCAACTAGGTATGAACAGAATTTCTCAAATGCAAACACAACTGCGAGTAATTCCTTCTCCGTTGTTGCGTAATTTCGTTGTGCTTCATCAAGAGTCCTGCTTGCATAGTAGATTACATGCAATTTCTTGTCTTTCCTCTGGCCCAGGACTGCTCCTACTGCAAAATCACTTGTATCGCACATTACTTCAAAGGGTAGTTCCCAGTCAGGTGGTTGTACAATGGGCGCGGAAATCAGTGCTTCTTTAAGAATGCGTTCATGCAGTCTTGAGTGAACTCGAACTTTGTTTCCTTGCAGAGAAGTGCTGTGAGAGGTCGTGCTATCTTGGAGAAATCCTTGATGAAACGCCTATAGAAACCTGCATGACCCAAGAAGCTGCGGATTCCGTGTACATCGGTGGGTGGTTGCAGACTTGTCATCACTTCGATTTTTGCTCTATCTACCTCGATTCCTTCTTTCGAGATACGATGTCCAAGGAAAATCCCATCTTGCACCATAAAATGACACTTCTCCCAATTCAACACCAAATGCTTTTCTTCACACCTTGCTAGAACTTTGCAAAGGTTGTCTAGACAATCATGGAAGGATGAGCCGTAAACTGAGAAATCGTCCATGAATACCTCCATTGTTTCTTCAATCATGTCCGAGAATATAGACATCATACACCGCTGGAAGGTTGCTGGTGCATTGCATAGACCAAAAGACATTCTTCTGTAGGCGTATGTTCTGTATGGGCATGTGAAAGTTGTCTTCTCTTGGTCATCAGGATGGATAGGGATTTGGAAAAAACCCGAATACCCATCTAGAAAACAGTAGAACTTGTGATTCGCCAATCTTTCCAACATTTGATCGATGAATGGCAATGGAAAATGGTCCTTCCTTGTGGCTGCATTTAACTTCCGGTAATCAATGCACATCCGGTGTCCGGTAATAGTCCGCTTGGCTATCAGCTCCTCTGCGTCTGTCTTGACTACTGTGTCTCCTCCTTTCTTGGGTACCACGTGAACAGAGCTGATCCAAGTGCTGTCTGAAATAGCAAAAATAACACCCGCATCAAGCAGCTTCAAAATCTCCTTTTTCACCACCTCCTTCAGATTGGGGTTAAGTCTCCTTTGGGTTTCGATTGATGCTTTCGCTCCTTCTTCCAAATGAATCCTATACATGCAAAGGTCTGGAGAAATACCTACAATATCATCCAAAGAATATCCAAGAGCCTTGCGATACTTGCGCAGCTTGCTTAGTAGAATTGTTACTTCAACATTATTCAAATTTGCATTGATAATAACTGGGTAAGTGGAATTTAGACCAAGAAAAGCGTACCTTAACCCTTTTGGTAATGGTTTGAGCTCGAGCTTCGGAGCATTTTCTTCACTCCAATCAGCTATCTTGAGTTTCTTTGTTGTTTCTGTTGGTAAGTCCAAACTTCTTACCATTTGCTTCATCTGCTCGCTTGAATCCAACATCTTGGTAAACCCATTTGCTAGGTCATCCATGTATCCCTCCTTATCAACTGCCATTGTCAAAGCTTTTTCTAGTGGATCAGTGATACTTAGCTCTTCAAAAACTTCTTGTGTGACTTCTGAGATGATATCTACAGAAAACATTTGCTCCTTCATAGGTGGTCGGCTCATGACTTTCTCAATTTCGAAGTTCAACTGTAATTCTCCAAGTTGTAAGAATATTCTCCCCTTCTTCACATCGATTATGGCACCTGCAGTAGCTAGGAAAGGGCGTCCCAATATGATAGGGTCAAAAGGCTTCTTATCAAACTTCAAAACTACAAAATCAGCTGGTATAAAACATCCTTCTACAAACACCGGGATGTCGAGTAAAAATCCTTCTGGATAACGAACTGACCGGTCAGCAAGTACAAGACTCAGCTGAGTAGGTTCGTATTCAGTATATCCAAGCCTCTTTGCTACTCAATGTGGCATCAAAT
Organism: Euclidium syriacum; assembly: GCA_900116095.1. Taxonomy (NCBI): domain Eukaryota; kingdom Viridiplantae; phylum Streptophyta; class Magnoliopsida; order Brassicales; family Brassicaceae; genus Euclidium; species Euclidium syriacum. Next base: position 987,456 of record FPAK01000005.1, on the reverse strand, counting down.
TCACAGATGATCCAAGATCGCATAGACTATGATCAAATTTGACATCATCAATGCTAATGGTAAAGACAAATGCACCTGGGTCTTCTTGCTTTCTTGGCATCTTGTTCTGTAGTATGGCACTGCACTCACTGGTCAATAGCATCACTCCTTCTTCAAGACTTGCTGGGTTTGCTATTCTCTTCTTCACGTATCGCTTGAAACAAGGTGACATTCTACAAGCATCTAAAAATGGAAGTTGAATTACCAATTGTTCCACCAACTCCTTACATCTTATGTCTTCCATCTCTTTTTTAGACTTCTTGTTTCTTCTAGGATAGGGCAGAATTGCTCTATAAACTCGCCTTTCTTCGATTTGAGGTTCGTCGATCTTCTGAGTTTCTGGTCGGTCGACCTCAAGAGGGTCGGTCGACTCGTGTATCGGATCGAGATCGATTTCTTCTGGGGTCGAGTCGGTCGTCTTCTGCTGGTGGTCGGCCGACTTCTCCTCCGCTGCGATTTCCTCTTCTATTTCTTCCAACACATGTGGTCTCTTATGGTCAATCCTTTTCTTACTACAGGATCCAACTTCTTCCTGCTCCTTAAATTTATGGATTGAACGAACATCTTTGGATTAGCATGCGTCTTTCCAGGTAGAATTCCTTCTGTTCGCTTGACTGAGTCTGCTGTTTGTGCCACTTGGGTTTCGAGCTGCCTCACATGAGTGTTTAATGCTTCAATCTTGCTGTTTAGCTCTCCATACATAGAATCTACCTTGCTCATCATTTCTTCATTCATCCTCTGTTGCCCCTCCAAAATTTGTTGAAGCATGTTGTCTTTCCGATCCGGATTCATGGGGGCTCCTTGTTGTTGCTGCTGTTGGGGTTGTTGAGGTTGTTGGGGTTGACCATACTGTCTGTATCCTCCTTGCTGTCGTGGGTATTGCTGCTGCTGACCATAATGATTGTATTGACTATTGAATGGTTTCGTACCTTGGCTTCCATACCCATAATGTTTCTTGGTCGGAAACCATTTCCCCCGACAAAGTTAACTTCTTCTACGTGTGGCTCCTCCATTGGATCTTCTTGTAAAGAATGAACTCCTGTTCTATCTTTCATCAACATCTGCTCCATCATTCCCTTTAGTTCTGCTATTTGTTGAGCTTGGAAAGTGTTTGGTTCGCCTTTCCCATTTGTTGTCTGATTTGCACTGCTACTCTTTGCAAATTTCTCAACAACCTTGAGGGCATCAGTGTGCTTTTTGCCACGAAAATTACCTCCACTTGCTGAATCAAGTGTGCATTTGTGCTTCCATTGCAATCCCCTGAAGAAAGTGCTTACAATTTGTGATCTTGTAAAACCATGGTGAGGACACTCCTTGAGATATTGGCTGTATCTTTCCCAAGTATCATTAAATTTTTCTCCCATCTCTTGTGAAAAGGTGGAGATTTGCTTCCTTATCTCATCTGACTTGGCTTTATTGAAAAAAAATTTGTTGATGAACTCCTTTCTCGTCTCACTCCAATCCTTCAACGATTCAGGTTTTAGTTGTTTGAACCAGCTCAGTGCCTTGTGTGCAAGTGAATGTGGAAATAACTTGGAGCACAACCATTCCTTCGAGACTCGTTCAGCATTCATGTTTCCCACGAAGTCTTCAAGTGCCTCAATGGGTTCTCGCTATTCAATCCATTGAACTGCCTGTCCGTACAAAACATATTGTACTGTTCTTCAACTCATAAGTCTTTTTACCAGGATTAGGCAGCACAATTGGTGATTTGTTAAAGAAATATTCGGCGGCTTTGAGCTCATCTTCGAGGTTTTGAATGTCCTCTCCATCATCTAGGATTTTGTTTCCTTGGTCATCTAGTCGGTTTCCTTCATCATCAATCCGCTCTCCCTTCTCATTCCACTTGATGTCGACAATCCTTCTTCTTCGATTAGCCTTCTTCCTCGCGGACCTGCTTAGTTGTATGTGCTCCGGTTGAGAGTCGGTCGACAGTGTGGCTGGTCGATCGACTTGTGGCCCGAGTCGATCGTCTTCTGATGATGGTCGGGCGACTCGTTCGTCATGTGTGGTTGTTGCTTCTTCCCTTTTCTTTATTCTAGCCTTGCTTCTTGTTTTTATGCTCTGCATACACTAGGAAAAGAAAACAAATTCAACCAACACGGAATCTACTTTCTTATCAAAAAACTTCTATTTAAAAACTCTAAATCAACACCGAAGCTCCTCGGCAACGGCGCCAGAAAAACTTGATGCGTGAAGTTATTCACCCAAAATTAACTGCAAGTGCACAGAGTACAGTTGTAGTATTTAGGTTATCGATCCCACAGAGAGCTTGTGGTTGATTTGAGAGTGAAATATATCTTAAGTAAACTTCTTTGTAACCGAGAAAACTTTTTAAAACGTTTGGTGACTTCAAATTCGGGGAAACATTAGATCTTAGGGAATTCCAGTTGGAAACTATGAATTTTATGAATTAGGACCTCAATCAATTTCAAATCTCAAAACTCTAGAACTCTAGACATAATAATAACTACGATGTTCTAATGATGTGTTAGAACACCGCCTTTGTTTAAATCCCTAAATCTCAAATCTCTTTGGATTGTCGCTGAAAATAAACAAGCATGAGAGTGCAAGCTAAATCTGCTCACAAGGTGTCTAAACAAACATTCATTTGAATTAGAACGCACCTTGCTCACTACATAACTGTCTACCGATCCTCGGTGTCTCTCGACTACCGAATCTCGATTTATGATTGAATAAAACGGTTCGCGAGTCCGTCTACTCAGTGAAGAAAAATTGTAGCGAAGAGTTTCGTGATTGAAAGATTGTTAAAAACTATTTTAGCAATTCATAGCAAAACCGTAAGAAAACCCTAGATCTAATAGAGTAACTACTCAGACATGAGTTTAGTAAAACAGATCATCTTTTTATTAATAAAATGAATACAAACGAAATAGAAAATAGAAGATCAGAGGCTCACAAGCTCACAATGAGGAAGAACACTCTCTAATCTTCTTCATAGTCTATAACAATGATAGGAACAATCTCTCTAGCAAGCTAAAAACAATGGAAGCAAAGGTAAACTTGTGTTCTTCTCTGAGTTCTTGTGGGGTGCGTGCCTCTTCAAGTGCTGAAGAGGTGCTTATATAGGTCGTGAATGAGTCTTAGGGTCTAGGGTTCTGCGAAAGGCCCGATAAGAAAATCTTCTAAATTAAGTCGGCGTCACAGTCGGTCGACTGCAGCTCTTCCAGTCGGTCGACTCGTCATAGTCGGTCGACTGCAGCTCTTCCAGTCGGTCGACTCGAGCTCGCAACATTTCTTCATTTTGGCTCCAAATCTTCTAAGTCTTCTCAATTCACGTGGAAACTTCCATAAAACCTTCTTTCTAGCTCCATTTGCTCCAAAATGTCTTTTGCTAGTAAATCCTGCATAAATGCTCAAAACATGCTACAAAGACTCCATAAAACCTACTATATCATAGTAGAAAACAGGTAAAATCCATGATACATCAGGCTATAGCGTTAGGATACCGTCCACATAAGATTTTAAACAACCAATAGAAACATTACATGTCATCATCATTAAAATCTAATAAAAGGTCCAACAATTATAACAAGTCAGTAACTCATAAGCCAATTATCCACGTAGGATTTAAGTCCTCTAATGTAAAAATTACATGTTATCCTCATTAAAATCTAATAAAAAGCACTATATCAGCGGGATTTAAGATCGCCAATAATATTGTTTCACATCAGCATTTAAAAATAAAATAGAAAATTAATTAAAAAAAAAAAAAAAGTCTAGGAAATAAGAAAATTATGGGACTATAGTATTGTTAGGTTATCGACATAAGATTTTAAAACACAACTCACATAACTCCACATAATTATATAATTTTCATACATAATTATCTAATTTCCTCTTTTTAAAATCTATTTACTAATAAAAGCTAGGGCTATAAGTTTCTAAAGCTGTCTACGTGGGATTTAAAACAACACGTAATATTGTTCCACATCAGGGTTTTAAAATAAAATGAAAAATTAATTAAAAAAAAAAGAAATTAGAATTTAGGAAATCAGAAAATTGTATCATAGTTTCCACCAGTAATATTGTTCCACATCAGTAGTTAAAAATAAAATAGAACATTAATTAAAAAATGAAATCAAAGATTTTATGGTAGTCCATAACTAATGATTTAAAATCACCGATCCAACTGAACATAATCACTTAACAAATCGAACCATACCCAAAATTAGATTTAACCCAAAAGGATGTTCTTCTTGTGTTGATTATTCACCTTTAACCAAAATGTCTTTGCTAGATTCAACACGAAGCTCAATACTATACCCAAAATTAGATTTAGCCCAAAAGGATGTTCTTCTTGTGTTGATTATTCACATTTGACCAAAATTTCTCTGATAGAATCGTTACGAAGCTCAATCGAATCTTGCACATTAAAACTTCTCACTTCTCAGATCGATCCATTTCTTCTTTAATAAAATTTGTGAGTCACCTATTTCTCGCCGACGAAGACAATAACAAAATTAAAGATCGAATTTTCCTTTTGCGAATGGTACTGAGTCGACTTGCACATTACAGCTTCTCATATCGATTCACTTCTTTTTCAATCGACATTGTGAATCGTCTATCTCTCACCGACGAAGACAACAACAAAATCAAATTTGAGATTTTTCTTTCACTGTTGGTGATTTGAGTGGGGAAATGTTTAGTGAAGATAATTTGGGTTCTGATGTTAGTGAGAAAGCGACAAATTCAAGGAGAGATTTTGAATTACAATACAATGTAAGAGAGAAACAAGAAAAACACAAAAATATTTCATGAGTTTGAATGTGCAACAAAAAGTAGTTTACGATGCAGTTATGGAGTCGAAAAACTATTCTTCCTAAATAATACTCCAATAACTTCGTCATGCATCACAACATTGCTTATACCTGCAGATAGGACAACACATTCACATTTGAAGTAATCAATGAAGATTCAATGGGCCATATAATGCGTGAAACAATGCTTGTTGAGTTAATCATAAAAACCAATCTTATCATATGGGATGAGACATCCATGACACATTGGTACGTATTCAAAGCGCTAGACAAAACATTAAGAGATTTGATGTCCATGAATAATGAAGTAGCTAGGGACAAGCCTTTAGGAGGCAAGATTTTACTATTAGGTAGTGACTTCCTTTGAAGACAGAACAATTTCTAATTGAAAAACAAATATAATAATAAATAAAATCGTAATTATAAAAAAAATAAAAATATTAAATATTGTTCAAGAATATATATTGTTAAATATCAAAATAAATGAAATAAACAAATATTAACATAACCCGAATTTAAAACTGCTGAAAAAAGAAGAAGAAGAGGGCACACGAAATAAAGAAAGAAATCGAAGCCAAATCCCAACGACTAAGTCCATCTATTTTTCTAGGGAGATTTTGAAAACTATCCTAAATAATATATGTAATTTGAAAATTACATCTTATTTTTAAAAAAAATTGAAATATACATTTTTTAAATTTAAAATTACCAAAACATCCTTGATTATTAATTAATTAATTATTATATTAATAGATTAAATTTAAAATACTCTAGAAACGTGATATATTATTAAAAAATGTTTTTAGGTTTTTATAAATTAAATTCGTAATTAGTTATTAATTAATAACAAAGGAAATTAAAATATAATGATTAACATAATCTAAACTAAATCAGAATAAATCTAGAAATTTGGGTTTTCTTCATTTTCTTAAAAACTAACGTTTGTTTGTTTCTACATTGAAGATAGTCATTGAAAATACGATGTAAGACTATTTTTATGGATTTTGAGTTTTTTTACTTTTGAAACTAACAATTGTTTGATCACTAATTGTCTTTCTTCGTTTCTTTTGATCATTTGTTTATATTTTATGTTATATCATCTTCAATGAAAAAGCTATTCGAAGATTTTGAAATCATAACATGTCAAAATCTGAAATCTGAGTAAGGATGATTATTCATAATTTTTACTAAGGCACTTTATGAAATTTAAGAATTCTATATAATTCAAACATAATTTGTTCTCATTAAACTGTGGATTATGTAAATTATTATTTTTGATTTAATTACAAATGAAGATTAATATTTCATTGACTTTTGAATAAACTTGACATGTTTGAATTGTGAACTTATATTTATATCAGCCGACTTACACTTTTATTTTGGTCGATTTAGTTTAAACAATTGACTTATGCTTTGTTTAGTTGATATTTCACATAGTTAGACTTGTTTGAACCGTCGATATAACTATGATTTAGGTTGACTTATTTTTCAACAGTAAACTTTTATTGAGATTGATTGATTTTTTACAAAATCGACTTATTTTAACAGTTGAGATATATTTTTAAGTTCGTCGAGTTTCTTCTTCTATTTTCGCTTCTATTTTCGCTGACTTATTTATTTAAGTTGACTTATATTGTTCTATGTTGATTTATTAACAAGGTTGATATATTTGAACAATCGACTTATTTTCCCTATCACTTTATTTAATTTTAAACTAGGTTGACTTATTTTGAACAATTGACTTATATTGTGGATGATTGGTTTTTTTACAAACTCGACTATTTTAACAGTTGAGATATATTTTTAACTTCGTCGACTTTTTCTTCTATTTTTGTTGACGGTGAAATAATTCGGTGACGTTGAGAGTCGATAGTGGTGGTGGAATCCGACCGAGTCGCATAGGGTTTTGAAAACTTACGATTCAGTTTTTAACTTTAACAAATATTTATCATATTAACTTAATTTTTTCTTTTTTAATTTCTGTTTTTATCTTTTTGAATTGTTGAATTTTAATACAAGGATTGAACTTCTATTTTTTAAAATGAAAAATAGAAGGTAAATTTCAAATTGATAAAAAATTTAATATAGATTTCAAATTCCATATAAAATTATAAAATTTAGTATAGTTTCTCAAATATTATCCTTTTTTCTATTTGGAGCGGCCTAACCCAAATTTGTGCTCTATTTTTCCTCACCTGCCGGAGAAGAAGGAAACTTACAAGGAGTCCAGAGATCAATTTTTTCGAGAAAATTCCGTTAACGAATCGTTAGGTTTAGGGAGAGAGAAATTCCAGGCGAGAGACAGAAACATCTTTCGAGTCACGGCACAGCGCTCGAAGATTATAGAAAGACTTCCGACTATGTCGTCGGAGGTAAAACAGCTGATCGTCGTTGCTGAAGGCACCGCCGCGTTGGGCCCTTATTGGCAGACCATTGTTACCGAGTATCTCGAGAAAATTATCAGGTTTGCCTTCTATCTGCTCTTCCTCGATTCTAATTTCCCGTTTTTCCTTTGAAGTTAGGGTTTCTGATGTCGAGCCCAAGTGGATGATCGTTCAAATAAGACCCTAGTGATAGATCGAACCTTGTTGACCCTCTGGTTCTAAAAGGTTCTAAACAGGCTCTCTGGTCATCGCGTCTGAGTTATAACTGTGTCTGTATGTTCATGCTCTTTAATTTATGCTGAATTTGAGAAGTTCCCTATACTACTTGCTTCTGTATTTCACCTGGAGGAATCACTTAGCCTAACTTGTTACTCATTTTTGATGATATTTGTTTTTGCAAAGCATCCATGAGGCAATGATTTAGCAATTGCTTACTCTCGTCATGTAGAATTGGTATCTAGATGTTTAATCAATTCCTCGCAAAGCTCCTTAACGCCGCTAACAATGCATATCTGGAGAGAGTGCATGCTAGCAAAATTCCCTAGCATGTAAAATGCCTTAAGGTTTTAATACTGAAAGTTGATGCAATTATGTCCCTCTTAGAAATGTGTTATTCTTATCTTATATATATTAAGAAAACTCACGTCGCTATGAAGCTCTTTTCTCCTTTGATATCAGGCTCTGATAGTCAAGGAAAGTAATAATAGTGATGATGTGTTCAGAGTTGGAAAAAGATTTTTCTTTATTCCTCCTTGGGAACAAAGAATTTTGTCTAGCTTGATGAAGAAATTTCTGCAAAATAATTAACCCAAGTTGTTTGGTGCCTACTTCTAAATATATCAATTTACTGGACAATCTTTCATGATACTTCGAGAAAACTGAATGCAGCATCATATCTTTTTCCTTGTATATTATTTAAAATCACTTACTCTATAGTATGTTTGTATCCTCGAACTAGGTCACTATGATATATCGATTTGCTGTTGTTAATTGAACTGTACAACAATCATAGCTACTGAAACAATCAAGCTTTTTCATGCCTCACCTCACATTATGTGTATGATAATTTTTACTTTCATCTTCTGTTAATGCACTCTCTGCACTTGTACAGGTCTTTTTGTGGCGCTGAGTTAAATGGAGAGGTACTGTATCTGATTTTTTAGCAAACTCTAGTATTCATGTTTGACCGCACAGTTATTCAATGTTTCGTATTGTTACTTGCACATAGCAAATATTTTTATATGTTGATTGGTAAAAAACCGATCCGTCAAATCAGCTCTACATATGAATTAAGAGAGCCAGTAGAAGTTTGATATGTCGGATTTTATGGTTGATGAGTCTTTTTATATTCACTTCATTTGCAGAGGAACCTTGTTTCTAATGTTGAGCTATCACTGGTCATCTTCAATTCTCACGGTTCATATTGTGGTATGTCCTTTGCTCCATTTTGGCGATATACGAATACAAACATAACGTATTGGGTACTTCTTCATGGCCATGTCTATTTTTTTGTTATTCTGATTATTTCGTTCTTCTTAGCTTGTTTGGTACAACGGAGTGGCTGGACTAGAGATGTTGATATTTTCTTGCATTGGCTTTTGTCCATACCATTTGCCGGTGGTGGTTTCAATGAGGCTGCCACAGCCGAAGGGCTTGCCGAAGCACTGATGGTGGGAAACTTGATCTTTTGTCATCTATGAGAGAACTAGATGTACATATGTTTGGGACACTGTATTTCAAGCGACTTTTGACTAGTTTAGTTTCTCAATAAAACTAAATTTTTTTTCTTTCGATGGCTTCATTGTATATGATGGTGCATCTGTCAGCGATATTCGGATCCTTTAACCTCATAATTTTTTTTTTGACTGTCACAGATGTTTTCTCCTGCTTCAGGCCAAGTTCAACCAAGTAATGATTTGAAAAGGCACTGTATCCTAATCACAGCCAGCAATCCTCACTCATTGCCAACACCGGTGTATCGTCCACAATTGCAAAATGCCGAGGGAAATGAAAATTGTGACGGGCAGTCTGAAAGTCGTTTATCAGATGCCGAGACAGTGGCTTCATATTTTTCTAGGGTACCTTTTTTTAATGATCTCCCCATGTATTACGACTTGCCAAAGTTACTCCTTTTAATTGGGAATGGCTAACATGTCACATTGGTATGCAGTGCTCTGTTTCTTTGTCTGTTGTGTGTCCGAAGCAGCTTCCCAAGATTAGAGCACTATACAATGCGGTGAGACGTGATGTCTATGTACAATTCACTAGATGTTCAGCTATCATAAGTATTCCTTTTGTCATTTAAAATTCTTTTATGAATATTTAAATGCAGGGAAAGCTCAATCCACAAAGTGCGGACTTGTCAATTGACGCGGCGAAGAATACATTCTATCTTGTCCTGATCTCAGAGAATTTTGTGGAGGCACGTGCTGCCTTAAGTCATTCTTCTACAAATTTGCCACAGACCCAGAGCCCTATGAAAGTGGACAGGGCCACTGTTGCTCCATCTCTTCCAGTCACTGGGCAACCTACAGCTCCTGTGGCATCAGGTTCTTCTGCTTATTTTCTCCCGGTTTGTCTTTCAGAATTTTATCCTACTTTTCTTATGCTAAGAGCTCTTTTTTTGTGTGATTTTCAGCCAATGGATCTATTCTGAATCGGCAACCAGTTCCTGGTGGACCAGTTCCCACTGCTACTGTGAAAGTTGTAAGTCGATCTGATCTTTTAAGTCAGCTGGAGGGGGCAACCAGTTTATGTTAGTTATATAAGCTAAAATAAATACAAAACACGAATGGGTTATAAATTTGATCTACAGTGCTTGATAAGACATTTATTCTTTCGTATATAGTGCTTGATAAGACATTTATTCTTTCGTATATAGAAGCTTGTTGATTGCACTTTTCTGAAATTAAATTTCAGGAGCCTAGCACTGTAACTTCTATGGCACCAGTTCCAAATTTCCCCCATATCCCCTCTGTAGCTCGGCCTGCTACACAAGCAATTCCTTCAGTTCAAACATCTTCAGCATCTCCAGTTTCTCAAGAAATGGTTAGCAACGCCGAGATTGCACCTGATATTAAGCCTGTGGTGGGTGGAATGACGCAACCAATGCGTACTGGCGCTCCTGGTGGAGCAAATGTAAATCTGCTCAATAATCTTTCTCAAGTTCGAAATGTCATGAACTCTGCAGCTCTGGGGGCTGCAGCCTCATCGGTTGGGCAAAGTGCGGTTGCAATGCATATGTCGAATATGATATCAACAGGAATGGCAACATCTCTGCCTCCTTCACAAACTGTGTTTTCATCTGGACAGCAGGGTATTACATCAACGACTGGTTCAGGTGCACTAATGGGAACTGCACAAGCGGGACAAAGCCCGGGTCCTACTAATTCCTTTAGTCCTCAAACAACTACAAACGTTGCTTCAAACCTTGGTATCACACAAGCAATGCCAGGGATGAACCAAGGAAGTCATTCTGGAGCACAGATGATGTCCATGAACCAAAACATGAGTCAAGGAAATGTCACATCCGGAACTGGTGGAATGATGCCTACTCCAGGAGTTAGCCAACAAGCGCAATCGGGAATACAGCCACTTGGTGGCAATAACAGTTCAGGTTCAAATATGCAATTGTCGCAGCCATCATCGGGGGCTCTACAGACTTCGCAATCCAAATATGTAAGAGTCTGGGAGGTAATGTCAGTTTACTTTGTCGGAAAGAGCGGTAGTCTAATACTGCCTTAACTGACGGTTTCAAATTCATTTAGGGAAATTTATCTGGGCAAAGACAAGGGCAGCCTGTTCTCATCACCAGGCTTGAGGTGTGGTTATGTCTCCTTTTTTTTTTTTCTTATGTCTTTTTCTGGATGACAAGCGTGCTAAATGCTTAAGCACATCTTCCTTTTCCAGAAGTTTGTTTAGTTGTTCCTATAGCAGATGGTGATGTCTTTGTTTACATTTGACAGGGTTACCGAAGTGCTTCTGCCTCTGATTCGTAAGTCGATAACTGATTGAAATGTGTATAAACCCTCGTGATCAGCGGTTAAACCAATTTTTGTTGCTTGTGGATATATGCAGATTGGCAGCAAATTGGCCACCGACTATGCAGATTGTTCGTCTGATATCCCAAGATCATATGAATAACAAGTAGTCTTCTTGCTATAAGTTTTTCCTGGTGGTGATGATGTTTTCTTGCCACTAATATCATCTCTGACTTTGCATTAGGCAATATGTTGGGAAAGCAGACTTCCTGGTGTTTCGGGCCATGAGTCAACATGGGTTTTTAGGACAGCTTCAGGACAAGAAGCTTGTAAGTTTTGGGCCACATGTCTCTTTTTCCTACCTATTTCACCTATTATAGTGATTAGCTCTTGTGGATGATAACTTTTTGGACCTCTGAAAGTGCAGTGTGCAGTGATCCAGTTGCCATCACAGACGCTGCTGCTCTCTGTCTCTGACAAGGCTTGCCGCTTGATTGGAATGCTTTTCCCAGGGGTAAGAAGAGTCTCTCTACCTGGTTTGGTTATTGTTATAGTGGCGCTCTTTTTGTTTTCCGAATTGAAAATGCCAAATGTGTGGATATATTTGTTTTGGAAGAAATGCAGTCAGGAGTTACAGAACCCTTTTTTGTTTTTTGCTGTGATGATTTCTCCCAGGATATGGTCGTGTTTAAGCCGCAAATTCCAAATCAGCAACAACAGCTACAACAGCAGCACCAACAACAACAGCACCAACAACAACAGCAACAACAGCAACAACAACAACAGCAACAGCAGCAGCAACAACAACAGCAGATCCAACAGCAACACCACCACCAACAGCAACAGATGCCACAACTCCAGCAGCAGCAGCATCAATTGTCACAGCTCCAACATCATCAGCCACAACAGCATCAGCTGTCACAGCTTCAACACCATCATCAGCAGCAGCAGACGTCGCCGCTGAATCAGATGCAGCAACAGACCTCGCCATTGAATCAGATGCAGCAGCAGCCTCAACAGATTGCTGGGCCAGTAGTCATGGGTAGTCAAGCTTTCCCACAAGGTCCTGGAAGATCACAACAAGGTGGTGGTGGTGGTGGTGGGCAGCCTAACATGCCAGGAGCTGGCTTTATGGGATAATAAATAAATCCTCTCTTTTTCAGCTTACTGTTTTTTTTTTTTTTTTTTTTTTTTTTATTGGCTAATTAGTTTCATTATAAATCATAACATAAATTCTTTGTTTCTGCTTGGTCAACTCGATCAAGACCATGGTTTTATTAGACTCGACTGTCTCTTGACTTTTTACTGAAAATGGCATCATTAGCCTTCACCTTCTTAGCTCTCGTTTCATCTACTTGACAAGGATATAAGCATCACAACTAGTTGTACTTGCTGCTCTGATTAGGATTCGTTTTTCTTTATGAAATCTTCTATGATATAGATAGGGTTTTGACTCTTGTCTACGTTATCACTTTTGTAAGAAAGGGATCAATAGCTAGGTTAAGAAAAAATACCAGGGTTGTGATTCGGAGCTTATAGGGAAACATGGCAGAAATCTAGGTTTGTATCAAAGACAAAACAAAAATTTCTATAATACATAGTATTTGAGTGAATTCATGTGTTGCATGTCTATTCGTTCGAGTTACTTTCTTACGTCTACATTTTCAGTTGGTATTAGAGTTGTTCACCTGGATGTATTAGAAACATGTGAAGATCATGAAGATTGATGGAAGAAATAAAAATTTATCACTACTAATGAAAAGGGTTATACTGGAAGATGAAAACAATGATTTCTGGAAAGTGCATATAAAACATATCATATGTCGGATGGATGAAGATGCATGGAAATCTGTTAAAACTTACTAGAGAGATTCTACTGAGACTGTAGAAGGATCAGTTAAGCATAAACCTACGATGAAGTGGTCTGGAGATCAAAGTTTAATGCAAAAGTCTTCAGTATTATCTTTAATGGAGTATCCTTCGGATATTTTAAACTTATCTAAAATTGTGAGATTGCCAAAGATGCTTGGGAAATCTTGCAGGAAGTGTTCGAAGGAACTGAGCATGTTAAAAGAACTCGAGTGGATGAACTGGTGTCTCAACTCGATATCTTGGAAATGGATGAGAACGAATCAGTTGCTGAGTTTGGTGCATGAATCAACTGCATCTCAAATGAGGCTCGGCCACTGGGAAAAAAATTTAAAGAGAAAACTGTTTTCAATAAACTGTTAAGGTGCCTTCCAACTCGATTCATGACATGGAAGGCTGTAGTATATGTGTCACTCAAGGCTGATATCATGATTTTTAGTGAGGTAGTAAGGATGTTGAAGGCACATGAGCTAGAATATAATGAGAAGAAGGAAGGTTTGGTCTGTTCAGTCTCTAGAGAAACCCAAATGTGTACTAAATGCGATGGTGTTGGACATGATTATGATGAATGTCTATTGATGGAGAGAAAAGCTGTTAAGTGTCATCAATTTAACGAATTCGGTCCCACTCAGCTGGAGTGCGTCACTCAAGAAGAATTGTAAGTGATTGTTGATGAAGAGAATAGTGATAACCACACAAAAGATGAGGGTAGTGAAGAAGAAGACTTGAGAAACTTTGTTGAGATCATTGGAATCATAGATTTTGATGACAAAAATGATGCTTCATAAGATCCCTCAGTGCTGGTCAGTAACATGGAGTATGACTCTGAAAATGTTGGAGAAGAACAAGATATCAATCTAAGTAAAGAGTATCAAGCAATGTGTGTCTTACTACTGAAAGTTAACAAATAAAATCTGACACTAACAACAAAGAACGAAGTATTGAAGGCTGAAGCACAAAATCTAGAAAAGAAGTTAGAAGTAGAAACGAAGAGATCAACAACTCTAAAAAACGAAGAAAATTTGTCTCTTAAGACAAAAATTGAGGCACAAAAGATCAAGACACATAATCTTTAAAAGGAGTTAGAGGCTCAAAAGGGAGAGTTCAGCAAACCTTAAGATTGATTATAATGAGCAGCAAAAGAAAATACGGATGTCGAGTGGAACTAAGAAGTTGCATGAGTATGTGAGTGAGCAAAAGAGACATGCCAAGATGCTTTATGGCCTATGATACAATGGAAGGGGTCGCATGCTTGAATCCAACTGTATCATTGGAAGAGCAAGACCAATGGCTTAGTTTTATGTAACATGTGATCAAAACTAAAGTAGATGACAATGAATCAATAACGCACGGTGAAACCAAAACCTGTCTCAACCATGACTTATGGATGGAATAACTAGTTGAGTATTAAGCCTATCACTACAAGAAAAATGCACATTGGTAATTCACAATTAACATTATTATAGGTTTATTATAGCGTCAAGACAAAAAAAAAAAAAAAAAAAAAAGTCTATTATAGCATTTTCATATATAGATCCCTTATAATAGCGTTAACTTGTGCTGCTACCATATGTCGACCTATTATGGCGTAAATTGTCTGTTATAATAAATTTAATAATAACATTTTTTTTCTATTTTATATTTTATGTTAACTTTTAATTGTTGGAATAATAAATTATATAATAATTAATATTTAAAATAGTTTTATATTTTATAATAACTTTTTTATTTTACCATAATAATGTATATAATAACAGCCGTTTAGGGCTATTTTATATATTTTAGTAGATTTTATATTTTGTGATACATATTGATACATTTTTATTCTAGTATATGTTAAATATATAAATTGCACCCTTGTTTCAAGTTTATATTTTTTTAATAAATATTGGAAATGATGTTTCAAATATTTCATTGATAACTAAATACCACAATACATGAAAATACTAGAATGAAACACAAGTCTAAACATTTTCATGTCTTAAAAACAAAGGATATAATTAAAATAACAAGCTGGATATAACTCAACAGCTTCATCATTTGGCTGAGTTACTTTATATTCACTTTGGTGTCAAAAAAAAAAAAAAAAAACTTTACATTCACCTTGAACCTCTGAATTCACTTCTCCATGATGGTTCCAATCCATCCGAATCTTGTAAGCATCATTCATTCTCCTTGATACAAGATGATATACTATAATACTCACTTCATGGTAATCTATGTTACGACTGTCTCTACATAGGCATACTACCATGTCCCTATTTCCTATACCTACAGCCATCGTACAAACAAAAATTCAGACAGTTCTATCATATGTATGATCATTTTAAGGTTCATGAGTATGAGAGCAAAATTAGAGACAAACAAAATAGATTCATCAAATCCATAACCAGATGAATTCAAACACATAAGATCAACAGATGGAACAAATAGACATCAGAAATCAAACTTCCCCATTATCATATTTATTAAACCCATAAATACAACATTCTTAAACACAAAAACTCAGACACATGCAACTCACAACTCAGACTTTAACATAATTTATTAAAAACAAATCACAATACAATAACATTAAGTATTAATACAATCAAAAGCCTAACAGTTAGGTAGATAAGACTGGCCAGTATAAGCTACGTATGAATAATGTTGTGATTTTAATTCCCTTACAACCAAACCAGCCTTCAATCTACACCTGAAAACCAATAATAGAAAGTACTTAGGGTTCAAATTTTAAAATAAGAAATGGGTTCAATCAAATTTCTTGTAGTCCTCAATCTTGATATGGATATTTTCTCGGTAAAAGATATCGTTCATGGTCTAAGGTCGGTTAGCCGATAACTCATCCAAGAACCTTAACTAGTACCAAGTTGCCAAGACCAGGGTTCCTATTGCTAGATCATATGCAGTCTTTGAGTCGGGAGTAAGCGGCTTTGAATCTTTGATAAAGTCTCATAGAGATTATTTAGGACTTTAATTGAGTGCATAAAGGTTGGAGGCCGAGACTTGTGCTTACGATGCAATATGTACTGTGTTGATACTAGGTTCAACTAATTATTTATAATTAGAGGGGTTCATTTTTGGGAATGAATTAGATAGAAGACAAAAAGAGAAACCTCGGAAAAGAGAACTTTATTGATTATATCGGTTACAAAGGTGTTAACTCGGAATGCCGAGTTAACTTTATCAAAGAAAAGTATTAAACCTAGGTTATCTAGTAATTCTTCTCCCCGATTCTGAATGAATAAAATTAGTGAAGGGGGGTCTGTATTTATATATCCTTAATAGTCGGTCATTTAACCCCATGGGCTAACCTCAGAAAAATGGAATATTTCTATTTTTCCTAGATCAGGGAATCTGTGATAAGATTTGATCTTATTATGTCCGAACTTTAGACTTCGGCTTTGCGACGAAGTTTTTTACACCCCCGCTTCGGACACTAGATCCGATCATTCTTTACCGAGGTATCCTTCGGTCATCTGGGCCGAGGGTTCTAATCCTGTTGAAGGGACTTATGACCTGATAAATTATCAGGGAAAGGTCGGCAGGGACTGAACCTCAATTATCGCTAAACTATTGATAAAGGGTAGTAACCCCACCATCAACAGTAAGTCCCCCCCCCCTAGTTCTTCTGAGGATGTCTTCGGGAAGAGTTGGAGAATTTCCAAATTAAATAGCTTGTCGATAAATGAAGCAGAGTGTTGGTCGATCCTTATCTTCAAAAGTCTTGAATCTTCATCTTCTTTCTTGATCTCGATCCTTCAATATGGAGGGAAAAGGAGCAGTCAATGAAAAGCCTCATTCGTTTCACGCGCAAATTCCTCGATCATCATAAAACCCTTCAACTCCCCATGACGTGTCGCTCATACACCTTCGAAGCATCATATGTGACTTTTGGCGGGAAAAAGAAAAGAAATTATTCATTAATTGAACCTCTGTTTCCCCCAATCTTGGTTTAACATATCTCAAAGAACGTCGGTTGAGCTTTCGTGACCATAAAACCGCCTTCCTTTAAATAGCTAAAAAAATTGCATCCTCAAGCTTCTCATTTCTCAAATTCCCCCGTGAAATCCCTTCTAAGATTCCTAAGTCTTCTTCATTTCCTTCACAATTCTCTTAAGATGTCGTCCGATAAACAGAACTCTCTCGGTTCTGACTCCGAAACCGATTCGACTTCGTCTTCTTTTGGATCTAGCGAATCTCAGCAGAAAGCCTCCGATGATTACCAATCAAAAAATTCTATGATCAATCGTCCGCCGAAAAGAAAACTGAAATACCAGATCCGTCGATTCCGGCCAATTCCCCATCTCAGAGCAACAGTTCGGAAACTATTTCCGACCAAGTAACAGCAAGAGAGGAATTCTCGGACGACTTCGGAGATTCTTCCTTTAAAGAGAGTGATATCGATACTCTCCAAAACATTTGCCTCAAACCTAGAAAACCTCGAAATTCTGGTTCCGAGAATCGGCGAGAGACCTTGGAATCCTCCATAAGGATTTATGTGTCTTTACCTTCACTTTTTTACCGAAGCTCGACTTTGGTTCCCAATTCCTTTCCTCTTAGTTGAATTCTGCAGACAGCTGAAGATTGGTTTCACCCAACTAGGACCTGGCGCCATCAGACACATGGTTGCTTTCCTAATTCAGGCCAGCAGAGCCGAAATTATCGTTCCATGTCGGAAATTCTCCGAGCTTGCCAAACTCGTGGATAACCGAGATGGCAAAACCTGGTACACCTGAAGAAATTTGTGTAGGTTTTAAAACTTTTATGAAACCCAAATAACAATGTCTATGCCTAGGATCATGTGTTAATTGAATCTAGTCATCAGATCTCGAGTATACCTGAATGTTAAGCAGTGGAAGATTATCAAGGATTCAAGATCAAGAGCACCTCAAGTGCTGCGCCTCTACAGAAAGTCCACACGCACACAAACTGGAAAGTCGGGATGCTAGTGCCTTTGCGAACAATTCGCCTTGGGATTCAGAGGTTTATGTGACGGCTAAGGACTCAACAACCTCTCTAAAAGTCGTACCTCTATCTTATATAGGACGACTTAAGAGAAAACCTAGTTAACCGATGAACTAAACCGGTTTGATTTAAGCTATAAAACAAAACATGGTTCTGTCACGAACGTGTGTCGATCGACACCAATAGATATGTCGATCGACACACTCACAGAAACATTAAATAATGCATATCAAATATACATTAATCAGATCATTACACTAATGATCAATCCCATTATTGTTTATCCAATTTGATTAGGTGTGTGACCCTATAGGATCATATGATACTAGTAATGAGTTCCCAACTCATAGATTACAAGTGGCTTCTAGCAAAGCATTATAATCACCTAGCATCGTATGATTTTCTTATCTCGACAACTATACATTAGAGTAAATACAAGTATGATTACAGGACATTCCCAACAATCTCCCACTAGTACTAGAATCATCTATTCCTTTAGTCCCTTTGTCACTATATCTCGATCTAGCATAAGGCAAGAGCTCGTGTCATCCTTATTAAGCTAGACCATGTTTATCGAACTCTGATTCATACTGATAAAACAAACGACTGACAATCACCTCATTTGAGCGCGGCCACGCATTTCTCAGTATCAAATCTTCAATAGGCCCAGAGATATCTAACTCCTGTTATATAGGAGGGAAAAATTCCATCTTGTTCCATCCCTGTTCCTTACACACTTCATGACATGCCCAATAATGCCTTTATAATCACCTATTACGGCTGACGTTTGACAAAACCAAAGCAGACCAATTCATATGTAAGAGAAACATGATGAACTCTAGTATAAGGACTATACTCTATAGTTGTAATGAGAAACTCTTGTGACAGTCATATAACAAACTTGTAGAGCTCTCATAACGGGTCATATCCGATATTGTGTTCTCTAACACATATCTATGTGATTGACTTTAATACCCCTATTAATGACTCCATGAAACTTAGTCATCAGTCACCTCACATACTAGTCTCTCGCGGTTTATTAATGTCTCACTTTAATAACCTTGACTCGGGACTCAAATAATTTATGTCATCTATCGCTTATAAGGTTTCATTATCAAGTCACATACTTGATGACTTATAAGAATGTCATAAATTACTTTGGGACTATTATTTAATTATCCAATAATCAAATAATACATGAAACAAATTTCATTAAAACATAACCAAATGTATGTTTAGATGAACATCACAACATAGACAGCTCCCACTAGAATTAAGATCATATCTTAAGAAACCTAATGCCTACAGTAGCAACATAACTCTTATGCTTAGGCCGTGGGATCTGCTACAGTGTCCTGCTTGGAACTCTTCCAACTAACTGCACCGTTGATTAGACAAAAGACGTAACCAGACTACAACCAGAAATCGTCTTTGTCCGTGTAACCACTCAACACAAGCTCATCACTTCCTCCGTACACCAAGAACTTGTCTCTAGTATTTCTCAAATACTCGGAGGTGTTCTTGACAGCTGCCCAGTGACTTTCACCGGGATCAGATTGGTATCGACTCGTGTGTCGACCGACATAACCCTTTGTGTCGATTGACATAGCTTTTCGAACTTGTGTAAGACCTGATCAATATAAGGTATCTTGACACAGTCCAATTAGCTTATTTAATCTATCTCTATAGATTCTCAAGTATATCGTCTATATACAGCATGAGAAATGCAACTGCGCTCCCACTAGTCTTCTTGTAAACGCACAATTCCTCTTCGTTTCTCACGAAATCAAACTCTTTGATCGCTTCATCAAAACGAAGATTCCAACTCCGATATGCTCGCTTCAATCCATAAATGGATCGATGAAACTTGCATACTTTCCTAGCAGCTTTAGGATCTATGAAACCTTCAGGTTGTGTCATGTACACATCCTCTTCCAAAATTCCATTAAGGAAAGTTGTTTTTCACATCCATTTTTCAAATCTCATAATGAGCGGCAGTTGCTAGGAGAATCCGAATAGATTTAAGCATAGCGACTGGGGAATGGGTTTCTTCATAGTCAATACCATGAATTTGTTTGAAACCTTTTGCCACCAACCTAGCTTTGTAAATCTAAATGTTTCCATCCACATCAATTTTCTTCTTGAAACCCAATTACACTCAATGGCTTTTACACCATTGGGTAAATCTACCAAAGTCCATACTTGGTTTTGTGACATGGAGCCCATTTCGGATTCAGCGGCCTTTAACCATTTTTGAAGTCAGGGCCCATCATTGCTTCTTCAAAATTCGTAGGTTCGTCACTATCAACGATCAACAGATCATGACAGTTAGTCACGAGAAATCCATATCTCTCGGGCTCGTGACGAATCCTTTCGGATCTGCGAACTTCAGGCACCATAGGTGTAGATACTACGAATCTTCGTAAATCTAACCACTGCTGTTCCTGAACAGGTTGAGCAATTTCCTGTGATTCTCGAACTTCTTCGAGTTGTACTTTACTCCCACTGTTCTTCTTAGAAAGAAATTATCTCTAAAACACAGTTCCGAGTAACAAACACTTTGTTCTCGGTTTGGTCGTAAAAGTAGCATTTGTCAAATTTAGGGCCGAGCTTGTCAATGAACATTCGCTTAACATAAGCTTCACAACCCCAAGTCTTCAGAAAAGACAAACTTGGAACATTTCCAGTCCACATCTCATGTGGTGTCTTTGCAACTGATTTTGATGGAACCCTATTTAGCGTAAACGCAGACGTTTCAAGAGCATATCCCCATAAAGATAATGGAAGATCCGTGTGACTCATCATTGATCGAACCATATCCAATAGAGTTCGATTTCTCCTCTCAGACACGCCATTCCAATGGGGTGTTCCAGGAGGAGTGAGTTGTGAAACAATTCCACAATCTCTTAGATGATCACTGAATTCTTGGCTCAAGTACTCACCTCCACGATCTGATCAAAGAGCTTTGATACTTTTGCCAAGTTGATTATGTACTTCATTCTCGAATTCCTTGAACTTTTCAAAGGATTCTGACTTTTGTCTCATTAGATAGACATAGCCATATCTACTGAAGTCATCAGTATATCTACTGAAGTCATCAGTAAATGTAATGAAGTACTGAAAGTTTCCTCTAGCACTAATGCTCATTGGGCCGCACACATCAATATGTATAAGGCCCAACAAGTCACTGGTCCTTTCATTTTGATTGTTGAAAGGAGCCTTAGTCATTTTGCTCAATAAGCAGGATTCACATTTCTCACATGATTCATAATCAAGTGAGCCCAAAAGCCCATCATTATGGAGCTTCTGAATCTGTTTCTCATTGATGTGGTCCAGACGATAATGCTAGAGAAAAGTGGGATTCAGGTCATTGGACTTGAACCACTTGATGTTTATGTTATAGACAAGCACAGATTGGTTTAAAACATAAAGCCTATTTTCTAATGGGGTGCTACCATAGAAAATATCATTACGATCAAAAGAGCAACACTTGTCTTTAAACGAAAAATGAAATCATCCAAATCCAAACAAGAAATAGAAACGATGTTTCTGCTTATAGTAGGTACATAGTAGCAATTCTTAAGTTCTAAAACCAAGCCTGATGGCAGAGACAAATAAAATGTTCCTACGACTAATGCAGCAACTCTTGCTCCATTCTCAACGCGCAGGTCCAATTGCCCCTTCTCCAGAGTTCTACTGTTGCTTACGTCCTGCGTATTCATACAAATATGAGCACCACAACTAGTATCCAATACCCATGAGGTAGAACTTGGAGTAATAACATTTACTTCTATAACATAAATACCTGAAGAAGAAGTCTCGTACATCTTTTTTATCTCTTTAGAATCTTCCAGGTATTTCATGCAATTTCTCTTCCAATGTCCAGTCCCCTTACAGTAATGGCACTTATAAACATCCCTTACAATAATGGCACTTATAAACATCAAAAGGGACAGACTTGGGCTTGGGCTCAGGCCTATCCTGATTCATAATCTGGATCGCCTTGTCTTTTGCCTTATCCTCATTTGGTTTCTCAAACCTCTTACCCCTTTGTACCAGAAGTACGTTTGGGGTGCCCTTCTTGATGTTAGGCTCAGCTGCCTTGAGCATACCATGCAGCTCAGTCAACGTCTTCGTCGAGTTGTTCATGTTATAGTTCATAACAAACTGATCAAAACTCGACGACAGTGACTGCAGAATGATGTCAGTAGCCAACCCTTGGCTAATGGGACTGTACAGTTTCGCTAGGTTATCAATATAACCCATCATCTTAATGACATGTGCACTAACTGGACCATCCTTTGGTAGCTTGCACTCAATGAGAGACTTAACCGTCTGGTATCTCTCAGTTCGTGCCTGCTTCTAAAACATTGCTTTCAGGCTAGTGATCATCTCAATCGGCGACTCCACATTCTCATATTGCTTCTGCTTCTACAAGTCCGAGTTCATGGTAGCCAGCATGAGACAATTCACATCGACCACGTCATCATAGTGCTTATTCCAAGCATCCCTCTCTACATGTGTGGCATTGCGTCTCAGTTTATCAGGAAGAATCTTTACAAGGACATAGTCATTTTTCTCCTTCTTGAGAACAATTCTCAAGTTCCGATACCAAACGAGAAAATTGGATCCATTTAATTTTTCCTTCTCAAGGACGGATCGCAGGGAGAAAGTATTGTGAGAAGGAGTGGTCATAGCTGAATCAAAAGAAAGGAAAATGGGTTGTCATGATGTCAAGGAAATGAGAAGTCTTAACCATTAAGAAAACTCACATTATATTCAAAACAATGTTTCCTCAATTGAATATAATAATCCAAGATCCATACTTCACTAAAACTTGAGTGAGCTTTGGCTCATCGCCCAAATTCTAGCTATCTAGGTAAGCAACCCTTTTGCTAATTATATCCAATATAACTCTTGGTCATGAACGACATCTTATGTTTTACCCACTCCTATGTCTCTAAGCCCAAAACGATTTTGATGGCCCAGTCAAGTAAACCAATCTTTTAAGTCTTGTGGTAACGATTACATCATGCCTCACTCATGTAATTGTGGACACATTGCTTTGGAAAACCCATCACACAATGATTTGAGCCTTGACAGTTGACGAGGAATGGGAAGACATCAAAATTACTTGATATTTAGTTTGAGGAACAGAACTTTCTAGAACTAATACATATCAAATATGTATCCTGAAGTTTTAGAACGACTAATCTTAAATAGATTTTTAATTATTCTAGAGTGCGGGTTTTGAAATCGAGATTGCGCACAGAGAGCATGTGTCGATCAACACTACATTAGTATCGGTCGACACAACTCTAAAACAATCTGCGAATGCCTTGTCGATCGACACAACTTGTTTGTGTCGGTCGATACAGCTCATGTTTGTCGATCGACGCTACTTTAGTGTCAGTCGACAGACTCAACCCGAACAGAGCCAATCGCGAAAACCGATCCAATCGAATTGAACCAATCGCGATAAAACAGCCAGTGTCGATCGACACAACCTTTGTGTCAGTCGACAAAATCAGCTAGTGTCTGTCGATAGAAGCTGTTCAGGGAAGTTCGATCATTGGATCGAAACCTAAATTTTTTTCGAGCGGTTCTGGGAGTATGTCAATCGACATAAGATATGTGTCTGTCGACACAAGATCTGTGTCGGTCGACACCGACAACACAGAAACCCTAAAACACGAATTTCAACCAAATTCTAGCATGCTTTCTTATATACAAATTTTATATATCAACTTGAATTCACATAATTCATTAAGCTTGAATCAGAGTCAATAAAAACACTAGGCTCTGATACCACTGAAAGAATTTGTATAGGTTTTAAAACTTTTATGAAACCCGAATAACAAATTCTATGCCTAGGATCATGTGTTAATTGAATCTAGTCATCAGATCTCGAGTATACCTGAATTTAAGTAGCGGAAGATTATCAAGGATTCAAGATCAAGAGCACCTCAAGTGCTGCGCCTCTACAGAAAGTCCACACGCACAAAAACTGGAAAGCCGGGATGCTAGTGCCTTTGCGAATAATTCGCCTTGGGATTCAGAGGTTTATGTGATGGCTAAGGACTCAACAACCTCTCTAAAAGTCGTGCCTCTATCTTATATAGGACGACCTAAGAGAAAACCTAGTTAACCGATGAACTGAACCGGTTTGATTTAAGTTATAAAAAAAAATCCGGTTCTGTCACGAACATGTGTCGATTGACACAGTCACATAAACATCAGATAATGCATATCAAATATACATTAATCAGATCATTACAGTAATGATCAATCTCATTATTGTTTATCCAGTTTGCTTAGGTGTGTGACCCTATAAGATCATATGATACTAGTAATGAGTTCCAACCTCATAGATTACAAGTGGCTTCTAGCAAAGCATTATAATCACCTAGCATCATATGATTGTCTTATCTCGACAACTATACATTAGAGTAAATACAAGTATGATTTCAGGACATTCCCAACAATACCATGGTAAAAAAGGCTGGTAAACTAGGTACTGGGTTCACTTCCAATGCCAAAAGCTGGCGCACTAACTTTTTCTTTGTTCGGATCAATGAGTCCTCCATCTTTGACCTTAGCGCCGAGGTAATCAAGACATGGTCAGTTGATGCCTCAAAAATTGTAAAATCGACTCTTTTCAAAGAACTTCCTCCAATCTTCAAAAAGGATATGGATCGGATTTACAGTCTTTTCCTTTGGTATTTCCGAAGATTCCTGCGGACTTTATCAAACTTGCTCGTCAACGTTCAAGTATTTTAAACTCTTCTCTTTCTTTTAAAATCTTAGTTCAAAAAAATTTCAAAAAATTTCAAAAAATCTTAGTTCTTTCTTCTCTTTTAAGATTTCAAAAAATTTCGAAGGGTGAAATCGACTCTTCCGGCCCTAAATCTTCTTTTATGGTTTCTTCGGAGAAGAGGCGCGGAAAAACTAAATCACTATGTCTCCGAAAATCAAGTCTTCAAAGAAAAGATCCGTTCCTTCGGCTATTGGAACCCCTATAACCAAAAGACAACAATCTCAATTCGAAGCTGAAGACGCCCCGTTTAAGTTCGAATTCAATTCATCACAACTTCTTTCAAGTGATGAAGAGAAGAGAGTTGAGGTGTTCTGTAAGATGGCTGGTTGTGAATCTCTAAGGCCGAAGGGTGATTTTGTTGTGAAATAGCACATATCTGCTCTAGCCAGGAATTCTATTCGGGTTCGATGGCCTTTCTCTACTCTTGTTTATCTTTTAATTTTATCCGAACCTTCTACAAACTCTTTCTCCTTTTCAGGGAGTTCGGAACACCTGCCTCATTGTCGACGAATATGAAGGCTTGTTGAGGGATACCAACAAATATATCGACAACCTTGAAAAGAAGAATGAGACTTTGGAGGTTCAGCGAACTTCACTTGCTCACCAAGTCGAGGCGATAAAGAAGGAAGCTCGCATTGTTGGTACTTCGTTAGCTCAAATGGTGCAATCTACCAAGAAGGCGATGGCTGAGAAAATCCAATATAGGCTGAATTCTATTCAGAAAACCGTCTAGGCTCGGGAAGACGGACTTGTAAACACCATGAAACTCGGTCAAGCCCGGGCAGTCTTCGAAGTACTTAATGATATTTCTTCTCAAGGCGTTAATATCCCTGCTGATCTTTTGAAACAAGTGGAGAAGGATGCACAAACAGCCGAACAAGAGATGAAGGACTATACTTTCCCTGAATTTGAGCCTAACGTCTTTTGCTTCGATATTTGATTTGTAATGGTGTTTTCTTTCTTCTTTTAGTAAGTATTTTTAAGACTATTTGAATGATAATCTTCGGGGTTTCCGATATCATACTTCGTACGTCTTTTTAAATAACCTATCTTTCCTTGAATTCTCATGTTAAATTCCAGAAAAGATTCTTCGAGTATTCTTTGTGTTGATCTTTTTCAAGAATTCCTTCAATAGATTGCCGGATATTCATGGGCAGAGCCGAAAATTTTTAGTGAGTTAAACCTCGACTTTTTTGACCTCTAATCCTCATATCCTACTTTATCAGATCCTTAGATTCTTTGGGTAAGCGTTTTTATGTTTAACTAGGTTTTGAGCCACGCGGTGACGCGCGGGTTGCTTTATCTTCTTAAAAAAAAAATTCCAACTGATACAATAAATTTTGATGTATATTGTTTTTATATATTAAGGTTTGTTGTGTAGACTATACATGTTATGAAATCGATGATTTTGTAGTAATTTGAGTAGTTGTATAATGCGATGGTAGTGAGCGACTGAACGTAATTGATCATGATATATAGTTGTAAAAAAAAAAAAAAACTAAATTTTAAAATAACCAAACCAATTTAAAAAATTTCGACAATGTGTGTATTTGAAATCTAAAACTTTTTTTCCTAGAAGTCATCTTCTCCGATTGAAAAACCTGAAATTTTCAAGAAAGATAATAAGATAAGATAATGAGAATGATTTAATATCGAAAAACTTGAATACCGATAAGCAACTAAGACAAACCATTTTTATTATTTTTGACTTTATGGAATATCTCTTTGAAAATCACATTCTTCTTTTTCTGCTCAGGCGTTCTGTGTTTGTCAAGTATAAGAACTTTCGAAGCTGCGTTAGATGTCACTTTTAACAAGGTACTGTAAAGTTATTCATGTGAAAATACGGGTCGAAGAAGAAACATTCTAACATTAGACAACGTTTGACCTTGGATAGTAATAGCGAACACAATCGTCAAAGGAAATTGTCTTCTACGCATCTTGAAGGTTTCGCTTAGAGCCTCAAGTTGTTATAGTCATTTTAAGAATGCACACTTTTTCTCCCACTTTCCATTCATGTAATGACTAAAACATCAATCGTTCGTTCATATATAGTTGTTATCTGAAGCCTCGTTCCGTTGCATAACCCTTCTTTCGAACAAATGTTTCTAAGCAACATAAGATGACAACCAACCTTTAACCGTAACGAATGTATAGGTAAGCCATATAACTTAATATTATTTAAAAAAATTAAGGAGTAAACAAAATTATCAAGCAAGTTTTTATCGGCTAGGTCTATAGAATCATCGCTCAGACATGTCTTTTTTTCGCTTGAAAAAAATTAAAAAAATCCATTTTATTCAAAATATAAAATTGAATATAAGTAATATAATGTCACATACTAATCTTTCAATTGTGAGATCAAATATTCATTAATCTGATTGAGATTCTCATTTGTTTGTAGTACATTACAACGGTACTGATCACGTCTTATAAAATTGGTTAACTAATTTTGATTGATTAAGTTGTTCAGCTTTTATAAATTTTTTTCTATCTCGTAGTTATTTACTTCCATGGTAAATATATTATGTTCTGTTGTATACAATTGATAATCATCGCAGTAAAAAAGTTATTTATTTTCATGGTAAATGTATTATGTTCTATTGTATACATAATTGATAACCATCGCAGTAAAAAAGTTATTTATTTCCATGGTAAATGTATTATGTTCTATTGTATACATAATTGATAATCATCGCAGTAAAAAAAACCAAACGTATTTTCCATGAGATTGTCAAGACTCTCCTCCTTTCTCAGTTTCTTTATCACTGGTTGACTTTGAACAACAAAAAGTGAGATGGACATCTTAGTTTTCTTTTTTCAGATTTTAAATTCATTCAAATCTTCTAAATCCCTCCAAAATCTCCTAGAATTTAAAATTATACAAATCCAAATCAATATGTCCATTAATATTTGAATTATTATGAATTCTTTTTAAAGTTCCTATTTCTTTTCCACTGACATTCTTCATCCAATGAAATTGGATGGTTTGCTAAAAAAAATGGAAGACTCTTAAGACGACTCTTTCCCAAAATCGTCTTTGTAATATTCCCAGAGAGATTGTCAACTGAATCACTTCTCTTGTCACACAATGTTTTAGAAGCTTCCTGCAAAAAACATAATCGGATTGAGAATTTATCTAAAACAGAGAAAGAGAGAATCAAATCAAGACGAAAGAAAATTTAATCAAAAGCTTGATTGCATCATATAGTGTGGTGCCAAGACCAAGAACCAACAAATCTTTCTCAAGACCATAGATAAAATGATCGAGAGCTTATTATATATTATAGACTATACAGAGCAAATTTGAAACATCCGATATGGAGAAACTTACTGGAATCCACTGTCCTGCGTTTTATTTTACTGAAGGAATATCGTAAATCGTTTTGAAGCTACAACATATCTCAAGGTACTCGTTGTTGTGAGAATAATACCAAATCATTAGCACGTAGTAGATATGCTTAAGCTCTAACATTGTCAGTATATCAGCTGAAACTTCCACTACGATGCTTTCACCTTCTTTAGGTTTCTTCTTCTCTTTCGTGGTATCTGCATCAAACACTCTCGGAATTATCTTCCTCCACAAGATTTGTGCACAGACAAAATCTTGTCGATCCAAGCATAATCGCACCTTCAATTAGTTTGGATCACCAATAATTACCACAACAAAATACAAAACAAAATCAAACGCTTAAAGTCTCTTGTTCAAAAATGAAAGCGGTTTACTCAGTTTATGCCATCGCACCAAATGTCTCCACTTGTATCATAACCCATAATCAATGTTCAAATATTAGCTTAGAAAACATTTAATTCAAGGAGATTTCGAGAAGCTTACAGCGACTTCTTGCATAAGATTTGCAGCTTCAGCCTTCTCGATCATGCTCTGCATTTCCATGATATGATGCGACTACACACACACACAAGCATTTCCATGATATGATGCGACTACACACACATACAAGCATATATATATATCCCTCCCGGGTTGCATATGTTCTATGGAATTAAGGATTATCTGCAAACCAAGCACAAGCACCTACTAAGTCATTGCTAGTTTGCTACTAAAACTGGTTTCTCACATTCCCATTTATCAAAACTTAAATTGAAGCAAACCTCACATGAACATCAACAGCCTCAGCAGTACGACCATGTCTCCATGTTGAGGTTAGCACGCACCTGAAAAATTGTTGACACCAAATTCAGAAACCAACTTCTAAGGGATTGATATAATATGAGTAAGACTTGTCAAACTTGCCAACATATTGAGAATCTAGTAAGATCATATAATATGATCTTACTCATATTATATCATACCCATAGAAAATCTTTAAGCCTATAGACTAGAAAAACACCATTTACACAACTTTCTGATCAAAACATTCGTAGGGAGATTTACATGAAACATCGCTTATTAGATCAATACCTTGCCTACAAAAATATCAACCAAGTAGATAGATATATAGAGAGAGCTCAGACACATATATCAAGCTATTGTTTATGAGAGAAGTCACATAAATCTTTCCTTCATAAGAGAATTGAATTTAGTTAATGGAAAAGAAGAGAATGGCCTTAGTTAGAAATCTCCCTGTTCTAATTACGAAAACTCTCAAATCAGGTGAGAAAGTCTTATACCTAAATACCAACGACAACCAAAAGCTTACACTAATCCTTTTTCTCCTTTTAATTTTATCAGGAACCCAACAATTGAAACAAACAAACGACCGAAATGCTACAGCTACAAAACGAAAATTACCTTCTTCGCTAAGCTGCTTATAGTAGTGGCAGTGAAATTTCTTCTCCTCGTGGTTCTTATTCATTAGCAAAATAAACCCCAACCTAGAAAACTACTCGACATCGTTTCTTCTTAAAGCCAAAGCGATTCTCTTGGTTATGCAATAAGCCTCAGAGTCGGTTCGCTTGTGAAGAATTTGCATAATTTAACTATCCTGCAAAACCCAAATTAAGGAAAAAGTTAAACTGTTTTCCTTATACTAAAATCTAATAACTCAAAAGCATTCAAAAGCAAACCTCTTCCTCAAGCTTTCTCATATCGTCATTTTCATCTCTTCTATCCTTTTTCACGAATCTGAAACAAACAAAAAAACGAACCAATAAACGGAGAAGAAAGCGAGACCATAGTATTTAAAAACTGTAGAAAACGAACAGCAAGCAGAGACATTAAGAACAACAGCATGAGGAGACTAAAGAATCAAAACAAAATTTAAAGAAACAATCAAAATTTCAGATTGCATTCGACTGAAACTACTCAATAGCAAGAGGATAGGAAAATAAATAATCAGTTGCTTACTCTATGGTGAAACATCTCCAAGTGGCCATTCATGCTGTTGAAACCAAAAAATGGGACCGACTCTTAAAACCCTAATTTCCTTATCCAATCGCCTCATTTTTTCTTCTCATCGACGTTTTAGGGGTTTTAGTTCACGATCCTCACATTCTTTTTACATAAAGGATCCGTAGAATAGTCAAGCTAATTGGCGATGAAATGGCATGTTTTAGGGTTTAGGAAGGCTTTTTATGTTTCGGGTCATACTAATAAAACCCGGATCTAAAAGATCCGCGTCTTTTTTAAAAATCGAGTCCATTAGTAATATTAACCGTTAGATTAAGTTATTAGTTCAGATTAATGGCTCAGATTTTAAAATCACAAAGTCGGCGTGTTTTTTTCCGAGTTTGGTCGGATCAGATACAATCTCTTTGGTTTCTGACAAAATTTGTTTTTCTACTATTAATATTTGAAATATTTGAGACGAAAATACTCTTAATAAATTGCATTATGTTGTCAATGGCAGTGATAATTCTTGTAAATTTAATAATTGAGGTAAGAGTATTATGCATTTTTTATTTCACTTTTAATACTATTAAGATATAAATATAAGCGGGAATAACCCGACTTTGCCTTGTGATTCCTCGACTCTACTTTATCAAGTTCCGAAATCTCCAGCTGCATTCGGTAAAAAATGTGTAAAGGGACGAACTCTATTATCGGGTACGTGATCAACGCACCGATTTTGTTTTTTTGAATCGTGGTTATGTATAGTTGAGTTATAGAAACTTCATCACTACAAAACCGAGATTTATTTTGATGTTGTAGCTAAATCTCGTAAAATGCTGCCTATGTACCCTCAGAGGGGATCAAGCCACATGTAGTTCTGATGTTTGATTATGTGTTGACTATCTCGAATAATCTGAGATTATCGAAATGTTTTTTATTTTTTTAATATTTTTTTTAGATTCTACATTCAAAGCTTTTTGAGTCTCAGTGCTTCGTCTCCGAGGGAAAGATTGACTTCCTTCTCTTTCTTTGGGCTCTCACGGAGGCATCACCTTGCCTCGGCTTGATTTCCTTTTACCGAAAAGATTCCAAGTGGGGTCGGAAATTTAAGGCATTGATGATATGTAGAAACCACTCCTTTCATTAAAAACAGCCAGAGAGTTCCGAGAATTATGTTGTAGCTTTTCTATCACGTCGAAGCTGACAATTCTGATTGTTCCTCCAACTGTCACTGGGAGTTCTACGTTTCCGAGCATTGAAACACTTTCGCCACTAAAGGCTGTTAGTGATTTGAGTCTTGACTTGATCTTTGTTTCTTTCGACCATAATTCTTGAAAAACATTGATGCTTATTACATTTGCCAAGTTTCCGGTATCTACTAATATTCGAGGAACTTGATAGTCTCCAACTTGCAATCTTATCACTAATAGGTCGTTATGGGGAACCTCGACTCCTTCTAAATCTTTGCGAGTAAATATGAGCTCCTTTTGTAAAGTTAACTTCGGATGAGTCAGCTCCGTTTGAGACTTGTCTTGCTCTTGTGTCTCAGTAGGGAATTCTGAAATAACGTTTATCCTCCTGCGTCGGGGTGAGGAATCTAACCGCGGGAATTCGTTTTTTCGTTCACGATTCATTTTTGAGATTCGTTCCTTTAATTCTACTTGATACCTCTTGGTAAGAGTTTCTTTTAAGCTTGGTTGTTCGGGAATCTGTTCTAAGTATTTTTTCAAGAGATACTCCGGTAAACTACGACACTCTTCCGTACTGTGTCCATAGGCGGTCTGGTAACGACACCATGTCGGGAGAATTCCATCCTTTTTAGTTCCGGCTTTCTTCTTTTGTTTTAAATTCTGATCTCGAAGTTCGGTGGCTAGGAATGCAACTCTCGCTCTGGCTTTTTCCTTTTGTTCAAACGCTTTGTTGTAATGCCAACGAGGTTCCCTCAATCTTTGCTTTATTTCTTCTTCTTTCGAAGCATCTTGATCATTTCCGGATAACCGAGCTCTACTTTCGTCTGCTCTAATGTATATGTTTGCTTTGTAGAATGCATCTTCTATGGATTGTGGTCGGTAAGCTGAAAGTTGTTCCCAAAATCTTGTCTCGTACCAGATTCCATTAGTTAGGGCGTCAATGGCTAACTCGTCCGAGATGTCTAACTGAAAGTACATTGCCTTGAATCTCTTCATAAAGCTTTGGAGTGGTTCGATTGATGTTTGTTATATGGAGTAAAGATCGGAGATCGTCGCTGATCGTTCGAGATTGAACATATATTTTTTCAGAAATTTCTGCTGTAATTCATCGAAACTTCTTATTGAATTAGGTGGGAGGTTGGTTATCCAGGTTTGGGCGTTTACGCGTAAACTTTCCGCGAAGTATTGGCACCGCTTTTCCTCCTTCTCCGATAGATGAATCCTCGCTTGGCTGATCGTGATCATAAACGCTTTAAGAAAAATTATAGGTCGGGAATTCCAACTTCCCGTTCTTAAGTGGACAGGATCCGACAATTGCTGTCTGTGGTAGGTTTTCATCTGATGTATCATGGATTTTACCGGTTTTCTACCATGATATAGTATGTTTTATGGAGTCTTTGTAGCATGTTTTGAGCATTTATGCAGGATTTACTAGCAAAAGACACTTTGGAGTAAAAGGAGCTAAAAAGAAGGTTTTATGGAAGTTTCTACGTGATTTGAGAAGACTTAGAAGACTTGGAGCCAAAATGAAAAAATGTTGCTGCGAACCCCGAGTCGACTGACTGTAGAAGATGGAGTCGACCGACTATGACGCCGACTTAATTTAAAAAAAAATTTTATCGGACCTTTCGCAAAACCCTAAACCCTAAGACTCATTCACGACCTATATAAGCACCTCTTAAGCACTAGAAGAGGCAACGAACGGCACAAGAACTCAGAGCAATACAAGTTTCTCTTTGCTTTTTGTTTCCATTGTTTTAGCATTTAGATATTGTTCTTATCATTCTTCTAGACTCTGAAGCAGGTTAGAGATTGTTCTTTCTCAATAGAGCTTTGTGAGCATCTGATCTTCTATTGTCTAATTCGTTTTACATGCACTTCATTCATAAAAAGATGATTTGTTTTACTAAAACCATGTCTGAGTAGTTTATTCATTAGATCTAAGGTTTTCAAAGGGATTACAAGGTATCATTCTAAACAGTTTTGATTTGTGGAACAAGCCATGTGATTCTTCACTACAAACAGTGTTTTACATTTAGAGGTGACATAATTACCAACTTTTAGATTATCAAGGTCGATCTTTCTACCAGAGACGGAGATAGAGATGTCGGAAGAGTCTGTAGTGAGCAAGGTGCGTTCTAAGTCAAACGAACGTTTGTTTAGACACCTTGTGAACAGATCTAACTCATTCGCACTAAAGCTTATTTATTTTCAGCAACAATCCAAAGAGATTTGAGATTTAGGGATTTAAATAAAGGCTATTTTCTAGTACACCAATAGGATCTAGTAGTTTAAAGTGTTTAGAGTTCAAGAAGTCACCAATAACCGTGATCCCAAGTTTTCCCAACTGATTTTCTTTAGATGTAATGTCCTTTTAAAGTTTGCAACACATCACAAGTCATTAGCATATTAGAATTATCGTAGTTCGGTTACTTTTCCATCTGAATCCAAACTAGCCATAGCTCTCTGTGGGATCGATAACCTAAATACTACAACTGTACATTGTGCACTTGCAGTTAATTTTTGGTGAATAATTTTGCACCATCATCATCTATGTTCTTGAATGCTTGATTAGAATGTGAGAGGTCGATAGAAGAGTTTTGGAGCAGAGCTTTCATATCCCGAAGTTCACGATGTAGTTCTGCTATTGAATTATCCATTTTCGAATTCATATCATCACCTATCAACTTTATACTGCTAGTCATTTCTCGGTTTCTTAGTGTCCTGCACTGATCCTCCTCTATTTCCTCCCAGTTATGGAATGTATCTCGCTCCCCTCCCTCCGATGATAGACAGTCTATTGAAAGCTTATCTATCTGTACGTGGTCCTGATTACCCTCTTCTTTGTTCTCCAAAAGATCGCTTGAAGATTCTTCACGCCCTTGGTCTGTCCATCGAGTTTGTATCTTGAACTCCTAGGTTGTTTTCTCGGCGGGTCGTTGGTCCCAACGAGTTATCCGTGGTTTTCCACTTGTAGTTATCATTGGTTTTTGTTTTTCCAAGGTCTTTGTCTTCTGTTTCTTAAAAGAAAAGCCACCCCCCTACCTGGCGCGCCAAATGTTGATACTGGGTTCAACTTCTAATTATTTGTAATTAGAGATGTTCGTTTTTGGGAATGAATTAGATAGAAAATAAAAAGAGAAACCTTGGAAAAGAGAACTTTATTGATTATATCGGTTACAAAGGTGTTAACTCAGAATGCCGAGTTAACTTTATCAAAGAGAAGTATTAAACCTAGGTTATCTAGTAATTCTTCTCCCCGATTCTGAGTGAATAAAATTAGTGAAGGGGGGGGTGTGTATTTATATATCCTTAGTAGTCGGTCATTTAAGCCCATGGGCTAACCTCGGAAAAATAGAATATTTCCATTTTTCCCAGATCAGGGAATATGTGATAAGATTTGATCTTATTCTGTCCAAGCTTTAGACTTTGGCTTTGGGACGAAGTTTTTTACACCCCCGCTTCGAACACTAAAATCCGATCATTCTTTACCGAGGTATCCCTCGGTCATCTGGGCCGAGGGTTCTAATCCTGTTGAAGGAACTTATGACCTGATAAATTATCAGGGAAAGGTCGGCAGGGACCGAACCTCAATTTTGGCCAAACTATTAATAAATCGCAGTAACCCCACCATAAACATGCTGCTTGGAGAATGCTTCACGAAGTTTGTTGAAGTATCTGATCGAATATGAAGATAAGCTAATAAGTCATGCTTGAGCGTCGCCGCACAAGCTTTCTAGGAATAGTTGACATCGTCTCTCATCCTCTTTGCCTCTTTTGAGGCCGGCTCATAAAATTTTCACGAGGAAAGCCCTCATTAACACCATTGGATCTCCGGCCCCATGAAGGGAAGGTCCTGTATATCATACTTGCATTCACTCTAATATAGTTGTGAATTCGAGATAAGACTATCATGTGATGCTAGGTAGTTATAATGCTTTGCTAGAAACCGCTTATAACTTATGAGTTATGAAATCATTGCTAGTATCATATGATCCTATAGGGTCACACACCTAAGCAAACTGGATAAACAATGTTGGGATTGATCATTAGTGTAATGATCTGGTTAATGTATATTGGATATACATTGATTAGAAGTTTATGTGAGTGTGTCGATCGACACACGTCCAAGACAGAACCAGGTTTTAATTTATAACCTAGCAGTTCTGAACCTGTGGCGTTGTTGTGTGAAAACAATGGAGCTATAGCTCAAGCAAAGGAACCCATATCACACCAGAATTCCAAACACATCGAGAGAAGATATCATCTGATACGAGATATCATTGAGAGTGGAGATGTGAAGATCAGCAGAGTCCCGACGGACGAGAATGTTGCTGATCCTCTGACTAAGCCACTCCCACGGCCCAAACATGAGAGTCATGCTGCGGCAATAGGAATTAGATTTCTCGAGTAGTAATCTTAATTTGAGTGGGAGTTATTTATTCTGTTTTGATGTTCATGTAAACATACTTTGGTTATGTTTTAATTAATGAAATTGTTTCAGTATTATTTAATAATGTAGTTGACTAATTAAATAATAGTCCCAAAATAATTTAAGGCATTCTTATAGGTCATCATATACGTGATTTGATCATGAAATCCTATAAGCGATAGATTCAAATGAACTTTAATTAGATTAAAATATTTTGAATTCAATCTTTCTTAAACATATATGTGATATGTTTTAAGATCAATGTTCCGTTCCTCAAACAAAATATCAAGCATCTTTGATGTCTTTCCATATCTTGTCAGCTGCTGAGTCTTGTTTTGTTGTGTGATAGGCTTGCGAAAGCAAGGCATTCACAATTACACGAGTAAGGCAGGTGGTAATCGTTACCACATGGCTCGAAGATTGGTTTGCTTGAATGGGCTATCAAAATGGTTTTGGGCCCATAGACATAAGATTGGATTTGATATAGGTAATTAATCCAAGACCAAGAGTCATATTGGATATGATCAGCAAAGAGTTGCTCACCTAAATAACTAAAATTTGGGCGATGAGCCAAAGCTCACTCAAATCTCAGTGAAATATTGATCTTGGATCATTATATTCAACCTGAGAAAAATTAATTTTTAATATAATGCGAGCTGTCTTAAATGTTAGGATTTCTCATTCCTTGAACATCAAAACTAATTAAACTCGCTTTTTTCTTGATTCAGCTATGTCTAGCAACATCACAAACTCATTCACGTTGAGATCCGTCCTTGAGAAGGAAAAGTTGAAAGGATCCAACTTCTTGGAATGGTATCAGAACATAATAATCGTTCTCAGAAATGAGAAGAAGGAATATGTTCTTGAGAAACCTCTTCCTGAAAAGCCCATATCCAATGCTCCTATTGTTGATAAGGACAAGTGGGAAAAGCATTCGGATGATGTGACAAATGTGATTTGTCTGATGCTGGCCACGATGAACTCGGAACTGCAAAAACAGGTTGAGAACGCGGGGTCACCGATCGAGATAATCACAATCCTGAAATCTATGTTTCAGGAGCAAGCTCGCACTGAGAGCTACCAGACGGTTAAATCTCTCATTGAGTGCAAGCTGTCAAAGGATAGTCCAGTGAGCCCCCACGTCATCAAGATGATGGGTTATATCGATAACCTGGCTAAACTGGACTCTCCCCTTAGCCAAGAGTTGGCTACGGACATCATCATGCAATCTCTGCCGACTAGCTTCGATCAGTTTGTTCTGAACTATAATATGAACAACATGACGAAGTCTCTGACTGAGCTGCATGGCATGCTCAACACAGCGGAAACCCAATATCAAGAAGGCTGCTCCTGATGTACTTATGGTACAAAAGGGTAAAGGGTTTAAGAAACCTGCTAAGGGCAAAGGAAAGAGCAAGGCTGCCCAGGTTGAGAACTGAGACAAGCATGAGTCGTCTTCTAAGCCCAAGTGTGGCCCAGTTGATACTGATACTTATCTTTACTGCAAGAAGCCTGGGCATTGGAGGAGAAACTGAAAGGAATACCTGGAAGGTTTGAAGAACCTGAGGAAGTCGTACGAGACGGTATCTAAAGGTATTTATGTTATAGAAATAAATGTTACTTCATCAGGTTCTAATTCTTGGGTGTTGGATACCGGCTGTGGTGCTCATATTTGTACTAATATGCAGAGCCTACGCAGCAGTAGAACGCTGAAGAAGGGACAAGTGGACCTGCGTGTTTGAAATGGAGCAAGAGTTGCTGCATTAGCCGTAGGAACTTATCATTTGTCTATGCCATCAGGCATGATTTTAGAGTTGGAGAATTGCTACTATGTTCCTACGATAAGCAGGAATATCATTTCTATTTCTGTTTTAGACATGAATGATTTTGAATTTTCGATTAAGAACAAATGTTGCTCTTTTATTTGAGATAATATATTTTATGGTAGCGCCCCATTAAAGAATGGGCTTTATATTCTCAACCAATCAATGCATGTTTATAACATAAATAACAAACGGTTTAAATCAAATGACTCAAACCCGAATTTTCTCTGGCACTGTCGT
Organism: Euclidium syriacum; assembly: GCA_900116095.1. NCBI lineage: Eukaryota > Viridiplantae > Streptophyta > Magnoliopsida > Brassicales > Brassicaceae > Euclidium > Euclidium syriacum. The sequence continues at coordinate 949,640 of FPAK01000005.1, read as the reverse complement.
TTGGGCCACATCAATGAGAAAATGATTCAAAAGCTCCATCGTGATGGGCTTTTATACTCATTTGATTATGAATCATTTGAGAAGTGTGAATCCTGCTTATTGGGCAAAATGAAAAAGGCCCCTTTCAACAAGTTTAATGAAAGGGCCAGTGACTTGTTGGGCCTTATACATACAGATGTGTGTGGCCCAATGAGCATTAGTGCAATAGGAAACTTTAGGTACTTCATCACATTTATCGATGATTTCAGTAGATATGGTTATGTCTATCTTATGGGATATAAGTCGGAATCCTTCGAAAGGTTCAAGGAGTTCCAGAATGAAGTACATAACCAACTTGGCAAAAGTATCAAAGCTCTTCGATATGATCATGGAGGTGAGTACTTGACCCAAGAGTTTGATGATCATCTTAGAAATTGTGGAATCGTTTCACAACTCACTCCTCCTGGAACACTACAGTGGAATGGTGTGTCTGAGAGGAGGAAACAGACTTTATTGGATATGGTTCGATCGATGATGGGTCATGTGGATCTACCGTTATCCTTCTGGGGATATGTTCTTGAAAAGTCTGCGTTTACGCTGAACAGAGTTCCAAAAAAATCAGTTGAAAAGACTCCACATGAGATGTGGACTGGAAAGGTTCCAAGTCTGTCTTTTCTTAAAATCTGGGGTTGCGAAACTTATGTCAAGCGATTGATATCTGATAAGCTCGCACCCAAATCTGATAGGTGCTACTTCATTGGTTACCCTAAGGAAACCAAGGCATACTATTTTTACAACCGATCTGAGGACAAGTTATTTGTTGCTCGGAACTGTGTCTTTCTTGAGAGAGAATTTCTTTCCAAGAACAACAGTGGGAGTAAAGTACAACTCGAAGAAATTCGAGAACCACAGGACGCTGTTCAACCTGATGAGGGAGAGCAGCCATTGGATTCACAAGAAGTTTTGGAACCAACACCTGTGGTGCCTGTAGTTCGCAGGTCCGGAACAAATCATAATGAAGTCGAGAGATACGGATTTCTCGTGACTAACTGTCATGATCTTCTGATCGTTGATAGTGACGAACCTGCGAACTTCAAAGAAGCAATGTTGGGCCCTGACTCCGAAAAATGGTTTAAGGCTAGTGAATCCGAAATGGAGTCCATGTCAATCAACAAAGTTTGGTCTTTAGAAGATTTGCCCGATGGTGCAAAAGCCATTGAGTGCAAATGGATCTTCAAGAAGAAGATTGACGTGGATGGTAATGTACAGATGTACAAAGCTAGATTGGTGACAAAAGGTTTCAAACAAGTGCATGGTGTTGACTATGACGAAACCTATTCTCCAGTCGCTATGCTTAAGTCCATTCGGATTCTCCTAGAGACTGCCGCTTATTATGATTATGAGATTTGGCAGATGGACGTGAAAACCGCCTTCCTGAATGGGATTCTGGAAGAGGATGTGTATATGACACAACCTGAGGGTTTCATAGATCCTAATAACCCTAGGAAAGTATGCAAGTTTCATCGATCCATTTATGGATTGAAGCAAACATCTCGGAGTTGGAGTCTTCGTTTTGATAAAGCTATTAAAGAATTTGGTTTCATCAGGAACGAAGAGGAACAGTGCGTTTACAAGAAGACTAGTGGGAGCGCAGTTGCTTTTCTAGTACTGTATGTAGATGACATATTGCTTCTCGGAAATGATATTTCGTTGCTTCAGTCTGTTAAGACTTGGCTAGGAAGTTGTTTCTTGATGAAGGATATGGGAGAAGCCGCGTACATTCTTGGAATAAGGATCTATAGAGATAGATCGAAGAGGCTAATTGGACTGTGTCAGGATACTTATATTGATAAGGTCTTATACAAGTTCAATATGCATGATTCCAAGAAGGGCTTGCTTCCAATGTCACATGGCATCACTCTCAGCAAGAAGCAGTGTCCTTCGACACCTGCTGAGTGAGAGCGCATGAGTAGGATTCCCTATGCTTCTGCGATAGGGTCCATCATGTATGCCATGCTATGTACACGTCTAGATGTCACTTGTGATCTCGGTGAAAGTCACTGGACTGCCGTCAAGATAATCCTGAAGTATTTGAGGAATACTAAGGATAAGTTCTTGGTTTACGGAGGAAATGATGAGCTTGTGGTAAGTGGATACACTGACGCCAGTTTCCAGACGGACAAAGATGATTTGCGATCTCAATCTGGTTATGTCTTCTGTCTGAATGGCGGTGCAGTCAGTTGGAAGAGTTCAAAGCAGAACACCGTGGCGGATTCCACAACTGAAGTTGAGTACATTGGTGCTTAAGAAGCGGCAAAGGAAGCTATTTGGATTAGGAAGTTCCTTACTGAACTTGGTGTGATTCCTAGCAGTTCTAAACCTGTGACGTTGTTGTGTGATAACAATGGAGCTATAGCTCAAGCAAATGAACCCAGATCACACCAGAAGTCCAAACACATCGAGAGAAGATATCATCTGATACGAGATATCATTGAGAGTGGAGATGTGAAGATCAGCAGAGTCCCGACGGACGAGAATGTTGCTGATCCTCTGACTAAGCCACTCCCACGGCCCAAACATGAGAGTCATGCTGCGGCAATAGGAATTAGATTTCTCGAGTAGTAATCTTAATTTGAGTGGGAGTTATTTATTTTGTTTTGATGTTCATGTAAACATACTTTGGTTTTGTTTTAATTAATGAAATTGTTTCAGTATTATTTAATAATGTAGTTGACTAATTAAATAATAGTCCCAAAATAATTTAAGGCATTCTTATAGGTCATCAAATACGTGATTTGATCATGACTAGTGGAACCCTAAAAATTGGTTAGGTGATAAGGAATGCATGGCATGTAGATAGGGATGTATGATGAATGTTGATTGTTGAGGAGTCAGGGTACAATAACATATCCTGATAGTTTAACCTTACCTTGTTTGTTATATTGTTGTATCACTGGGTTTGTCCGGTGAGTTGTTAGTTCCTACCTCAGGAACTAGCAGTATTCTGTGGTTGCAGGTATGATATACGATCACTTGGCATGGTGCCAGTGAGCTGTTGATTCCCCCATAAGGAATTACAGTAGTATATGATGAGGGTTAACCAAGTTCATAGCAAAGTGATGATGTAGAGTCAGGCCGTTACACTTGCCTATTGTTTGACAAATGGAGGGTTAAGGATGACTATCAGAGGGAAGCTATGAAGTTCGATGGTTAAGACCCGTGCATGAGTTGTCATGGCCACCGATTCTATGGTCAGATAGATATTGGTAATGAGGCAATTGGAGTAGGAGCCAAAAAATCTATAATAAGATAGATTTGGTTATAGGCTCGGGATTTGTCTTCTTGCGGGAAATGATCCATGATGTGAGGATTAAGGATATGGAGGTGCACTACCAGTACTTATAAGAGGTGCTGGGAGGAGTGAGAACTGTCATCTTCTGTGTGAAGATGATGGGCTCCTTGGAGTTGTACTACAGGGACTCAGAAAGGAGGACTGTAGGCTCCAGGTGGCACGACCTGAGCATGATCTATCACTCTATGAGAGTTGATAAGCTCAGGAAGTCCGCACTGAGTTCCATTAACGATCTCACGACACGATGAACTCTTTACGGCACACCACGTCTATTAAGGGACGGGTGTTGGTGGAGCTGCGCAGGTACTGACTCTACGCTGCGTAGCACCCGGTGTACAAAATATGAAGATTCTGCGCGCCACGATTCTGGTAAGACATGTTATGCCTTGCTAGATTTTGCATCTAGCGGAGTGGTCTATCCTAGGCAAGGGTTCTGGAATAGCAATGACTATCTCTGGATTAGGCTTAGTAGTATAGGTAGAGTCATGGTTTAGTACTCCGCTAGGTTAGGATGATGAGATAGGGAGCTGCGATGCGACGCCGAGAGATTTGGTTTGTACGACTGTGTTGCACCAAAGAGACCTGGGATCATGACCCTTGGCTGGTGGCACGAAATCCGGAGCATAGTCATAGTTTCCACTGCTATTGATTATGTGTAGGGTCACCGCGTATCGATGGACGGAGAACGGTGTAGGATGTTCTGATTGTACACCTTTGTGGTTGCAATTGGGTGTTCCGTGAGGTGGGCTGTCGTAGTATCGCATGCTCATGGCCCATAGTAAATTGGTAAATTGGTAGATAGCGCTATATAACTATTATGTCTAGTAGGAGTTTGCGAACTGCTGGAAGTACGCCCCGTAGTATGGACGGCAGTTCCTTACTCAGTTGTGTCATGGGGAGGTTTGATAGTTCATTTCCTGGGGGAAATGGATTATCTAACTTGGGTTTAGTAGAGTGGTATTTTTGGGTCATATGTTATTTCTTTTAGAAGTAATGTATAACCAGGTGTTGAGTTCCTAGTAGGTTACTTCATGGGGAAGTAATCTACATGAACGTTTCACTGTCTCTTATTATGGTATTTCATGGGAAGTATCATTATGTAGAGCAGCTTGTTTGTTTTTCTTTTGCTTCAGCTATTGATTGTTTATTTTCGGTCTTAGAGGGAGCCCTAGGTGGATCCCACTCGCTGAGTAACAGTTGTCCAGTTACTCACCACTCACCCTTTTCCACCCCTTTAGGTTCAAAGAAGGCATAGGCGTCTAGGAGGCTTTCTACCCGGATACCTTAATTGTTTGATTGCTTGCATTTGTGTGTGAAAATGGTTTGTTAAAATCCCGCTTTGACTCGACTTTTTAATCGTTTTTATTGGAGTTCCATTAACCGTTTTCAATGTTTTCTTTGTTGCATGTTTTCCGCTGCGTGGTTTTATTTTCGTTGGCGGACTCCACTGGTACAAGGTTCTATCGAACCGGCACAACCTTGTTCTCCTTTGGGAGATATGAGGGGGCGGTAGTCTGGAGAAACCTCGGGAGGGTGATAGTCTTTGAGATAATCGCTCTGGCTGACGTGGACCCAAAAATCTTCATATGACGTAGCGATTCTGAGCAGGTCCTTGACCAAGATGTTCGATCGCCAAGTGTTCTTGTTTGATTGGCGAGGCGGTCAGGCAGGTCGGTCAATGGGGAGGACGGTTCGGGGGCGTTACAACTACCCTCCAGAGCATATTGTACTTTCGTATCTGAGCATTACAAAAAATATTCCATGTGATATTGTGGGGGACTTTTTTTCTATAACCAATTACTTTTTTATTAAACTGGACTAGGTAATATAGAAGATATACATAAGAGGTGTAGTCACTTCAACGCGCTTAATAAAAGTGCAATGTTGTTGTTATGAACTTTAAACAACCAATTTGGGTGTACTACCAACAAGATGTGATACCCGAATGGATTCCAAACGTCTAAGATTCGAAAACCCGAACAAACTCGAAAAGTTATACTGGTACTATATAAAATAAGATTCAACTTAATCATGGCATCGTGTCCTTCACTTAATGTGTGGGTACTAGATATCACATGGTACAGTCGAATTGGTCGTTTGAAGGTGCATAACAACAACTTAAAGCTCTTGGATTTTGCTTGCACTTTTATTAAGCATGTTGAAGTGAATCTCTTATGGATATCTTTTCACCTTTTCTGGGTCGGATTCGATTTGGACTTTTGGGTTTAGTTATTTGTCCCAGTCCTATTTGAGATTCTCAAGATGTAGAGATGAAAACGAAGAGCTATGTAGATTATAAATAACATAAACATCTAGAAAATTGAAAATTCGAAAAACTAATTTAATTTGCATTAAAAATTTTTTGTTTATTATATATTATTTTTTGACAATATTTGATAAAATTGATAAGAAATTTAACAATTAATGCATTCTTTCTTGACATGTATACGGGTGGATTGATTCTCCTCCTACCACCCTCAAACGTTGCGTTTGCGGGCAGCGGTTTGTAACGTTTAACAACAATCCCAACAACCGCTTCGTACCACTCCATATCACTTAGTAAAACTCAAAACCAAAAGCTCATTCCTGCTAACATATGTGGTTGAGTTAGAATTATTTTTAAAAAAAAATCTTGAACATTGATAGAAAATCATTAAAAAAATTGAAAAATTTCAAGAAAATTTTTTTTTCTTCCACCAAATATTTCATATTAAATTCTTATATTCTTATTAAATATAATACAACTTTTAATTATAATATATTTGTAATTATATATATATTAGGGACGAAACTATTATCCCGATCCGAGATCTGTTCCAATTCGCTTCGAAAATCTGGATATTTAGAGGGGTCAGATTTGGATCCTAGTAGTAAAATGTCGAATCCATCAAACTTGAATTCATATACCATAATTTTAAGATCAAAATATCTAGATCCGAATCTGTTACATATATTAGAAAATGTTTCAATAATGTTATTTTCAGTATATCATATTGCTAAAGAAAAAATAACTTAAGATATTGAATTTATGATTATTAAAATTTCAATTTTTTAAAAAAAATTATATTTACGAATCCGAATATTTGATGATACTTTGATATCTGGGCGGACAAAGAATTGATATTTGAAAGTCAAAAATCTGGATAGTTTTAGTTCGAACTTAGACAGTCTTAGTTTGGATCTGAATTCGAACATTCCAAAAATAAAAAATATTCGGATCTATCTCACCAATAAATTGGACAATTAGATCCTAAAATATGAAAATTAATAGAAAATTTTTGGTAGAATTTACCGGTAAAAGCTGATTGTGACTCCTTTTTCTCTATGACTTTACAAGTTTCTATGCGAGTTGATTTTCCATAGATCAGACAAAAAATCTCTGCAACAACAAAAATGAATCTGGAAAAGAGATTTATGAACTACGGTAGATCAATTTGCACGATAACTTTTTTAGATAGAGACCAAAATTTGGAATAGGAAAGAGAGCGAGAAAGGATTGGATAAGCTATATCTAGTTGAAGGATTCTATTCAGTTTATGGGCTTAGATTTTTATGGGTGTTTTGACTTGATATCATTTACTTGTAACGTATATTATATATACAATATCAAAAAACTCTTGAATTAGAGTACCATACCATCAAATTTTTTAGTCAACCCACGGGTCTCGACAGCAACCCTAGGAGGTGACCCCGCCAAGGTCTGGACCGACCAGCGCCTCCCTCGACCCGCTCCCCGATCTGAAAGGCATCCTCGAAGTGCTCTTAAACCAAGTGACCAAAACTCTACGAAGATAGCGAACGCGACACGATAGGCTTGCGGATGATACCCTTGTCGCGCTGTGCCAGAACCTGTTCGACGAACCAAGGCTTCCCCTACCCGAGCAGGTCACCCCAGATCATACCTACACGGTGCCTCCCCAAAATTACCCGACCCAACGCACTGAACTCCGCAGAGAACTTCATCCTCAGCCGTAATTTCCGCTCGCCAACGACCCGGTCCAAACGGCACACGAAAGGGAGATGGAGGGCATGCGTGCCCTGATCAAGGACCTCACTTCTTACAAGCACGGAGCCATCATAGCCGCCCCTGAGGTTGATCGCATGCTCCGCGAGACTCAGAACACTCCTTCACTTCGGCGGTGACAGATTTCCCCTTGCAGAACCCAGGAAAAAATTCCCTCCCTAAGTACGAAGGCGAGACCATTCGAGCTGGTTCCTGGCAAAATGTAAGATCGCCATGGGACGAGCCAGAAGAGGAGCGCGACGTGAACTACTGTCAACTCTTAGTTGAGAACCTACGCGGGACGTTCTCTGGTGGTTCTCCCGTCTAAAATCCAACACGATCAGCAGCTTCTTCCAGCTCAAACCTGCCTTCGTCACGCAATACCTGACGTTCGTAGAAAAAAGCACCTCTGCTGTCGACCTATACGCCATCGCATAGGAACCAAAAGAAACCCTCATGAGATTCATCCAAAGGTTCAAGTTGGTCACAGGGAAGAGCTGACAGTGAATCCACACCTGACACTCGAGGATGCCTTATACCAAGCATCACGTTTTGTCGATATAGAAGAAGAAAATGCGATCATCAGGAAAAAATCCGCCCCGTCAAAACCCAGGTTCCAAAGGAAAATATAGCAAAACATCCCGATGAGCCCCGCCAACATGTCAACAAATAATACAAAGAGGAGAAGGAACCAAAAGCCGTGACCTGCTACGCAAGAACTGATCAAACTCAGAAGCCGCAATGGACCAAAGGGAGCTGAGACAAACCCCGTGACACTGCCAACGAAGAATCCCAACACGTCTCCCTCTACTGCGACCAAATAGCAGGGCACACAGATCACGATTGCAGAGGGCTAGCAAGCTATCTCTACCAAAAATACCTCGAGGGCGGGATTCCCTCTCAAGAGAAGCCATCAAGGGACCAACGCCAGGTGTTGGAAGCTCACGCTGGTCGAGATCGAGGCAATGATGCAAATCAAAATGGCAAACGACCCCGCGAGGTGAAGGTCGAAGGAAACCCGGACGTACCACTTCCCGTGACAAAGCGTATCGCCTAGCAACCTTTTGTTTGGTAGGTAAAACACCAACCAATTATGTTCGGCCCCAGAAAAAAAATAATAATAATAATAATAAAATAAAATCTACTGTCCGCTTGATCCTTCTTCGGGGTACATAAGCATCCTCCTAGCAAGTCACATCAATCTTTCAAGTTAAAGTTAATTTTTTCCTAGAAACATAGTTTTACTAAACACGGCGTAAGACGAGTCACCCTCGCAGCTAAAACCGATCCAGGTCGCAAACAACCAAATAAAACACACCTTCCACGGGTAACCCCACAGTATAAGCCGAGTCCCAGTTCACGTCCACTTGTAGGAATACGAGTATGAAAGACAAGGCCCGACCGCCACTTACCTAGAGTCGGAATACTCGACGCCGAGCACCACGTTCGCGCCTGCCTGATACAGTCATCACACAATACTAGACTCTGCAAAAAGGTTTCATTCTATAAAACTCAAGACTCAAAAGCGAGCCCCAGCCTCAAGTTCGTAGAAAGATCAAACAGCCTCAGCCAAATCAAATACAAAGAAAAGGAAACAATAAACAAAGCTCGCAATCCCGCCAGGTCGGCTTAGCTCTTTCTTAGCGCTCAGTCCTAGATCGCTGGAGTTTCGGGTCAAACATGTCGCAGAAGTCCAACTACACCACTTGCAGGTCTCGCTCGGGATCACAACCCTCGATTCACCCGGGTTGCGGAGGAGGCTCCGACGCCCCTAGGTTTCGACTAGCCTTCAGCCTGTCCTTGAGGTAGGAGGCCACAACGCTTTCAAACATGCGGTACTTTATGACCTCCTCAGTCGCGGCCTCATGCTCGGCCCGAAAATTCGCTAGATCGGCGTCATCACCCGCGATCACATCTTAGCTTTCCCCTTGCCTCGCGCAGACGGATCGTTTGCCTTCAACTTCAAGTCCTCGGTCTCTTTCAGAGCCTCCAACAGAACCACCTCCAACTTCGAGGTGACCCTATTACGGAGGAAAAGCTTCCTCTTCAGCTTCTTGTACTCCGCGTCGTACAAAGACATGACCTCATTATTTTAAGCAACATACTAAAACAGAAAGCAAAACAACTCAGCCAAACTTTAGCCAAAACAAAGAACTAAACCAAGAGGTCACTCACTCTGATCAATTAGCAGGATCCCTCGGCGACGTCGCTCCCGAACTCCATCAAATCAACACTGCGAGGAGGAAACCCGGTCCTGGAATTCTTCGAGACAAGCTCTGCACTTTTCTCCACGTTGGACCCCAACGATGTTTCTCTTGGATAGGAGAAGTCGAAAGCGAAAGGTCCAGAACCTCCAACAGCGACCCCATAAGTGATCAGACTCGTCGTGTTCGGCAGTTCGCAAACCGTAACAGCACCAGACGGACCAGCGAGGTCGATACGACCGAAAGATCCACCGCGAACCGATCGGTCCTCTAAAACTTAGAGGAGTAACCCTGAAAGAAAAGACCCTTTCCGCGTCCCGTTTCGGCAAGTGTGGAGTCACCATTTGGGTCTAGGATCCTCTAGCTCGACGATTTATGCCTCCTCGTCAACGTTCGACCACGGGATTTGTAAACCCTTTTCTTCGGGTCCTTTAACTTTGGGATCCCCATGATCGGAACTCGACCATCACCCTCCGCAAATGCGACACCAAAAAATCAGAAAAGACACAACAAAAACCCGTAAGATTTAGCTGGTAAGGAGAAACAATTACCCGTCTCCCGACGTCGGGCCAATCAATCGACCATCCTTTGAAGAACCTTTGGCCACTTCTGGACTCCCAACTCCCGAAGCGCCATTTTCTTAGCGAAGAACAATTTATCGATCGGGTCGATTGGAGGTAAGCGAGCTGCAAAAAGTAAAGCGATGTCAGGCTCGGGGGTAACAGTTTGGGATAAAACGATAGATAAAACACTTACCAGGGTTGTTATTCCATCTGCGCCTCGGGGGGATTGATGCGTCCTCCAGCGAGCCTGCGTCAGCCTTAACGTAGAAGAAGTGGGACCACCATTGGTCGACTTTCTTCAACTCACCCACGATGACCTTCTTGTTCGCCCTGAACGGGGTATAAAACGTCTCGACCACGTATTTGCTGTTTTCACTAAACAGAAGAAACTCCTCCACGAACTTATGGCAGATCGTGAAGTTAAGCTCGGAAGCCAACGCGTGTAGCCTGAAAATGTTGTGAATGGACGTCGGAGTCAGCTGAGAGATCGCCATCTCATGACGATGACTGTAATCGGTCAACAACTTTGGAATCTAGGAAGGATAGCCCGCATTCCGAGAAATAGGATTCATAAAGGTTAAAGTAACCTTCCTCGCAACAAATTTCCACGTGATCAGAAAATGCAGGTTGAAAAGTGTTTCGGAGACTATCATCGGTGGAGGACGAGCTTTCAATCACCTTACCGTCCCTAACCCGCTTCTTTCTTTTCGGTGGTGCCACGTCGTCGGAAACTTGTAGGTATGGCTCATCCGCCTCGCGATCGTTTAAGCAAGGCTCCACGGGACTTGATGTATACGAACCGACCTCGTCGTCAGATCCTTCCCCAAGTCATAGGAGAAGGCCTCATCAGATCCGCGACTAGACCCTTATGCATTGCTAAAGAGTTCGACCTCGTGTTATTCACTCATGATGATTAGAAGTTTAAGAATAAGAATATCAAAGAACACCTCGCAGATTTAAAGAAAGATCGAAGAACGCCTCAAAGAAAACAATGAAGAGATTGTTAGAATTGAATAGCGGAAGAGAGATTTATCAAGAAATGACGAATGCGCAAACACTAGCGTCAAGAATCAAATTTATAGTAGAAGAGGGCAAGCAAAACGACACATCCCACTCACTGTAATAATGACATTGGGCACGCGAAGGTCATGTTGCTACAGTAGCCACCTCTTCGATTCTCGCACCAAACTGTCGCGACCGCCTATCGAAACACGACACGTCATATAGCAGACCCGCTCTAAAATGCCACCGTTTCCCACGATCTTGGCCTTTCGTTTTCAAACGGCCCATTGACGAAGCGGATATGTCATTGGACTAGCGGGGGGGGGGGGAGGGGGACTTACTGTTGGGGGTGGGCCTAGCACCCCCGGCCCAGATTGTGGGAGAAAGCCCAAGGGAAGAATAAAGACCATGACCCAATCTCCAAGGCTCGTGATCGAGGCGAACCCTCTCGACTTCAACCCTCGCCAAGCGTCCTAAGTTGACTTCCAGAAGAAAAAACAAGAAGTGACAGGCCGGTCTTGTCATACCTTTTTCGGTGTCAGAGCAGGCCGGTGGCTAACCTTAAAGACAGCCCCCGATGCGTGCTGACCTATGACAGCCCTAGGACGAGGTCTATTCTCGGAATGGATCAAGCTACAAGTCAACCCTCGAGACTCACCAGGAATGCTAGAAATACCCCCATCATATACAAAGACTAAATCCTAGGGAGAGAACTGAGAGAATAGGTAGAACAGCTTGGTAACCTTAGATCGAGTTTAACATCGTTAACGACCTTGTCGATCGGTGTTAGACTTCACTCTTTGCTTTATCACTTTTCTGAGAGCCGACTTCTCATTTTCTTATAAACAATCAACCTCTCTTTAATAATAATAAAACAACGCCAACCTCACCAATATTTCTTAACATTCGACCCAGTTATCGATTCGACTCATTAACGATAATTTCGACCTTCTTTAAGTCCGCTTCGTAAGAATGCGTAGCCGTTGTAATAATTATTATGTACTGTTTTTTTGTCATTTTAGAATTGATGTACTAGGGTTCCACTAGCTGCAAGAACCAGTATATAAGGTTCATTTAGAAGCCTTGTAACATTCACCTTGTTATTAATAAAAATAACGCAATTCTTTTGAATAGTTCTTTGAGAAAATCCTTAGTTATAGTCTTTCCTGGTGAGTGATATCAAGGCGACTCTAGTTATGTCTTATCAAAAGTATTTCATAGCTTGTGTCGCGACCCTCAACCGATCATCAATGCCACGTCCATCCAGTTTTTGTTCAAGGAGAGACCTTAGTCCAATTTAATAGAACCATCAATCCATCATCGATCATCTTTTGTCTTAGAAGAAAGTGACCTTATTCCAGCTTTTTAGACCCACGCCTATCCACTTGTGAGATCATCCCCTTGATCTTACATCTTCTTGTATCAGAGCCTAAGCCCTCCAAATCATGTTTTTTATTTTCCTTTTCATAGTTTAATCGCTTTGCTTCCGTTTTCTTAGTACATAAAAAATCGGTTATGTTTTTGTTCAATTTATTTAAACCATAAAAACCAAAAGATTTCAATTTCTATTTTATTTTTCTTTGTGCTTTGTTTTTTGTTTCAGGAAATTCAAAAAAAAAAAAGAAGAACAAATTGCAACCATCGCCATACCGCTCATCCGTTCGATCCGTTCAGTTCAAGTTTACTAGGTTTTCATGGGAAATTCTTGAACCATCTTTTGGATTTAGAAACCCTAAGATATTTTCTGAGTTTGATACTTTAAAATCCTCATTTGAGTTATGCATATTGTGTTTAGAATCATCCAGGTCGTATTTTCCATATTCGGTTATCGCAGATTTTTAGATATTTTCTTACCAGGTTTAAAAACATATTTTCTGTCCAAATTGACTTTGATTAAGTTTTATTTGGTTTAATTTACTTAATTTGAACCAGTTTTGATTATAATTAAGTTGGTTATCCATTGGTTTGATTCAAATCGATTAATTCTTCAATTTAGATTGGTTAAAACGTTTTTGTTCCTTTAGCACTTGATCCTTCTTGTTAGTGTGAGTACATGACGTCAACAATGGCTGGAGAAGCATCAGACTCTAATGCCGCCCTACTACTAGCGTTAGAAGCCATGAAAAATGACTTAGCCGCGCAAATATGCCGCATTGATCAGCGTGTAGAACGCTTGGAGATTCCAACAGATGATAGGAATGAAAAGAATCAGAGAAAGGAAAGACATGAGAGGAATAATGAATATGATGTTACTGATGAGGAAGAGTAGGAACATCCAAGTTTTGGCAGGAGGAGACACAATGGCAATGATACTGAGGTAAACAAAAAAAATAGCAAGGACTTGAAACTAACACCTCCCACTTTTGTAGGTCGTGTAAATCCTCTAGCATATCTTGATTGGGAGAGAGGAAGGGAGTATATCTTTGACTACTACAAGTATAACAACTCCAAGAAGATTGCTTTAGCTTCAGCTCAACTCACTGATCATGCCTTATCATGGTGGGATAGAGTTGGTCAAGACAGGAGATGATGTGATCCTATGGAGGATCTAGTCCATGAATGACTCCAAGAGGTTGTGAATCTGATGGTGTGATGATCAAGGTTGTGGAAGTGAAGTTATGGTGGTGAAAGTTGCGGATTTATGAAACTTGAAGTGGATGGATCCGAGACAAGGGTGGAATGAGTGATACTTCTCAAGGATGATGGAAGATCTTTGGACTATCTACTTGCTCTATGTGAATGATGAAGACCAGACACGGTGGACAAGGGGTAAATTGAAGTGAAACTTCCAAGGGGTGCGAAGATTCCCTTAGACTTTTGACTCTTGAGTGAAATGGAATAATGATCCAAATTTCGGATTCAAGAGGATGATCAAACGAGTTTAAGAAGATGATTTGATATTAAAATGTTTGATGATTTAGAAAGGAGGATACAAGAGAGTACTTATAGTAGTCTAGGGGTGCATAGGAATCAAAAATGACTCATAGGATTCCACCAAGACAATTATGAAAGACTAGGAAATTACAAAGACATTAATAAAGAAGACTAAGACTTAAGCACAATCTTAAATGTATCTTTGACTCCAATTTCGTGCATGAATGAGATATAATGGGCCTTGATTCACCAAGATGATGTGGTAAAGTACCTTGGGCTATCCTCATTAAAAACCTATCTTAGCAAACCCATTGGGACAAAACTAACAATAGGGAAAAAAAATACAATCCAAGGCACTTCTCTTGATGAGGTTTAGGTGCTTGAATCACAACCAATGTGGTTGGATTAGCACACACTAAACTGGCGTGAATGGTGTTGAGAAGGTGATGTAGTGTTGTTTTAAGTTTGGCTTGCTTGGATCGGGTAATGGGACCAATAAATATCTGTAGATTTTGTTCTCCATTATCCGCAGGTTTTAGCTGCTCCTTAGCTTATGCATTGGCTTCTTCCTCCTCTGGTTCTAGCTGCTCCATTGGTTGATGTTCCTTGCTGATCATGCTCACATCATCCTCCCCCAGTTGAGAAGGATTTGATCTCAATTGAAGCTTGAACTTACTTTGTACTTACCTTGAAGATCTAGCTGGTAGGCATTGTCATTGATCTTTTTGATGACTTTGAATGGACCATCAACCCTAGGCATTAGCTTGGATTTCCTTTCACTCGGAAATCTATCTTTGTGCAAGTGAATCCACAATAAGTCTCCTTCCTCAAATGTTAGCTTTTTCCGGCCTTTAATGGTTTGTTGAGCATACATCTTGGTCTTATTTCCAATATTTAGTCGAGCCTTCTCATGAATCTATTTAACCAACTCAGCATTTTTCATTCCATCAAGGCTTGTCCTGTCACTCAAGGGTAAGAGCATTAGACCCATAAACAATCTCAAAAGGTGAATACTTAGATGTTGTATGCCTAGCATGATTATATGCAAATTCAACATGAGACAAACGTTCTTCCCAAGTCCTAAGACTCCTTTTAATCAAAGCTCTTAACAAAATAGACAAGGTTCTATTAACTACCTCCGTTTGACCATCCGATTGTGGGTGACAAGTTGTGGAGAAACAAAGCTTAGTTCCTAGCTTAGACCAAAGTGTTTTCCAAAAGTAACTAAGGAACTTAGTATCTCTATCTGATACTATGGTCCTAGGCATGCCATGAAGTCTAACTATCTCCTTAAAGAACAATCCAGCAATGTTAATGGCATCATCCGTTTTATGACAAGGAATAAAGTGAGCCATTTTGGAAAACCTATCAAATACAACAAACACTGAATCCTTTCTCATCTTAGTTCTAGGAAATCCAACAACAAAGTCTGTAGAAATATCATGCCAAGGGTGCAAAGGTATAGGAAGAAGGGTATACAAACCGTGCTTATGGATTGTGGATTTGGCTTGCTTGTAAGTTACACATCTTTGGCAAGCTTTCTCAACATCACTTCTCTTCTGTGGCCAAAAGAAGTGTTCCTCCAGTATATTCAATGTCTTTGCCACGCCAAAGTGACCCATAAGACCACCTGCATGTGCTTCCTTAACAAAAAAAAATCTCGCAAAGAAGAGTTAGGCACACATAATTGATTATCATAAAACAAGAAACCTTCACTCTTAAAGTATTTTCCAGTAGCAAACTTCTCACAAGCAGCATAAATATCCTTAAAATCAGCATCAGTAGCATATAACTCTTTGACTTGATCAAAACCTAGCAGCTTAACTTCTAAAGACTCCAAGAGCATCGACAACTACATTTTCTTTACCTTTCTTGTATTTGATCACATAGGGGAAGGTCTCAATGAATACGATCCACCTAGCATGTCTTTTGTTCAGTTTTTTTTTGCCCTTTGAGATGTTTGAGTGACTCATGATCAGTATGGATAACAAACTCCTTGGGCCAAAGATAATGTTTCCATGTTTGTAAGGCTCTAACGAGTGCATAAAGTTCTTTGTCATAGGTTGGGTAATTGAGTGTTTCCCCTCCAAGTTTCTCACTAAAGTAGGCTATGGGCTTCTTTTCCTACATAAGAACATCACCAATACCAATTCCTAAGGCAATACATTCAATTTCAAAAGTTTTATCAAAGTTAGGGAAGAGAAAGCACAGGGGAGTGTGTGAGCTTGTCTTTCAAGGTTTGGAATGCTTCTTCTTGAGCTTGCTCCCATTTAAATCCCACATTCTTTTTGATAACCTTAGTGAGTGGGGCTGCTATAGTGTTAAAGTCTTTGACAAATCTTCAGTAAAACCCAGCAAAGCCATGGAAGCTACTTCCCAAACATTCTTTGGGCTCGGCCATTCCTTAATCACTTTTATCTTTTTTTCATCAACCTTGACACCATCTGTATTCACAACAAAACCTAAGAAGACAAGGTTATCTGTTCCAAAAGTAATTTCTTAAGATTAGCATACAATGTTTCCTTTCTAAGTACTTCATAAACCTTTCTAAGATGTTCAACATGTTCATCTAAACTTCGGCTGAAAACTAGAATATCATCAAAGTATACTACCGCAAAGTGACCTATGAATTCTCTAAGGATGTGGTTCATCAACCTCATGAAAGTACTAGGTGCATTGGTTAAGCCAAAGGACATTACTAACCACTCATATAAACCTTGTTTAGTTTTAAATGCACTTTTCCACTCATCACCTTTTTTCATCATAATTTGGTGATAACCACTCTTAAGGTCTACCTTAGAAAATATATTATAACCATGCAACTCATCAAGCATATCATCTAATCTAGGTATAGGGTGGCGATACTTTACAGTGATATTGTTGATGGCTCTTCGATCAACACACATCGTCCAACTACCATCTTTCTTAGGCACTAGCAAAACGGGCAAAGCACATGGACTCCTGCCCCCCTTTTGGATATGATATTTATCCATGAGCTCAGTGACTTGCTGTTGAAGCTCCTTGGTCTCCAGGGAATTGGTTCTGTAGGCTGGTTAGTTTGGAAGAGATGCTCGTGGTAGAAAGTCAATTTGGTGCTCAATTCCTTGGATTGGTGGTAAGCTTTGCGGGTTCTCCTCCGAAAACACATCTTTAAATTCCTGCAAAAGTAGTTGAATTTTGCTAGGCATTCCTACATAGATTGGTTAGTTTGAAAGCATTCTTTAAGGACAAAGAGTAGGTGGTAAGTGACTCCCTGGATTGGACTTAATCATAAGATTAGTCGACTGTTTAGCCGATGGTATCGTTGGCGGTTTGGTAATGGCATCGGCATGGGGTTTGCTTTTGCATTAATATTGGGTTTTGTTTTTAATTAAAGCTATTTGATCTAAATGAACCTCTTGTGGGGATAAAGGTACTAAAACATGTTTCTTTCCCTTTAAACTCAAATAAGTACCTATTAGTAAACTCATCATGAATAACCCTTATATCTGATTGCCAAGGTCTACCTAACAAGATGTAACCAACATCCATGGGTAAAACATCACACAAGACCTCATTTTCATATTTTTGTATGGAAAAAGGAACTAGGACCTGGTTCTCTACTTCTAGCTCACCCTCATCATTAAGCCATTGCAACTTATAGGGTTTAGACCTCTTAATAATCTCAAGTCCTAACTTCTCTACCATAATCTCACTAGCTACATTAATACAGCTTCCCCCATCTATCATTAAGCTACATATCTTACTCTTAACTAGACATCGAGTGTGAAATAGGTTCTCTCTTTGCTCATTCTTCTCTGTCCTAGTTTGTAAGTTTAGAGTTCTCCTAGTGACTAAGAGTTGTCCACTATGGGGCATGTCTACATTTTCTTCCAAGGACTCAGCATCCGAATGGTCATCCTCTGATTCTACCTCACCATTAGCCCTGTAACTATGATTCTCTTATTGGTATATTCCGTAGAGTAGTGACCAAAATCCTTGCACTTAAAACACTGAATTTCCCTAGTTTTGGTGCTTGAAACCATATCTATACCCTTAATTTTTGAATCTTCTACCTTAGGTTTAGTGAAAGGCTTGTAATCTTTGCTAGACTTATCCTCCTTAGGTTGACTAAACTTATTTGAACTAACTCCGGGTTTGGGGTTCTTTCTCTTAATTTGTTTCTCAAACATTATGGATTTATGGAGAAGCTCTTCTAGTTCTACATAATGATGTACCTCTAGCCTATCCATGATTTCTCTATTGAGGCCGCCCATAAACCTAGTCATAGTCGCTTCACTATCCTCTTGAATATCAGCCCTAAGCAACAAGGTTTCCATTTCCTTAAAGTACTCCTCTACGGTTCTAGATCATTGAGATAGGTTCCTAAGCTTAAGGTGAAGTTTCCTATGGTAGTGACTAGGTATAAACCTTCTCCTCATGATGATTTTCATTTGGTTCCACGAATCTATAGGTAAATCCCCAGCCCTTCTCCTAGAAGTAACTAATTGATCCCACCAACTTAAGGCATAATCTTTAAAAGCGGTTGGTGCTACTCTAACCTTGCTATGCTGAGTGTATTACCTACATTCAAAGACTATTTCTATCTTCTTTTCCCACTCTAGGTACTCCTCAGGGTCATTGGTTCCATGGAAAGAGGAAATTTTGATCTTAACGCCAGCTAAATGATCGCAGGTGTTGGTTTTGGTGTTCCTAGGCATCCGATCATATTGTGTCCGTCTCCTTCTAGATTGGTGGGATATAGATGAGTGACTATAATACTTCTCAATATCGGAGGGTAGATGATGTCTTCTAAGTTTATCATTAATGGATCTTTCTATCTATGCCGTCATGGTTGCCATACTCTCGTCAATCATAGCCTTGAAGGAATCCATGAGTTGTTGGTTGATAGAGTTTGAGGATTATTCTCTATTTTGGTCCGTTCCCACCATGGTACCTGAAAGATTGAGATAACTAAACAAGTAACAAAAACACAAGAACAAAGAAAAAAACCCTAACAAAACATGTTGTAGACCTTTGAGATTCCGGTTTTGAAAGGTGTGAATCTAACAACTTTAAAAACATTTTCAAGCTGATTTTCAGGTTCTTATAAGTTCTAAGTTCAAGTTTAAGCAAGAATTAAACCCATAAATATTCAAAATAAAATCGCAAAATGGAAGGTGAAAGGTCTCAAAAAGTTTTTGCGAAAAGGTGAAGAGATGCGAATGGGTTTGAGAGATACAACCTAGTTTGGAGTGAGCTCTTATACAACTTGATGTGATCCTATGGAGGATCTAGTCCCTGAATGACTCCAAGAGGTTGTGGAAGTGATGGTGTGATGATCAAGGTTGCGGAAGTGAAGTTATGGTGGTGAAAGTTGCGGATTTGTGAAACTTGAAGTG
Organism: Euclidium syriacum; assembly: GCA_900116095.1. Classification (NCBI taxonomy): domain Eukaryota; kingdom Viridiplantae; phylum Streptophyta; class Magnoliopsida; order Brassicales; family Brassicaceae; genus Euclidium; species Euclidium syriacum. The sequence goes on along the minus strand of FPAK01000005.1, from coordinate 930,282 downwards.
GATGGATCCGAGACAAGGGTGAAATGAGTGATACTTCTCAAGGTTGATGGAAAATCCTTGGACTATCTACTTGCTCTATGTGAATGATGAAGACCAGAAACGGTGGGTAAGGGGTGAATTGAAGTGAAACTTCCAAGGGATGTGAATATTCCCTTATACTTTTAACTCTTGAGTGAAATGGAATAACGATCCAAATTTCGGATTCAAGAGGATGATCAAACGAGTTTAAGAAGATGATTTGATATTAAAATGTTTGATGGTTTAGAAAGGAGGATACAAGAGAGTACTTATAGTAGTCTTGGGATGCATAGGAATCAAAAATGACTCCTAGGATTCCACCAAGACAATTATGAAAGACTAGGGAATTACAAAGACATTAATAAAGAAGACTAAGACTTAAACACAATCTTAAATGTATCTTTGACTTCAATTTCGTGCATGAATGAGATAGAATGGACCTTGATTCACCAAGATGCTGTGGTAAAGTACCTTGGGCTTGCCTCATTAAAAACCTATCTTAGAAAACCCATTGGGACAAAACTAAGATTAGGGAAAAAGAGTACAATCCAAGGCACTTCTCTTGATGAGGTTTAGGTGGTTTGAATCACAACCATTGTGGTCGGATTAGCACACACTAAACTGGCCTTAATGGTGTTGAGAAGGTGTTGTAGTGTTGTTTTAAGTTTGGCTTGCTTGGATCGGGTAATGGGACCATTAAAGATCTGTAGAGTTTCTTCTCTATTATCCGCAGGTTCTAGTTGATCCTTAGCTTCTTCATTGGCTTCTTCCTCTTCTGGTTCTAGCTGCTCCATTGGTTGAGGTTCCTTGCTGGCCATGCTCACATCAGGAGAAGAAAAGATCTTGAACCAATCACCACTTGGGCTACCATGAGGTGCAACTTTAGCAAGAGATTCGTGCCACCACACTACCATAGAGATATGCATAAAAAATTTAGACAACTATCTCCTAAGCATATAAGCGTGGAAGAGTACTTTGAGGAAGTTGAGCAGCTAAGAAACTGTATGGCTTTAGATGAAGATGAAGATGTTCTTATGGGTCACTTCATCGATGGTTTCTTTGTCATTTTAGAGTTGCTGTACTAGGGTTCTATTAGCTACACGAACCAGTATATAAGGTTCCTATAGTAGCCTTGTAACATTCACCTTTTGATTAATAAAAATAACACAGTTCTTTCGAAGAGTTATTTGATAAAATCCTTTGTTCTAGGCTTTCCTTGTGAGTGATATTAAGGCGACTTTAGTTCTGTCTTATCACAAGCATTTCGTAGCTTGTGTGGCGACCCTCAACCCATCATCAATCTCACGTCCATCCAATTTTTGTTCAAGGAGCAAATTGAATAGAACCATCAATCCATCATCGATCATCTTAGAAGAGAGTGACCTTAGTCTAGCTTTTTAGACCCACGTCTATTCACTTTTGAGATCACCCCCTTGATATTACATCAGGTGATTACGTTTCATAAATTTTTCTCTAGTAGTGTTTCCGGAAAATATATATTATTTTGGCCAGTATTTTTCTCTCTACACGAAGTGCAAACTTATGACTCTTATTTTCTCTCTACACTATTCTTTGGAGCAGAGATCTATGATTCTCATTTTATCTCTACTCTCATCTTCGAAGCTGAGAATGATGCTTCTTATCTTCTCTTAACGCTTGTCTACGAAGCGAATATTCATTGTTGATACTAGGTTCAACTTCTAATTTTTAAAATTAGAGGGGTTCGTTTTGGGAGTAAGCTAAGTAAATATAATAAAGGCAAAAAGAATCCTCGGAAAGAAGTTTTTATTATTGATATCGATTACAAAGGTGTTAGCTCGGAATGCCGAGTTAACTTTATCAAAGAGAAGTATTAAACATAGGTTTACTAATAATTATTCTTCCCGATCCCAAATAAATGTTTTAGTGAACTGGGGTATGTATTTAAATATCTATGTAGTCGGTTATCTAAGCCCATGGGCTAACCTCGGAAAAATAGAATTATTCCATTTTTTCGAAATCAGGGAACTGTGGTAAGATTTTATCTTATCCTGTCCGAGCTTAGACTTCGGCTTTGGACGAAGTAATTTATACCCCCGCTTTGGACACTAAAATCCGACCATTCTTTACCGAGGTATCCTTATGTCATTTGGGCCGAAGGTTAAAATCCTATTGAAGGGACTTATGACCTTATCCGTAATTAGGGAAGATTGGTAGGGACCCAAAATTATTGCCAAGCTATTGATCCGGGGTGCTAATCCCACCATCAACATCCATGATCCTCAATTTATCTCTATGCTAACCATTTTGAAGTTAAAATTTATGTTATACTCTCTACGCTTAACTGCAGAGCGGAGATTCATGCGCGCTATATCATTCATTTTTTTGACAATCAATTCTACCTTTAGTTCCATTTTCCTGTAATGACATGGTTAATCGAGATCTCTTTATCAATATCATTGATTTCATTCAGGTATGTGATCTTATTATTACCCATATCAACAGTCTCATTACTCCTCTTTTCAATAATCATTTGTTCCTTTTTTTTCTCGAGGATTTTCTTTATCTTTGGAATCAAAGGGGCCATCACGTTATTCACTTGCCATAGACACACTATTCTTAGAAGAGCATTCTCAGTTGGAATATGAGATTTCCTTGAACTTCAAGTTCATTTTTCATTTAGGCAAGGATCACAATGAAATCTCATTAATGAGCTCTTTATCTTTAGAAATTCTTTCACATTAGATTTGCAATATTTTTAAATAGTGATCCTTTGAATCTCTGAACCTCAAGTTCAAAGTCATTTATTTTTTCAAAGATTCCAACTATTCATGATTCTCTTTATAATAATTAAAGAAATTTCTCAAAAAAATAATAATATGCAAATCTCACAAGCAGATCTCTGAGTGACAACTCAGCATAATAATAGCGAGATTCATCAACAACTTATACGTTTTATCCTATGAGGATGTTACTTCTATGTGGTGTGAAAACGTATACCTCACACCCATAAATTTTCAACCATAAGAAATATATGATCTCCAACCATGAGTAAATGACATGGGAGATATATTTCTAATAGCTCATTGGTTTTATATGTATACTCATTACAAGATGAAAACTGCATGTTCCATGCTAAAACATGGAGATTAAAATCTCACTATAATTGGTCGTTTCAATCCTTTAAATTTGCTTTATGAATAAGCTCAATTTTGAGTCAACATAAACATATGTATGTTCTACTTTATTTCAATCCACATACAATAAGTGAAAAATTGCGTAAAATAAACTCACGAAAGTGATCAAGTCTAGGGTGTCAATTTATCAAAAATATCAACGCACTGTCGATGTAGGACTCTCTAAGTCTCCCCGAATGAATCCCATTATGAATTTTCACCGCGCATTGATTAGAAGGATCAAGATAATCTAAAAAGTGTATACACTAGGTGATGTCATTTTGTAATGCTCAAAATCCTTCTCCTGACGCGGAAAATTCACATTCATCAAACCACTCAATGAGCTATTTCAACCAAAAATAGTGATTTGGCCAAAAACCGTATGATTCAATCATATTTATAATCCGAAAGATATCATTGACACTCTTCCAATCTATGTTTCATCTCCGATGTAATGCAAAGATTTTCAACGCCATATTTATATTTTTATACATATATCTCTAAAACTTAATAAAATCCCAAGAGATTTTAAGGGAATACAAGATTTGGATCCCTTTAGCATTGAAAAACAGACTCATCTAGGCCTATCATGATCTTTTCATTACCTATAATGGCATTCACGCTTTCGGCAAAGTCTTTTCTTTTATGTGATACGAGAAATATCATCCACCATCTGGGTTTAAGCATTATCTGCCAGACATATATCTCCGTCATGAATCCCAATTCAAGACATCATGTCATATTGATCTAAGTTCTATTCTGATATTTCTAGATCAACAAGAAAACTTACGACATCAAGATTAGTACCATTAGCTTATGAGATTGGAATATTTTTCATGTCCATGTTTACCACCTTTATTTACAAGTGCAACCACAGACTCTATCGTGTCTTTATTCTCGTCATCGCAAATCACAAATCATTATAGTTACTGGTTTCTACAACATTCACTTTTATGAATGGATTCAATCCAGTTTGACGAGCATGATAGTTCATTATCTTTTAAACCATCATATGAGTGGTGACATAAAAATATCATTTCATCTATGTTGTTTCGATCGAAAACATTAAATTTGACATGATAATTAAATAAATAATCAAACCAGAAATTAATCATAATGAAAAAATAAAATTATAATGAAAAAACATAATATAAAAAAGTTTTAGACGACATAATCATCCATGTGATTTTGGAGAAGTCATAACCTTCAACTCCGTAAATAAGAAAATTTGACATAAACATAATTAAACATAAATAAAATATGAAAAATAATTTATAACAATCATAGGAGATATAATTTACGACTCCATACAATTTTGGAACATGTATAACCTTCTAATATGTTTAATTCGACATAAATTCAATAAGAGGAGATACAACCTACTACTTCGTAAAAAACCAATCTAGGAGTGGGTTAAACCTACCACTCTGTAAACAATAAATAGGGGAGGAGGCGAAACCTCTACTTCATAAAAAATAATTTTCAACTTTAAAGATCGGTGACCGAACCGTAAGACGATCAATTTTAAACGGCCAGCCTGGACCGATCGGACAGAGTCACGGCACAATATCGATCGGACATAGTGATGGTGTAGTACGGATCTGAGAAAGTGACGACGCGGTATCGATCGGACGGAGTGACGGTGCGGCTTTGATATGATAGAATAACAATGCGATGATGATAGAACGAGATGATCATATATCGAGTCGTCGATAACATGTTAAGAATTATCATTGTTACTTACTATTTATATGAGAATATATATATATATATATATATTGTTGCTATTTGGGTTTATGATAAAATGTGTATATCTATATATATATAAAGTTTTATTTTCTCTTTTTCTATACTGTCATATCATCAATTTATCCTTGTGACACCTCATCAAGCCAATTTATATTTTTATATATAATGTATTAAGATGTATTATACCATTAATGTTGAGAATTTGTGATTCAATCTATTAAATTTTTTAATTAATATGAATAAACATTCAATCTTAATCATTTGTGTAAAACAAACATTAAACACACTTAAGTTCATATAATTTTTCTAACTGCAACTTAATATACATCTAAAATAATAAAATTAAATGTTAATCTGGAAGACTGATCGGTTTATCATGTCTCTTTTCATAAGAATTATAACGAAAATTTGTATGCCTTTTATGACACACAAGACCTTTTTTTTACCAATTGGTTGAAAATGAATTCTATATATTTGAAATTATGAATCACAGGTAACTATTTGATTTAATAACATCAAACAAACTAGGTAAAAATATATGTTAAATAATAACTTAAAGATTAACTTTATAGGAATATATAATGTTGAAATTCATATCTTAATTTGATTTTAATTTATAGGAATATATAATTTTTTGAATCCATATCATAATTTGATTTTTTTAGTTTTAAATCTTTGTCAAGAAAAGTTAAAACATATATATTGATTAGTCGTTGTTCATGGTGAATTTTCGAGATTCATGAGACAATTGTTCTAAGTTTGTTTTGTTTAACCAAAGACGTTAGATTTGCAGGATTTTGAACATCTTCGTAGATGAGTGGTTCAAACTTTGGGGGTAAGAAAAATAATCATTTTGATGGTAAAAGATCTAGACTCGGCCATGTTGGACGAACATTCATTTGACGACGAGATGCTTGTAAGAGATTTCCAAAAAAACTTAGACAATGACCCCAAGCCTTTCATGTGGTATGCGAGAATGCATGTCGTAGGAAGCAGATTAAGGTCTCATTAAACGATAACATGTCGGGGAAATCTTTGGAATGATGAGTAAGAATTCATAATGGATACTATACTACTAACCAGTGCAACAAAAAAAAACGTGAGAAATGGAATAGAGGTTTAGGTTGAACCAACGAAAAGTGGTGTATATGGTTCAACATTTTGTGTTGAGGAGTAGAGAAAGAGAGAAATAAATGATCAAGAAGAAGGTTGTACGTTTCCATAAAGAGATTCATATTTGATAAATACACGTCTAATTCAAATTCGCGAAAATAGAATCGAAAGTACGAGTTTTTTTCTACCGTGCGATCTGAATCTCTTGAGAGTTCTATCTCTCTTTATCATGAAAAATAAGGACTAACTGCAATGGATTCTTAAATCGAATTTTGCGTGGTTCGATTAGACCGTACTTAACTACGAACATTATATGACCCACTGTAGAAAATGTATGCTTGGTTCAAAAAATGGTAGTTCGTTTCCCATGTAAAATTAGTTATTTTTCATGCATGGTAGAACCTTTTTGTATACCATACATCTTAAAACAAAAGATGAGTTAAAAATCTTGCCATCTTTAAGATTTTTCTACTCACATATGATATGGTCACAATAATCACCTTATCACCTTATTATTCATAATAATATGGTCACAATAATCATTGAGTAAATGATATTTTTTTTCTATCGTGCTATCTTCCAGATGATTTGTTTCTAAATGGGGTCTAATAACACTGATTTTTCCCTGAATTGATAGGAAAAAAAACACTAACGAATTTTGTTTTCTCGCCTCAAAAAATTTAGGGTTTTCCGCCCAGAAAACTTACGTGGCTGGGTTTAACCGCATATATAGGTTTATCTATCGGAAAAGGTTTCACCGGTTAGCTTTTGTGGCAGTACATCGATTATCGTTGATGCTGCTCATTCCATTGCTTGTTCTCTATACTCGCTCGATTACAATGATTGATTAACAGAGATGATTCGTTAGTTTCTCAAATTACTTTCAGGTTCTAAATGGTGTTCCTAAGGATCACAACGATTAGGAAAGATCAGAGATATACTCGGTCTCTCACCTCACTTGGTCGTGTATCAGAACATTTTTTTTCTAATGTCAAATTGTTCTTTTCCATGATCTGAACTCCATTCGCTAATTAAAAAAAGATTTTTTTAATCATTCTTTTGCAATTTGGAGGTGAAGATTTTCGAATGGTGGTCGATGTAATGTGACAAATGGCATTGTAATGATACTATTATGAGTGTTTCTTTTTTCTTTCACATAGCAAGCTTTGTATTCGATGCATGTAATTGGAGAAGCACTAATTTTGTTTTTCCGAATATATTTTAGCTTTTGTTAAGTTAATAGGTAAGTTTTTATGTAGAGATTGCCACTCTAAATTGAAGAAGATGAAAAAGTAAACCCCGTCAGCAATATTTTATAGTTAATTGTTTTTCTAGATGAAAAAATAATAGGGAAGTTACTATAATACATCTTTTTTAAGCATCTGTTTAAATATCCTATCCATTTTTCTTAGTTGTTGTATCTATTTCCGCTCAATTTCATTAAGTTAGATTTGCTCCATTATCAAAAAGTATTAAGAGGTTTGTATTTGACATTGTTTTGCCCTTAATCAGATTACTTTATGTTTCTTTCTCTTGCTCAGATCAGTTTCTCCAAAGTCTAAGTTAAACTGAAATTAAAAATTCGTAAGTAAAGATTTTGGGTGGTGGTCGATGCAATGTAACAAAGGAGCATTGTTGATGGTGGGGTTCTACCCCTAATCAATAGTTTGGCAATAATTGGAGTTTGGTCCCTGCCTAACTCTTCCCTAATAATCTATTAGGTTATAAGTCCCGACAACAGGAATTTCGACCCTCGGCCTAGATGACCGAGGGATACCTCGGAGAAGGTTGATCACATTTAGTGTCTGAAGCAGGGGTATAAACAAACATCATCCTAAGCCAAAGTCTAAGCTTGGACATTATAAGATTCCATTTTTCCGAGGTTAGTCCATGGGCTTATTCAACCGACTATTAAGGATATATAAATACATACCCCCCCCCCTCACTAATAAAGGTCATTGAGAATCAGGAGGAGAAGAACTAGATCGCCTAGGTTTTACTTCTCTTTGATAAAGTTAATCTCAGAATTCCGAGTTAACAAGCATTGTAAACACCTTTAATAATAATATACTCTCTTTCCGAGGTTTCTTCTTTATTTTCTTATCAAGTACTTTCCTAAAAACGAACCCCTCTAATTATAAATAATTAGAAGTTGAACCCAGTATCAACATTTGGCGCGCCAGGTAGGGGGGAGGCTCTTTAAGTAAAGAAACATCTCGGAAGAAAAGGGAAAAACTAGTAATGACTTTCCTTCAGCGAAAAATCAGGAAAACTCGATGGGATCAATCACCATCGAGGTCTCAGATCCAGAACTCGGATTACAAGTTCGGCAGAAAAATCAAAGGAATGAGAGATCTTTAAACGGTCCCCAGATGATATAGAAGCAAGCAGTGAAGGCAGTCAACCAATATTCAATATTCCAGAAAACTGTCTATCACTAGATGAAGCAGAACAAAGAGCGGAAGAGGTGGAAGAAGGACAGAACGGGCCGACTAAGATTCAAAGAGCGATCGACGACGGAAGACTCGTGGATGACGAACTCACTTCTACGACGAGAAACTCAATAGCGGAATTGCACCGTGAACTACGGGATATGAAAGTTATGATCCAGAACCCCCCATACTTGGACCAAAATTTCGGAATTAGAAAGGACAATTCATCCAAGACGACGAAGTTCGAACCCAATTCTTTTGAAAAAGGAAAGTTGGAGCTACCAACCTATAATGGAATAGGAGATCCAATAGCCTCTCTTAAAACATTTATGATCGCAATCAACCAAGCACGGATTCACCCATCGATGCCCTAATTAGTGGAGCATGGTATGAGACAAGATTCTGGGAAGAACTCTCAGCTTACCGGCCCCAATCCATAGAAGATGCGTTCTATAGAGCAAACGTATATATTAGGTTGGACGAAAGTAAAGCCCGGTTATCCAAGGACGATCAGATTCTTTCGGAAAATGAAGAAATAAGGAGAAGAATTAAAGAGCCTCGCCTACACTATAATAAAACGTTTGAGCAGAAATAAAAAACCATAATTGCCCTCCTAACCTCCGAACCCCTAAGACAGCATCAGCGAAAAGCAGGGATCAAAAGAGAAAGAGTCTCCCCAACATGGTGTTATTACCATACCACCTATGGACATAGCACAGAAGAATGCCGTAATCTAGCAGAATATCTCTTGAGAAAATACTTGGAACGTATCCCCAGACAACTAAGTTTAAAGGAAACATTAGTAAAAAAATATCAACCGAACGAGCGATCCGTGGAAAAGAATCATCAAAGAAGAAGGGAACTTCCTCAACCAGGATATTCGTTCCATCACAGAAGGATAAACGTTATTTCGGAACCTTCAGACATAGCACAAGAGCAAGTCAAGCAGGAAACGAAGCCGAAGATAATTTTACCTAAGGAGCTCATCTTCACTCACGAAGACTTGGTAGGAGTCAAAGTCCCACATAACGACCCTTTGGTGATAGAACTACAAGTTGGGGATTACAGAGTTCCCCGGATATTAGTAGATATCGGAAGCGCTATGAATATCATGAGTATCGAGGTCTTCCAAAAGTTATGGTCAAAAGAAACGAAAATCAAGTCGAGGATTAAGTCATTAACCGGATTCAGTGGTGAGAATGTTCTGACTCTTGGAATAGTACAGCTCTAGATAACAGTTGGAGGAACAATCAGAGCCGTTAACTTCGACGTAGTAGAAAAACCAATTCTCTACAACATAATTCTTGGAACCCCCTGGCTGTTTCTAATGAAAGGAGTGGTTTCAACCTATCACCAATGCCTTAAGTTCCCAACTCCATTTGGAATTTTTTCGGTAAAAGGAAATCAAGCCGAAGCAAGATACTGCCTCCGAGAAGACCTAAAGGATGAGAAAGTCGAACTTTCTTTCGGAAAAGAAATTTTAAACGTCAAAAGGCTCCTACAATAGAGCAAAAAAAAAAAAAAAACCGTTGATATCTCGGATTTCTCCGAGATAATTAACAACTACATCGGAACTATGTGTGGCTTGATCCCATCCAAGGGTACGTAGGCAGCCTTCCACAAGGTTCAACTACAAACATCGGATCCAGGTTTTTTAGTAACAGAGTTTCAACAATTCAACTATACTTAACCTCGGTTCACCAAAAAATCAAACATACAAAGATCAATGCCTTGATCACGTATTCGATAATAGAGTTTATTCCCACCCAACACATTCTATTCCGAATGCAGCTGAAGATTTCGGAGTCCGATAAAGTAGGGCCGAGAAATTCTAAGGCAGAGTCGGAGTTTTTCCGCTCAATAAAAAAACTCATACCCAAAGAATCTAAGGATCTGATAAAGTAGGATCTAAAGATTAGAGGTCAAAACAGACGAGGTTTACCTCACTGAATATTTTCGGCTCAGCCCATGAACATCCGGTATTCTGTTGAAGGAACTCTTGAAAAAGACCAACATACAGAATACTCGAAGAATCTTTTCTTAATCATTTAAGGAAAGATAGATAACTTTAAAAAAAAAATATTTATTATTACTATTTAAACGGTCAATACCAAAAAGAAGAAAATAAAAAATTACAAATCAAAGCTAAAGGCGTTATGCTCGAATTCCGGAAAAGCATAATCCTTAACTTCATGTTCAGCTATCGAAGCGTCCTTTTCCACTTGCTTCAAAAGATTGGCGGGGATATTCACACCTTGAGAAAATAAAGTACTAAGTACTCCGAGGACTGCCTGGGCTTGACCGAGATTTATAGTTTTTTCGAATCCAACCTCCCGAGATTGGACGATTTTTTTGATAGAGTCTAGCCTATCTTGAATCTTCTTGGTCATCCTCTTTTCGGTAGATTGTACCCTATGAGTTAAGGAAGCGGCAGCTGCACGAACCTTCTCCTTCATAGAAGCTTGATTAACCTCAAAAGCCTTGTTCTTCTTTTCAAGACTGTTGATACAATCATTCTTCTCCTTCAACAAGCCTTCGTACTCTCCCACAAGGAAACAAGTAGTCTGAGCTCCCTTAAGAGAAAGGAAGGAGAAATTCATTCAAACCCTTAGAATATTTGAAAAGACGACAAGAAGCAGAGTTGATATGTGCTCCTTCGCGGGAAAATCACCTTCCGGTCTTAAAGAATTACAACCTGCTATTTTCCAGAAAAGTTCAGCTCTCTTCTCTTCATCATCTGAGAGGAGCCTTGGCGAGTTAAATTCAAAGTTAAAAGGAGCGTCCTCGGCCTCAAGCTGAGATCTTTGCCTTTTGGTCAAAGGAGCCTAAATAGTCGAAGAAGCAAAGCCTTTCCACGTTTTTCTTCCGAGGAGTTTTTGAGATAGGAGGAGTCAACTTCACCTTCTTGAGATTCTTCAAACCTCGGCTTTTTAGGAGGAGCTTGGATAAGCAACTTGTTGATATAATCTGAAGCTGATCTTTCCGAGGGACAGTCTTTTTCAGATACAGTAAGGCCTATAAAAAATCTGACAGTAAGAAGAAGTAATCTAAATTATGTAGAAAGGAGAGAGTTCGAAATACCTGACTGAGATCGAGCTAGATTGATTAGGTCTGCGGGAATCTTTGGAAATACCAGCGGTGAAAGACTATAGATCCGATCGATCTCCCTTTTAAAGATAGGAGGAAGTTCTTTAAACAAGATCGGTTTAGTGATTGTCGAGGTATCAACTGACCATGACTTAATCACTTCGGCACTAGGATCAAAGATGGAGGCTTTATTGATCTGAACGTAGAAGAAGTTAGTGCGCCAGGTTTTAGCATTGGAAGTGAATCCTTTCCCCAGTTTGCTGGCATTCTTAATCATAGTATACCAGGTTCTGCCGTCTCGGCTATCAACAAGTTTTGCGAGTTCGGAGAATTTCCAGCACGGAACGATGACGTCAGCCCTACTGGTTTGAATCAGAAAAGCTACCATATGTCTAATAGCACCAGGTCCTAGTTGAGTGAAAGCAATCTTCAATTGTCTGTAGAATTCAACTAGAAGGAAGGGAATTGGGAACTAAAGTCGAGTTTCGGTAAAGAAATGAAAGTAGAGACACATGAATCCCTCAGGAGGAGGTCCAAGGTCTTTTTTTAGATTTCGGAATCAAAATTTCGAGACCTTCGGGATTAGAAGCGAATAAACGAAGAGTTTCAATGTCACCCTCCTTAAAGATTGAATCTCCGAATTCTTCGGAAAGGTCTTCTCCTACAATTGCTTGGTCGAAGACGGTTTTAGAGCTATTCCTGTTAGAGGGAGAGTTTGCCGGAACAGACAAAGAAGGGTTCTCCTTTTCCTTTTCGACGGAGGAAACGCCTTCAATATCGATCTGGGACTAAATTGATCGATTTCCGGAGTTCTTTTGGTGAGAATCACAAGATCTGGAAGAAGAAGAACCCGAGGTAGAATATGTTGTGGAACTGGAGCTGGGTTAGTTCTGTTTAGTTAACGACATTTTGATTACTTCGAAGAAGAAGAAGATTTAGAGGGATTATATGAATGATATGAGATAAAATAGGGATTTAGCTTCTTTAAATAGTTAAAGCGGCGTTATTTGCGGAAGCTTAACTGACATCTTCAGGAAGTGTCAAAATTCTATTGGGGAAAATAGGATTTCAATGAATGAACCACGATCTCTTTTTTTTCCCGCCAAAAGATCATTTCGGAGGATCCGAGTGTATGATTGACACGTCATCGGGAAACGGAAAGGTCGTGTGGTGCTAGGATTTTTCGCACCAGAACGATAAGACTTTACATTTTCCGGACTGTTCAGCCAAAATTAAAGTACGGAAATAAATAAAAAAAAGAATTAAAAGCTGAAGTGATTGAAGACGAAGATCAATTGGTTCCGAACTTCATTTATTGACAAACCATTTAAGGAGGAACTTCGTCAACGCTGCCTGAAGACATCCTCGGACGAACTGGGGGGGGGGACTTACTGTTGATGGTGGGGTTCTACCCCTAATCAATAGTTTGGCAATAATTGAAGTTTGATTCATGCCTAGCTTCCCTAATAATCTATTAGGTTATAAATCCCGACAACAGGAATTTCGACCCTCGGCCCAGATGACCGAGGGATACCTCGGAGAAGGTTGATCAGATTTAGTGTCCGAAGCGGGGGTATAAACAAACATCATCCTAAGCCGAAGTCTAAGCTCGGACAGTATAAGATGGAATCTTATCACAGATTCCCTAGTCTTGGAAAAATGGAAATATTCCATTTTTCCGAGGTTAGCCCATGAGCTTATTCGACCGACTATTAAGGATATATAAATACATACCCCCTCTCACTAATAAAGGTCATTGAGAATCAGGAGGAGAAGAACTAGATCGCCTAGGTTTTACTTCTCTTTCATAAAGTTAATCTCGGCATTCCGAATTAACAAGCATTGTAAACACCTTTAATAATAATATACTCTCTTTCCGAGGTTTCTTCTTTATTTTCTTATCAAGTACTTTCCTAAAAACAAACCCCTCTAATTATAAATAATTAGAAGTTGAACTCAGTATCAACAAGCATTGCAACGATACTATTGTGATTTTTCCTCACATAGAAATTTAAAAGCTTTGAAATTTATGCCTTAAATTGCAAAGTCATGGATTTTTCTCTTTAATCTTCTGGAAAGCTTATTGGTTTTGCTTAATTTTGAGGTTTTATTAAGTTAATAACTAAATTTGTATGTAGAACTTGCAGAGAATTATCCTCGCGGTTATAGAGAGCTTAAGGTACTTTCTTCCACACACACGGACCTGCTGATATAATGTCATGGTTTCTCGAGCATAGGGTGCCACTAGAAATTATAAAAGATGGACGATTATTCCAACTAGAAGATGGAAAAGTGTTCATCATCTGTAGTTGATTTGTAGTATTCCCTTTGCTTGCAAACTCGCCGCTCCTGCGAGTCCTTCTTGTAGATGTGAGTGAGGTATTCTCTTTATCTCTCTGTTTTGATTTTCCTATATCTTTGAAACTAGATATGCATGTATCATAAGAAATAGTTTTTCTTGTAATATAAAAATAGTTGAATGCGATCAAAATAAAAAGATAGTACTATATGTAGCTGACCATTCAGGGGTTTAAGTGTTTTCAGATATTTTTCTTTATACCTTTGAAGATCTACAAGACAAATATAGAAGCGATGGCATAAAAATCTATATATTGGCTTTCTAGATTCCTTTGAGACTTTGTAAGAATGTCCTGACTTTTGAAATCAGGTTCGGTAAAAATTGGGGATTTTTAACAGAAAAACCTTGAATGCTTTCATATGAGTGACACGATCATCTGTTTTGTGGAACTCAAGTTTTGAGAGGCATTTATATGTTGAAACTCTTGGTGTTGTAGATTACGTTTAAGATTTGCGCGTAGGTAGAACCTACTTTTTCGTATACGTGTGACATCCGGATGCAAGATAGTAGATTTATGTATCTAGCTTATTCTCAATCTTGTTCACTTAAGAGTTGAGAAAACATCATTAATTATATTTCATATACAGAAGTGTACCATCACAAATAACTACACTATATTAAAAGTTTTAAAAATATATTTTAGAAAGTCATTGAAATATTTTTTATTTTATTTAATGGAGTTATTCTTTATTTTAGAAAATTTGAAATAATTAAAAGAGAAAACTTTTTTTAATATGGTTGCTACAAGATAAATTACTTGTAAAAATGTGATACATATGAATTGTAAAACTTTGAACATATATACATATAATGTGATACACAACTTACCTGTGTATCATGCGTTATTAGATTGTAATGTTTCTGTTTGACTTGAGGCTCATATTTCAAAATATTTATATATACTTTTTTTTCCAAAAATAACAAACTATGTTGATCAAGAATATTACAAACTTTTAAGACCAGTCTTTTGAAACATGAGTCTCAAGTCAGACCGGAACATTACAATCTAATAACGCATGATACACAGGTAAGTTGTTGATGTAATTAGTTATGCCATTCGCTGCCACATTTTCCTCTCTTTTAGCCAAATTTAAGCTTGAACTTGGATAACTCCAAGGTTTCCTTATTTCCACCATGAAGTCTTTACAAGCTAACTGTGACTATGGGTCCTTGATTGATTGCATCAAGATACTACTGTCTATTTTGAAGATTACGCTGTCTTTCTTCATGTTGTTCAAACAATTCATAGCCCACACCAATGCAGAGGCTTTAGCATGGAGCGGTGAAATGGCCTAGGGATATCTCTTTGCCTCATACCATTTAACTCTCCCTTGATCATCTCTTAGCACCCAGCCTACCCCAAAAAACTTATTCTCCTTAGTTCATGTGGCATGTACATTGCACTTGAGATAACCAATCTGAGCTGGTCTCCACCTGATGACCGAAGCAGAGGAATGAGATTGAGATTGAGTTGACCTACTACAATTTTTTTGCATGTCTTTCCATTCAGCTTCATCTCGCAATGAAAATGCCAAATTTTCTTGCAGTCCATTGACTTCCCAAGAGAAACAACACTAGTGACGAGCTTTCCATAATCTCCATAAAATCCACGGCCACATATTCAAATTCTTTTTCGCCATGCCCAAGATGTCTTTATCTAAACCCAATCTTGCTTCCATATGTGACTAGATGGAATCAGCATCGAATAGGTGATAAAGAGAGGCCATGGAGACAAGCTCCAAACTAGGCGAGCATATCGGCAATGGAACATGAGATGATTCATAGTTTCCTCATTGTGTCCATATCAAGGGTAGGATGCATCAGTCGATAAGTGCTTTATTTTCGAAGCAACTAAGGTTGGGACCGCTCCATAAAAGCATCTCCAGAGAAAGTGGTGGACTTTAGAAAAATTGGGTAGCTCCTATACTTTAGCAGATAATTCATTTAGGCTGGAATTGTTGAGCATTCCCCTAGTCTCCTCTATTTTTCGGAACCTATTAGACCAGAGCCAGTAAGCTGACTTAACCGAGTAATTTCCATCTTTGGAGTTGATCTAGGAATAACCATAGTCTTCGCTTGTGCTAACAGGTTTGGTACTGAGAATAGCTTCAATATCTCACTCATTAAAGATATGCTTTAGGCGTTGAATATTCCATTCATCCGATCATGGATCCTTAAGATAGGCTAGAGAGACCTCATTAGTGCATACATTACTTCTCACTACGGAGGCCTTGGAGGGTCGAGGTGAAGTTATGGGTCACAGAAGATCCTAACTCTCTGCCCATCCCCAAATTTCTTCTTTGCACCTTGCTTAATCAGAGGAATAGAGCCATGAATGCTTCGCCACACAAAAGAAGGTCTTAGACCTAACTTAGCCTCCAGTGAGTAACCATTAGGAAAAGCTTTGCCCATGTAAACTCTCTCGTCCAGGGATTATGGTATAGTTAGGAATCTCAATATCTGCTTCCCCAACAATGCTACATTAAAACCCTCCAAGTCTAAAGCCAATCCTGCCTTCTCTCTTGGTTTTTGTTAGTTTTTCAGGCTTTCTAGTGTATACCCTTCCCAGTGACTTGATTCTCCCATCGAAAACTCGACATTTTGCTTGTGATAGAGTCACAAAGCGTCTTGGAAAGTTTATAACACGGCATAAGATGAGTTGGCAGAGACATAACAACGGCTTTGAGCAAAACCTCCTTGCCACCACTTGATAGGAACATGTTATTCCAAGTTTGGATTTTGGAGTTTACCTTTTCATCAATGTATTTCAGGGAAGACACCTTTGAACCTATGATCATCTCTGACAGTCCTAAGTATAAACGTTTTCCACCTTGCGTCTTGATCCCTGTAACCTCAATCACCATATGTCTGACAGACTCATACACCATTCTCTTCAAAAAATTATGCTCGATTTTTGCAAGCTAACTTTCTGACCAGATACTTTCTCGTATTCCCTTAGAATGTTCATAGCTAAATTGCTTCATGATTTATGGTTTTGAGGAAAAATAGGTATCCACATGATCCTCCCCTCAGATTCTACATTAAAAAAGCTCCAACAAGGAGTTTTACTCTAAAAACAAATATAAATAAACATAGGAGATCTCCTTCATATATACCCCCTAGACGGGGTAAAAACTCTGGAGGCTAGCCATTTATCAAGACTATGTATGTGACTAAAGAGATGTAAGTCATAATCCTCTCTATCCATTGCTACACACTTTGAACATATTTTAAATATATATAATTATTATTCTTTAGGAAATCAAAAATAATAAATTTATAGGAAATTGTTTAATGGTATAATAAATCAATTCTTTAATAGTATAACATTATTATTTTAATGTATTTCTCAATACATATTAGCGGGATACTTAAGTTGATATTTTTATTATTTTTTTAAATTTTATTTAGATATTATTCATAAATAAAAGAGAATAAAACTAAATATTAAATATTCAAAGTTAAATTTAATATGAATTATAAAACATTTGAAAAAATTGAGGAAATCCATGAAAACTTGATCCCAAAATTAAATCTCGACTTTAACCGTAAAGTATGAGTTCTCGTCAAGAATCGAAAATGTGTTGTTAAAATAATGCGATCTTCAAAGGAGATCCGACATAAGAAGTTAAAGAAGGTTTGAGTCCCAACTAAAAGAAAACAAAGATTGAACATCAAAACTCAAACTTAATAATGGCTAATGAAAAGATTTGATCATTTCTCATGAAGAGAAAGAGTTATATTTGTAGAATTTATGATATGATCATGACTTGGAAAGAGAGGAAAGCTAAAGTAGCTCAAAAAGCAGTTCAGGCAGAGGAAAAGCAGCCTGGACCAGAAGACTTACAAATTCCTCATGGTCCAATAACTTGATCCAAGCAAGCTATGCAACAACTTTTATGCATTATCCAGGGCAGTCTTGATTATGCTTATCCAATCACCCTGGTTGTGATTTAAACTACTTAAACAAATCATTATGGGAGGTGTTGTGACTTGCATTCTTTTTTCCTACTATTAGTTTTATCCCATTGGATTTTCTAAGAGACGATTTTAATGAGGTAAGGACACAACACTTTAATAAAAGGTTTCTTGATGGAACCTAGCCAATTTCTACTCTCAATTTCGAAGCCCAAATAAGAGGAGCCTATTTTCAAATTTAGTCAAAATTTCCCGTCTTTGTGTTTAATGTTTTGATTAAGTTTGCAGCTTTCTCACCTTTTGGAATTTTTGATCAAAACGCTTGATTAGTGTAGTTTGGATTTTGATCCTTGCATTATAAGCACTTTTGATAGTCTAAGAGTTCTTCCCTAACTCTTATAGAAGTTTCACTCAATCCAGAACAAATTCCCCTACTTCTCACATTCTCATTCATCCAAAATCCATCCCAGTGGTTATTAAATAATGGAAACTATTACAAAATCCTTTCTGAAACATTCATCGATAAGTACTAAGCCAAACTTAGTATTTGTATCATCATATTTTGTCTTTTGACATTAGATTCTTCTGATCATTTTCCTCACAATCCACGAAGTGCATCAAGGGACCGATCCCCTCACCCAGGATCACATCAAGTGGTATCATGGCAAGCTTCGTGACACAGGTTGTGTTCTTCTTTAATCGATCAACTTCCAATTTTGTGACTATTCAACATCTATGAATCTGAGTAGATCTAGGTTTAATACTGCTATAAACCTGATTATTAGGGTTTGAGATCACTACATCGTGCTTAGGAGTTGTTAAACACTTGAAATAATTCACGAAATTGCTAGAGAAATAAAGCTCACGCGGTCTAGTTAGATCTTGTAGTCTGGACTAGTTTCTGAATCAGTTCAATTATGTTCTTTATCAAATTTTTTGTTTCTTTTGAGCATATCACTTGCTTTTTTATTTTTATTTGTCCATGAACCATGGTGGGTTCACATAACGAAGGAGATGGCACATCAAACCCTAATGGAGGCGTCAACAATCCCAATCCATTGTAGATGGATGCTATGATGGCTAACTGTTAGCTACAATGAATAAACAGTTCGTAAGCATGAGAGCTGACTTGGAAATGACTGTTACAAAAAAATCAATAAGAAGCCCACACCATTATGAAGCAGGGCACTACTACAACAAATCTTAAAGGTCTAATGGTTCTAGAAGAAGAAGACACAATGGAGAAGAGAGACAATCACCATTCAATGATTCTCTTGGTGGCCTTAATCTCAAGATCCATATCTTTAAAGGCATTGGTGATCCAGAGGAATATCTAGAATGGGAGAAGAAAGTAGACCTTGTATTCAACTGCCGAGACTACACACAAGAGTATAAGTTAATGCTCGCCACAACAGGATTCAAAGGTTTTTCACTTAGTAGGTGGCACAATCTAGTGACTTGCATAAGACTTTCCTATTGATTCATGGAACCAGGTGATGACCCTCAAGAGAAGAAGATTTTTTCCCAGTTATTACCATAGAGAGTATCAACAAGGAAACCTAGAGCAGCCAAAGAACTCCATAAAACAAGAAAACCATGACTATTAGCACCATGGACAACCAAGAAGTGTTGAGAAAGCGAAATATCTTCAGGAGAAGTCAAATAGCCAAACCCTTTATGAGGACATGCAAAAACAGGTACATGAGGCATTTAACTCCATGAAGATTTGCCAAAAGAAGATTTCAGCCACTCGCGACTGTATTGGTACTGAAAAAACAAAGGAGAAGCCTAGTTGTACTAAGGAGTCATCTACTCAAAGAGATAGAGAAACACAGAGGAAATCAAGTTCAGATTTTGGACAAGGGCAATCTAAGATTGTGAAACATCTTCCCTTGTTCATGAAATCTTTGGAAGTGATGTTAGCATGGTCAGAAAAGAACCTCAACCAATAGAGAAGCTAGAGCCAGAGAAGGAAGAAGCGAATGAAGAAGCTAAGGAGCAGCTAGAACCTGCGGATAAGACTTGTACGTTTTTCCCTTGGTTTGGTTTTGACCCATTAGGTTTCTCAAACAATGTTTTTAATGAGGCAAGCCTTATTGTTGATGGTGGGATTAGCACTCAGACCAATAGCTTGACAATAATTGAATTTCGATCCCTACCAATCTTTTCCTAATAACGGATTAGGTCATAAGACCCTTCAATAGGATTTTAACCTTCAGCCCAGATGACCGACACCTCGATAAAGAATGGCCGGATTTTAGTGTCCGAAGCGGGGTTATAAATTACATTGTCCAAAACCGAAATCTAAGTTCGGATAGGATAAGATCAAATCTTATCATAGATTCTCTGATTTCGGAAAAATGGAATATTTCCATTTTTCCGACATTGGCCCATGGGCTTAGATAACCGACTACAGAGATATATAAATACATAGCCCCCTTCACTAAAACATTTATTCGGAATTGGAGAGAAGAATTACTAGTAATCCTATGTTTAGTACTTCTCTTTGATAAAGTTATCTAGGCATTCCGAGTTAACACCTTTGTAATCAATATCAATAACAAAAACTTCTTTCCGAGAATTTTTTTTGTCTTTCTTTTATTTACTTAACTTACTCCAAAAACGAAACCCTATAATTATAAAAATTAGAAGTTGAACCCAGTATTAACATTTGGCGGGCCAGATAGGGGGTAGGCACTTTTGAGTAAAACGTAAAGGAAACCTCAGAAAAACCGGGATGGCAGACACACGACAAACTTCAGAAGAACATAGAGACGGAGAGCTCGCCGTGGTAAGCAACAAAGAAGGAGATACGGGAGTTCAGAACAATCTTCGTCAAGTTAGGGAATCAGCAAGAGCTCTCTTTGATATCGATGACCTCGTAATCCGCGAGTTGGACTATCCACGATCAACACCTAGCCAATTCTACGGAGAACGATTTGTAACCCCTATCAATCAAACAACAAGAGCTATAGTAGCGGAAACTCAGACCTTTCATGAACGACCGAGTGTATCGACAACACCTCGATCCGCCTCTCAATCAGCGAGCAACCTGCAACGACGCCGTCCTCAAACTGTAGACAAGAACGATCGGCAGTCAACGAAATTCAAAACGAAGAAGGAACAGCCATCCCTGAAACAGGAAACCAAAAGGGGGTTTATAGAAACGCATCATCAACGCAAAAATCGTCAGGCAGAACATGTTCTCCGCCAACAACAAGTTAACTGGATTTTGATCGATCAAATGGCAAGTCTGTCGGAAGAACTTCAAGCCTAGAGAGCTCAAAACTATAATCCATCTCGCGGAATTACCCAGAGCCGACCACAAAGAACCGTTGAGGAAACCGATTCTCAGCAGGTAACATTCGAGAATGGTCGGAGCGGGGATAGAGAATCGAGGATTCGAACTTCAACTGTACGCCGAACTGCAAGGCCTGGGGATAATAACATATGAGCCTTAAGTACCGTTCATTCAATTTTTATTTTGAAAATAGAATTAGAAGAGATGCAATTGTTGGTCCACAAGACAACAAGCGTAGCTCCAGGGGTAGACCAGTTTTTGGCAGAAACGGAAAGAAGCCATTTCACTTTCAATATCACATCAGCGTGGGTACGACTCAATGATAAGTTGAGGCTTTCAACCTATGAAGGAACCATAGATCCAACAATTTACATGAGGGCTTTATTGGTAAAGATCGGCAGGGCCGAGTTTCAAAGAGGAGAGGAGGACGAAGGAAGATGCCAGCTTTTTCTTGAAAGCTTGAGGGGGGATGCCCAAGCGTGGTTCACTAGCTTACCTCCTGATTCAATCAGCTGTTTTGCCGAACTCCGGGAAGCTTTCTTTAAACAGTATATGTTGCACTTGGAGCAACAAGCCACTGCCTCAGATCTTTATGCAATAAAATAAGGACCGAGAGAACCACTCCGAGATTTCATAAAAAGATTCAAAGCAATCTACTCATGTTTAAGAATAGATGATGACTTGGAAGTTGGAGCACTTAGCGCAGAAATTTGGTACCAGTCTAGGTTTTGGGATGAATTATCGGCCTATCGTCCCCAGTCAATGAATGATGCATTTTATCGGACAAATATCCATATTAAGATTAAAGAAAACCGTGCCGAGCTCGCAAAAGCACATGGATCTGCAAAAGGGACTAAAGAGGCTAAACCTGAGGAAAGGGTGAAGGACGACGGAAAGAAAGGGATCAACCTCGGAAATATAAGCAAAAGTCAGAGATATCATTTTCCATGACTGATCCGCATAAAATAAGTAACCATATACTCGAGAAATTGATACTCCAGCTCTTCCGTGGTGCAAATATCATAAACGACCGGGTCACAAAACTGAGGACTGCATAAATCTGAGGAATCATTTGATGGCTATCCGATATGAGCAAGACCGAGAAGAAGAGAAGGGTAAAGCAAAGGAGACGGAGGAAAAGCAGCTTCCTCTGAGAAATAATGAAGATACAAAAGAAGGGGAGATCTTGCCCCCACCTCCACCAACTCAAAGAAGAAGGATCAATATGATAATAGACGGACTTGCGAATCGAGAGGATTTTGTTCGATCGATTCAACAGAGTATCTTTAAGTTGTCCGCAAATAAGATTCCACGAAGTACTTCTCTGCAAAAGGATTTGATGTTCACCACCGAGGATCTCAAAGGAACCGATACTCCTCATAACGATCCACTTGTGATTGAACTTCAGATTGGCGACTGTGATGTCCAAAGGATATTGGTTGACACAGGGAGCTCCGTAGACGTAATATCTTTGGACACTCTTCAGAAGATGAAAATCAGGGACCAAAAGATAAAAGTTCGGGTAAAGCATTAAACAGCTTTTGGAGGAGATACAATTTCAACCGTTGGTACCATCAAACTTCTTCCAGTGTCGGCCGGAGGAGTGAAAAAAATTGTAAAGTTCGACGTAGTAGAGAGAGCTACCATTTACAATGCAATCGTCGGGACTTCGTGGGTCTATTCTATGGAAGTTGGCCCTTCTACTTATCATCAATGCTTGAAATTTTCGACTACAAAAGGATACTTTATGATTCGAGGTGATCAAAAGATGGCTGGGAGATACTTCATAACGGAGAATAATCTTCGCCGAGAAACTCAGAATCAAGCAAAAACTTCGGATCAATCTCTCGTAGTAGTTCCTACGAATAAGTATAAACCGACTTCTGCTGAAATCTTTGCAAAACTGAGAAAATTAACAGTGGACGCTTCGATTCCCGCGTCAGAAGGGTTTAATTAGCCATCGTATATATCAAAAGGAGGCGTCGTTTCTTTTTTTATCGGATATACCATTCTTTTGGGGTGAAACATCATGGGAAGGTGAAAGGGTTTGAGAGTACCGAGACTTCAGCACATGCGTAAGAGGAGACCTTTCCTTTTTCATATTTTTCCCGCCAAAATAAATCGACGAAACAAGGTGTAACGACCCGTTCAAAAGCATGTAAATTATTTATTAAAAATAAATAATTCTGAGAGAAGACGAAGCCGGGAAGTATACAGAAGAATATTCCCGAAGACTGCTGAAGCAGAATCGTGAAACGGAACACGAAAACCCTCGGGAAAGAACGGAGGATTCTGATTGGCCGAAAAATAGTAAAATATATATTTTTTAAATCAAAAATAAAAATATATTATTTTATTATATTTTCTATAAAATATATATATATATATATAATAATGGACCGTTGGGATGGTGCCACGTGGCAGCCATCCAACGGCCCATTATGTTATAAATAGGGGGCCTTGGTTCGTCTTCTCTTCACACCATTCTCTAGTGAATTATAAGAGCTAGAGTGAGAAGGAGGAGAGAGAGAGGGGCAGAGGAGAAGAAGAAGTCCGCCGGTGTTGATCGCCGGCGAGGAGGAGGAGAGAGAGAGGGAGGTGCTCAGGGATAAAACCCGACGCCTCGGGACGGTTTAAACCGTCCGAACCACTGTTCGGGATTCCGGTTAACCAGTCCCGGTTAGAGAGAGGGAGCTGTTCGTGTGCCGATTCGGGCACAAACGAGCGTTCGGTATAGCCGAACCTCTTCCGGAATTCTCAGAAATTTCCGTAGAGTCCGTGTCGGAGCTGCACCAAAACGTTCGTGACACTCACAACGTTTCTTGGTCAGTTTCCTGAGTGTTAGAGTGAGGACAGGTGCTTTTCGATAGATTTCTCTTCATACGAAATCTGTCGGAACTCTGTCCGAATTTCGGGAGCAGAACTCCGAAATCAGTCGGAACTCTGCCAAAATTTCCAGAAGATTAGTAGAGCCAAGTCTAGAGCCAAGTCGGAGATTTTCGACAGAATTTTCTCAAATTCAAGTCTTGTCGGAATTCTGCCGGAATCTCAGAAGAAAATCCTGAGTACAGTCGGAACTCTGCCGAAGTTCCTTGGAAAACAAGTCAAGCAGTGATCAAGATCCAAGAGCGGTCCAGAAGATGGTCCGTGGTCTGTTGGTGGTCCAGTCCAGTGGTACCTGCAAAGGTGAATCGAGGAGAAGTCTGAAGTGAAGGGCCAGGTTTGGTCAACGGAGTCAGCCGGGGTTCAACGCGACACAAGTCAAACAGTGAGTTAGATCAAATTGTTTGTTGACATGATCTACTTGCAGGGTCTCGATATCGGGGTATTGACCTTTAACCGGGAGGGTTAGGTCATACCATGTATCGGTTTGTTAGTGGATAATCACTTAGGTGATTATTCATTTGATTGGTTGTGTTTCTGCTTTATACCTTTCTTGCATTGCTTGATTGTTTGGTAGATTATGATGTAGTTATGCATGACGTATTAGTTGAGATCCTAATACGTGGGATAGTGGTTCTAGTAGTCTTACCCAAGGATTTGGATGGACCCTATGAACACTATACCTTGGTCTGGTTTCTTCAAGAAATACCATGACCTAGAACGACGTACTGATGATCCAGTTTCCGATGGGGAAATGCGAGTTCATAGTACGACGGAGTAGTGAGGTTAGTAGTTTAGTAGTTCATCTCATGAGAATGGGAGAACTCTAAATCACTTAACCGATGGTCCGGTTTTCAGTATAGGAACCGAGATCATAACGACGTACTGATGATCCAGTTCCCGACGGGGGAATGCGAGTTCATAATACGACGTACTGATGATCCAGTTTCTGATGGGGAAATGCGAGTTCATAGTACGACGTACTGATGATCCAGTTCCCGACGGGGGAATGCGAGTTCATAGTACGACGGAGTAGTGTGGAAAGGATTCTACTTATCAGATTCCTTGACACTCATGTAGTTGGTATACTTGTATCCCCATATGAATTATCTCCGTTCTCGTAATGGCGAAGCGGAAAGAACCCGGAGACAAGTACCGAGTGATCGTCGGGCCGTGGGTGTGTGAACCTAATGAGGTTCACCAATGGTTGCCGTGTTCCAATGGGAAGCGGTAATAGACACCATTACCTATAAGAGTTAATGGTGGGGGATACAAATATACCAGGGCCCTTAGGATGCATGTAGAATTGGTAGAATTGGTTGAATTGGTTGATAGAGACATGCTCTCACGTCTCATATTGTTTTGTTTATTTTCCGCTGCTTCGGCTATATTTTTATGTCTAAGTAGTTGAACTCCCCGAACATGTTTGTTGTTTGTTAACCTGGAGCTTTCGGGGAGTTGTGCATGATAGTAAAGGGATCTAGCTCGCTGAGTGACATTAGGTTACTCATTAAACTGACGTTGTTGTTTTTCAGGTAACCCGTACTTGAGTAGCTAGAGCCGCTGGGACACTAGGCCAAGTCGGAGTAGATTTTCTCGTCTGTTTGCAATCCCTCTTTCCAAAATATATCTACGTATGTTTTTATGGGTCCACGAATCGCCTGCAGACTTATATAATTATTTTGTGTATTTGTGAAACTCGATATTGATACTATATGTAATATTCGGATGTTTCATAAATAATACATGTTGTTATGATATTGAATCTTTGATTCTTACACAACTCCGCGATCGAGGTGCTAGCTGCGAAGCTTGAACCAAGGCGTGGAGGATTAAGTGACGTCTCCGGGTCACCGGCTAGGCAAAGTCGACGGTCATGTTCTTGTTTGATTGTTGGCCGGCGGCGGAGCCTAGACGGAAACGGTTCGGGGGCGTTACAGAGGTGGTATCAGAGCATGGTTCCGTCCAGGCTCACAACACATGTTTTTATTTCGTTTTCAACGGTTTTTGAAATTTTTTTGGCAACAGACGATTAGGAATCCGACTATGTCCCAGTTAGTTATAAAAGTCTAACCTTTGCATGGATTTGCAGATGGCGGATCAAACTGGAAATGAGGCAGTGGGGACGGGGGGAATGGTGACAAGGCTGAGAGCATCACAGAGGATGGTAATGGAAAGGCAAGCCCATGGTACTAACGTCAATCAACAAGTGAGGCAAGAAGTCTCTATCCCTCAAGATGATGATCAGAATCCAAAACCCAGGAAGAAAGTCAACCGTTCGAAATCGGCAGGAAAGGCAGCCGCCACAGTTGAGTCTAGCGTTCAGGGATCACATCGATCCAAGCGCCAAACAACTCTCTCTGAGCAGCAAGATGAAAACCCAACAAAGGAAATGGAGCAGCCAACTCATGAAGTGGCCATGGAAACTCCAGAGCAACAACAACCAAATCAAGATCCAACCTCGAAGCTTCTTTACGAGCTTCTCGTTCGAGCAGTTCAACAACCTCAATCAGGACACTCTAATCATGATTGTTCAAGAGTCATATCCGCAATGAAGAAGCTAGGCACCATGAGATTTGAAGGAGGAGCTGACATCTTTGTAGCTGATGAATGGCTCCGCTTACTCGAAAAGAATTTCACGGAGGTGAAATGCCCGGAGAACCACAAGACGATGGTCGCAGCATACTATCTTGAAAAGAATGCCGCTGGATGGTGGGCCAATGCAGAGAGACAATATGGAGAAGCTGAGATTTCGTGGAGAACCTTTCGAAAGGAGTTCGAAGACAAGTATTTTCCATGTGAAGCAAGAGATTGTTTGGAGAGGAAGTTCAGGAATCTGGTCCAAGGCAATCGCTCAATAAGGGAATATGAAGCATAATTCACCATACTGCGTCGTTATGTGTTCTACGGAGAAGATGACGAGGAGGCAATGATTCGCAACTTTATGAATGGGTTGCAGTCCAAGATAAGTAGTAGGCTCATGGCAGTGGAGTTTACCAGTCTCAACAAGTTAATTGAGAAGGCCGTCAACATTGAAGAAAAACTCGCTCGAGAGAAGGGAAGATCAAATCGAGGAGAGTATTCAGAATCAAACCAGAAGAAGAGAAAGCAAAAATCTGGCCAAGAAGATAACCGAAGGAGAGGAAGTTTTCGAGGTTACAACGATCGAGAAAGGCAGGGAAACCTAGCAAGGTGCTCCAATTATGGACGTCGGGGTCAAAGCTTTAAGGTCAACTTAGAGATTCCATCAATATCCAGTGTTTTGCTTGTGGTGAATTCGGACACTATGCAAATGCGTGTCCAAGGAGGCAGCCGGTGACAGCAGTCCCAGTCGCTACTCATCCCCCTCTTGCTCTCCCAGCTCTTGACCCGTCAGCAAAGAAGAAAACCGTAGGTAGGGTCTATGCCTTAGATGTAGAAAACCCTGAAACCCCAGAGGACCCAGCCACGGGTCCCATTGCTGGTATGAGTGCTTTAAACTCTTAATCTTTATTTTGAGTTTTTATGGAATTGCCAGTAATGGCAAATGTATTACTAATGATCGACAGGAACTTTACATGTTGCGGGTCGCCCCACGAATGTACTGTTTGACACGGGTGCCATCCATAGTTTTGTGACTCCCGAGGTCGCTGCCGAGTTTGTTGGTAGTTTTGAGACCTGTCGAGGTGTTGACCCCCGGAGACCAAACCCTTCAGGCAGACCGTTGCATCAGCAATGTTCCAGTAGTCATCGAAGAAAGGACGTTCCTGACAAACTTGGTCGTGGTTCTGCTAAGAGACTACGAAGTAATTCTCGGCATGGACTAGCTCTTTGGATATCGTGTACAGTTAGATTGTGGAAGAGGAAGAATTATATTTAACCAAGGAGAGAAAAAGGAGTTGATTTACCACGGGATCAACCCTAGTAAATCAATATCATTTGTGTCGGCACTCCGAGTTCAGGAGTTGCTTGAAGATGGAGAAGTGTATCTGGTCGCTCTATCTATTGGAGATGGACCTGGAAGTGAAGGAGTCAAGATTGAAGATATCTTGGTGGTGAAATAATTTGAAGACGTGTTCTCAGCACTAAAAGAATTGCCTCCACCTCGGAGCAATCCTTTTACCATCAATTTGGAGCCAGGAGCAAAACCGATTGCAAAGGCACCATACCGAATGGCGCCCGCAGAGTTAACGGAGTTGAAGAAGCAACTCGAAGACTTGATCGGGAAAGGTTTCATACGGCCAAGCTCATCACCATGGGGAGCTCCAGTATTGTTCGTGAAAAAGAAAGACGGGAGTATGAGACTCTGTATCGATTACAGAGGAATCAACAATATCACCATCAAAGACAAATATCTGCTACCACGGATCAACTCAAGGGAGCGAGTTGGTTCTCGAAGATATCACCAAATCCCTATCGCTAAAGAAGACATTATGAAGACGGCGTTTCGAACCCGATATGGACAGTTCGAGTTTGTGGTAATGCCTTTCGGGCTTACCAACGCACCAGCAGCGTTCATGAGGCTCATGAACAAAGGATTCCATGATTATCTCGATAAATTCGTCATTATATTTATCGATGATATTCTGGTATACTCGAGGAGTGAAGCAGAGCATAGGGAACATTTAAAGAATGATCGGATTTTATTGTCCGAAGAGGGGGTATAAATTACTTCGTCCAAAGCCGGAGTCTAAGTTCGGACAGGATAAGATCAAATCTTATAACAAATTCCCTAATTTCAGAAAAATGGAATATTTCCATCTTCCGAGGTTAGCCCATGGGTTTAGATAACCGACTACAAGGATATATAAATACATACCCCCCTTCACTAAAACATTCATTCGGAATCGGGGAGAATAATTACTAGTACACCTAGGTTTAATACTTTTCTTTGATCAAGGTAACTCAACATTCCGAGTGAACACCTTTGTAATCGATATCAATAATAAAAACTTCTTTTCGAGGATTATTTTTGTCTTTCATTGATTTACTTAACTTACTCCCAAAACGAACCCCTCTAATTATAAAAATTAGAAGTTGAACCCAATATCAACACTTATCACTTTCACAAGGCCTCTTGTTGAAACCAAGCTCATTCTACCAATTTCTGTCCCAATTGGAAGGAGAAGAGTTATTTTACTAGTTAATTCTTTTCTCTTTACTGTCTTTGTAATTTCCTAGTTTTCTCTTAATTGCTTTGGTAGTTTCCTAAGGGATCTTATGTCTCTTCCTATTCCCCTATACTACTATAAAAACTATCTTGTACTCTCATTTAGATTCATCAAACATTTTAATATTAAGAGTCGAAAGTCTAAGGGAATCTTCGCACACATTGGAAGTATCACTTCAATTCACCCCTTGCCCACCGTGTGTGGTCTTCATCATTCACACAGAGCAAGTAGATAGTCCAAAGATCTTCCACCATCCTTGATAATTATCACTCATTCCACCCTTGTCTCGGATCCATTCACTTCAAGTTTCACATATCCGCAAATGTCACCACCATGACTTCACTTCCGGAACCTTGATCTTCACACCATCACTTTCACAGCCTCTGGGTGTCATTCAGGTTCTAAATCCTCCCCAGGATTACATCAAGTGGTATCAGAGCCCACTCCAAACCAGGTTGTAAATTTACAAACCTAATCGCACCCTTTCAAATTTTCGCAAATCACTTTGCGTCTATTCATCTTCAATTTTGCGAAATTGCTTATATGTTTCTGGGTTTTCTTTTTGTTTAAACTTGAACTTAGATCTCTTAAGAACCTGGAAACTAATCTAAAAATGTTCTAGAACCTGTTGCTAGAAGATAAAACTTGATTAACTTTAAAATCGGCACCATTTGGGTTCTAGAGAAACTGTTTTGTGTATCCGATCTTGTAACCATCTTTTCGAATATTTTGGAGCAAAAACCTGAATGAAACTTTTTCTTAAGACTTGTTAGAATTAGGAAAACCAAGTGAAAACGTTTCAAAATGTATTTAAAGTTGTTAGATTCACTTTTCTCAAAACCGGAATCTCAAAGGTCTAGAACATGATTTGCTAGGGTTTATCTTTGTTCTTGTGTCTGCGGATTGATGTTCCAAGTTTTGTATTCTCTTTTGAAAAATTTACTTGTTTAGTTGTCTCAGTCTTTCAAGTACAATGGTCGGAAATGACCACAATAGAGAAGAATCCTCAAACTCTATCAACCAACATCTCATGGATTCCTTCAAAGCTATGATCGACGAGAGTATGGAAACCATGAGGGCTGAGATAAAAATATCCATCAATGATATACTTAGGAGACATCCTCTACCCTCTGATACTGAGCAGTATTATAGTCACTCATCTAGGTAACACCAATCTAGAAGGAGAAGCCCCCAAGATGATCGAATGCCTAGGAACAACCAAACCAACACCCGCTATCCTTTTGCTGGCCTTAAGATCAAAATCCCCTCTTTCCATGGAACCAATGAACCTGAGGAGTACCTAAAGTGGGAAATGAAGATAAAAATAGTCTTTGAATGTAGGGAATACACTCGTGATAGCAAGGTTAGAGTAGCACCAACTGTTTTTAAAGATTATGCCTTAAGTTGGTGGTATTAATTAGTCACTTCTAGGAGAAGGGCTGGAGATTTACCTCTAGATTCGTGGAACCAAATGAAAATCATGAGGAGAAGGTTTATACCAAGTCACTACCATAGGGAACTTCACCTTAAGCTTCGGAACCTATCTCAAGAATCTAGAACCATAGAGGAGTACTTTAAGGAGATGGAAACCTTGTTGCTTAGGCTGATATTCAATAGGATAGTGAAGCCACTATGGCTAGATTTATGGGCGGCGTCAATAGAGAAATAATGGATAGGCCAGAGGTTCATCATTATGTAGAACAAGAAGAGCTTCTCCATAAAGCCATAATGTTTGAGAAACAAATTAAGAGAAAGAACCCCAAACCCCAAATTAGTTCAAATAGGTTTAGCCAATCTAAGGAGGATAAGTCTAGCAAAGATTACAAGCCTTTTACTAAACCTAAGGTAGAAGATTCGAAACTTAAGGGTATAGATATGGGTTCTAGCACCAAAACTAGGGAAATTCAGTGTTTTAAGTGCAAGGGTTTTGGTAACTACTCTAGGGAATGTACCAATAAGAGAACCATAGTTATTAGGGCTAATGTTGAGGTAGAATAAGAGGATGACCATTCTTATTCTGATACCTTGGAAGAAAATGTAGACATGCCCCATGCTGGAAAACTCTTAGTCACTAGCAGAACTCTAAACTTACAAACTAGGTCAGAGAAGAATGAGCAAAGAGAGAACCTATTCCACACTCGCTTTCTAGTTAAGTGTAAGATATGTAGCTTAGTGATAGATGGGGGAAGTTGTACTAATGTAGCTAGTGAGATTATGGTAGAGAAGTTAGGACTTGAGATTATTAAGAGGTCTAAACCCTATAAGTTGCAATGGCTTAATGATGAGGGTGAGCTAGAAGTAAAGAACCAGGTTCTAGTTCCTTTGTCCATAGGAAAAATATGAAGATGAGGTCTTTTGTGATGTTTTACCCATGGATGTTGGTCACATCTTGTTAGATAGACCTTGGCAATTGAATAAAAGGGTTATTCATGATGAGTTTACTAATAAGTACTCATTTGAATTTAAGGGAAATAAACATATTTTAGTACCTTTATCCCCACAGGAGGTTCATTTGGACCAAATAGATTTAAAGAAAAACAAAAGCCAATTCGAACCCAAAAACAAACCCCATGCCGACGGCACCACCAAACCGCAATATAAACCGCCAATCAAACCATCGGCTAAACAGTCGACTAATCTTATGATTAAATACAACCTTGGGAGTCACTTAAAACACCTATTGTTTGTGCTTAAAGAATGCTTTCATACTAACCAGTCTATGCAGGACATGCCTAGCAAAATTCAACTACTTTTGCAGAAATTTAAAGATGTGTTTTCGGAGGAGCAACCGCAAGGCTTACCACCAATCTGAGGAATTGAGCACCAAATTGACTTTCTACCAGGAGCATCTCTTCCAAATAAGCCAGCCTACATAACCAATCCCCTGCAGACCAAGGAGCTTCAACAGCAAGTCACTGAGCTCATGGAGAAAGACAATATCCGCGAGAGCATGAGTCCATGTGCTTTGCCTGTTTTGCAAGTGCCTAAGAAGGATGGTAGTTGGAGGATGTGTGTTGATCGCAGAGCCATCAACAATATCACTGTAAAGTATCGCCACCCTATACCTATATTAGATGATATGCTTGATGAGTTGCATGGTTCTAATATATTTTCTGATATGATCCTGCCTAGCAATATGGCCGGAGCAGCTAAGGAAGGAGAGGAGCAGCTTGAGCTAGAGGCCAATGAAGAGGATGATGGACTCATGGAGCAGCTTGAACCTGAGGAAGCTAAGGATAATAAGGAAGCCGGCCTAGACGACCTACACATTCCCCTTGGACCAGTCACTAGAGCCAAGTCCAAGAGATTCCAAGAAGCGATCCAATCTCTCTTACACTCAACAAAACACCCACTTGAGTATACTGGGCCAACTACTCTGGTTGTGATCCAAGCTACTTGAGTTTCATCAAGAGAGGTGATTGGGTTTATATTCTTTTTCCCTTGCTCTTAGTTTTGTCTCAAACTTGGGTTTTCTAAGAGAAGGTTTTTAATGAGGTAAAACCAATCACTCATAACGAAAGCCTCTTGATGAATTGGTGTCTCTCAATTTTGTGAATAAGAAAGAGTCAAAGGGGAGCCTTCGTTTCTGTATTCAAACCTATGTTTAATTCAGTCTTATGTCTTTAAGTCTTTGTATTTCCAAAGAGTCATTCTAACTCTATTTGTACGCACCTTCTCTTTCTTTTCAATTCATCAAACATTTTTATTCTAAAACTCTTACAAACTTGTTTGATCTGAGTAGTGTGTAGCATCTGTTCTTCTTGTCTTAGAAACTAGGAGGATTCCACTCTTAAGCAAGCCCAG
Source organism: Euclidium syriacum (assembly GCA_900116095.1). NCBI lineage: Eukaryota > Viridiplantae > Streptophyta > Magnoliopsida > Brassicales > Brassicaceae > Euclidium > Euclidium syriacum. The sequence goes on along the minus strand of FPAK01000005.1, from coordinate 897,313 downwards.
AAAGTCTAAGGGATTTCCATCACCCTTGGAAGTTTCATTCACTCCACCATCCACTGATCATACCATTCACTTTGATTCTGCAATCCATCATCAAATCATTCATCTCAGATCCTTGAAACCACTCAGAAACATCTTCACATATCCACCAATTGAAGAAAAAATTCTGTTTCATCATCTCTTGCTGTCAAACTCAAGGATCTCTCACTGAAATCACTCACAACCCACAAAGAGCATCAAAGGGACATGATCCTATCACCTAGGATCACATCATTTTTTAAGGTAAACCTTAAGAGTGGTTATCACCAAATTAGGATGAAAGAAGGTGATGAGTGGAAAAGTTCATTTAAAACTAAACAAGGTTTATATGAGTGGTTAGTAATGCCTTTTGGCTTAACAAATGCACCTAGTACTTTCATGAGGTTGATGCACCACGTCCTTAGAGAATTTATAGATCACTTTGCCGTAGTATACTTTGATGGTATTCTAGTTTTCAGCCGAAGTTTAGATGAATATGTGGAACATCTTAGAAAGGTTTTTGAAGTACTTAGAAAGGAAACCTTGTATGCTAATCTTAAGAAATGTACTTTTGGAAAAGATAACCTTGTCTTCTTAGGTTTAGCACTATAGCAGCCCCACTCACTGAGGTTATCAAAAATAATGTGGGATTTAAATGGGAGCAAGCTCAAGAAGAAGCATTCCAAACCTTGAAAGACAAGCTCACACTCCCCGGTGCTTTCTCTTCCTAATTTTGATAAAACTTTTGAAATTGAATGTGGTGCCTTAGAAATTGGTATTGGTACTTTTCTTATGCAGGAAAAAAAGCTCATAGCCTACTTTAGTAAGAAACTTGGAGGGGCCACACTCAATTACCCAACCTATGACAAATAACTTTATGCACTCATTAGGACCTTACAAACATGGCAACAATATCATTAGCCCAAGGAGTTTGTCATCCATACTGATCATGAGTCACCCAAACATCTCAAAGGGCAACAAAAGCTGAACAAAAGAAATGCTAGGTGGATAGAATTCATTGAGACCTTTCTCTATGTGATCAAATACAAGAAAGGTAAAGAGAATGTAGTAGCCGATGCTCTTTCTCGGAGGTATGTGCTCTTGAACTCTTTAGAGGTTAAGCTGCTAGGTTTTGAGCAAATCAAAGAGTTATATGCTAGTGATGCTGATTTTAAGGAGATTTATGATGCTTGTGAGAAGTTTGGTGCTAGAAAATACTTTAGGAGTGATGGTTTCTTGTTTTATGATAATCGCTTATGTGTGCCTAACTTTTCTTTGCAAGATTTGTTTGTTAATGAAGCACATGCAGGTGGTCTTATGGGTCACTTTGGCATGGCAAAGACTTTGACTATACTGCAGGAACATTTCTTTTGGCCACACATGAGAAGTGATGTTGAGAAAACTTGCTAAAGATGTGTAACTTGCAAGCAAGCCAAATCCACAATTTATAAGCACGGTTTGTATACTCCTCTTCCTATACCTTTGCACCCTTGGCATGATATTTCTATGCACTTTATTCTTGGATTGCGTAGAACTAAGACTGTAAATGATTCAGTGTTTGTTGTAGTTGATAGGTTTTCTAAAATGACTCACTTTATTCCTTGTCATAAAACGGATGATGCCATTAACATTCCTGGATTGTTTTTTAAGGAGATAGTTAGACTTCATGGCATGCCTAGGACCATAGTATCAGATAGAGATACTAGGTTCCTTAGTTACTTTTGAAAAACACTTTAGTCTAAGCTATGAACTAAACTTTGTTTCTCCACAACTTGTCACCCCCAATCAGATGGTCAAACGGAAGTAGTTAATTGAACATTGTCTGCTTTGTTAAAAGCTTTGTTTAAAAAGAATCTTAGGACTTGGGAATATTGTTTGCCTTGTGTTGTCGCATATAATCATGCTAAGCATCATGTGTCTAAGTATTCATCTTTTGAGATTGTTTATGGGTTCAATCCCATCTCATCTTTGGATCTAATGCTCTTACCTATGAGTGAAAGGACAAGCGTTGATGGAAAGAAAAAGGATGAGTTGGTTAATGAGAAGGCTCGGCTCAATATTGAAAACAAGACCAAGATGTATGCTCAACAAGCCAATAAGGGTCGGAAAAAGCTAACCTTTGAGGAAGGAGACTTAGTGTGGATTCACGTGTACAAATATAGATTTTTGAGTGAAAGGAAATCCAAGCAAACGCCTAGGGTTGATGGTCCATTCAAAGTCATCAAAACTATTGATGACAATGCCTACCAGATGGATCTTCAAGGTAAGTACCAAGTAAGTTCAAGCTTCAATATTACTAATTTGGATCCCTATTTTGTAGATGAAACCGATTTGAGGTAAAATCCTTCTCAACTGGGGGAGGATGATGTGAGCATGGTCAACAAGGAACCTCAACCAATGGAGCAGCTAGAACCAGAGGAGGAAGAAGCCAATGATGAAGCTAAGGAACAGCTAGAACCTGTGGATAATAAAGAAGAAACTCTACAGATCTTTAATGCCCCCATTACCCTATCTGATGCGTGAAGTTGTTCACCCAAAATTAACTGCAAGTGCACAGTGTACAGTTGTAGTATTTAGGTTATCGATCCCACAGAGATTATGTCGAGTTTGGATTCAGATGCAAAAGTAACCGAACTATGACAATTCTAATATGCTAATGACTTGTGATGTGTTGCAAACTTTAAAAGGAACATTACATATAAAGGAAATCAGTTGGGAAAACTCAGGATCACGGCTATTGGTGACTTCTTGAACTCTAAACACTTTAAAATACTAAATCCTATTGATGTACTAGAAAATAGCCTTTATTTAAATCCCTAAATCTCAAATCTCTTTGGATTGTCGCTGGAAGTAAATAAGCTTTAGTGCGAACAAGTTAGATCTGTTCACAAGATGTCTAAACAAACTCTCGTTTGACTTAGAACGCACCTTGCTCACTACAGACTCTTCCGGCGTCTCTATCTCCGTCTCCGGCAGAAAGATCGACCTTGATAATCTAAAAGTGGTTAATTATGTCACCTCTAAATATGAAACACTGTTTGTAGTGAAGAATCACGTGGCTTATTCTACAAATCAAAACCGTTTAGAATGATCCCTTGTAAACCCTTTGAAAACCCTAGATCTAATGAATAAACTACTCAGACATGGTTTTAGTAAAACAAATCATATTTTTATGAATGAAGTACATATAAAACGAATTAGACAATAGAAGATCAGAGGTTCACGAAGCTCTAATGAGAAAGAACACTTCTCTAACCTTCTTCAGAGTCTAGAACAATGATAAAAACAATATCTAAAAGCTAAAAAACAATGGAAACAAAAAGCAAAGAGAAACTTGTATTGCTCTGAGTTCTTGTGCGGTTCGTACCTCTTCTAGTTCTTAAGAGGTGCTTATATAGGTCTTGAATGTGTCTTAGGGTTTAGGGTTCCGCGAAAGGCCCGATAAGAAAATCTTCTAAATTAAGTCGGCGTCACAGTCGGTCGACTACATCTCTTTCAGTCGGTCGACTCGGGGCTCGCAGCAACATTTCTTCATTTTTGGCTCCAAATCTTCTAAGTCTTCTCAATTCACGTGAAAACTTCCATAAAACCTTCTTTTTCGCTCTTTTTGCTCCAAAGTATCTTTTGCTAGTAAATCCTGCATAAATGCTCAAAACATGCTAGAAAGACTCCATAAATCCTACTATATCATGGTAGAAAACCGGTAAAATCCATGATACATCACTATCCAAGCAAGCCAAACTTAAGAAAACACTACAACATCATCCAGGGCAGTTTAGTGTGTGCTAATCCAACTACCCTAGTTGTGATCCAAGCCTCCTAAACCATTCATCAAGAGAGGTGATAAAACATGTACTCTTTTTCCCTTGGTTTTGTTTTATCCCATTGGATTTTCCAAACAAGGTTTTTAATGAGGCAAGCCCATTCTACACATTTATATCCCATCTGGACGAATTTCAATAAGGAAGGAGAAGTGTTATTTTACTAGTCAAGTCTTTTCTCTTTAATGTCTTTGTAATTTTCTAGTTTTCTCTTAATTGCTTTGGTAGTTTCCTAGGGGATCTTATGTCTCTTCCTATGCCGCTAGACTACTATAAAAACTCTCTTGTACTCTCATTTCAGATTTATCAAACATTTTAATATCAAAACATCTTCTTAAACTCGTTTGGTCATCTCTTGAATCCGAAATTTGGATCATTATCCCATTTCACTCAAGAGTCGAAAGTCTAAGAGAATCTTCGCATCTCTTGGAAGTTTCACTTCAATTAACCCATTGCCCACCGTGTGGGGTCTTCATCATTCACACAGAGCAAGTAGATAGTCCAGGAATCTTCCACCATCCTTGAGAAGTATCACTCATTCCACCCTTGTCTCGGATCCCTTCACTTCAAGTTTCACAAATCCGCTACTTTCACCACCATGACTTCACTTCCGCAACCTTGATCTTCACACCATCACTTTCACAGCCTCTTGGAGTCATTCAGGGACTAGATCCTCCCCAAGATCACATCAGAAAGCTAACTGTGATCTTTCGACTACTCAATCTGATTTTTTGCCTGAGAAAGTTACGCACTTAAAACCGGTGCAACTAAGTAGCAATATTTCTATTCCACAGGTCTTAGAGAATCACAAGAAGAAATTATTTTTTCTGAGGTAGACTATGAGGTAGAATCGGAGGTAGAATCTGAGTAAGATTATGAGGTACAAAGCTGAGAAAAGGAGAAAGGATCACAAGCACACATTTTACTTGTTTGTCACACATTTAAACGACGTTAACCACCTGATCTTAATTCAACTGGAATATTTATCAGAACTGAGTCTAGACAACACCTCTTACTTGGTACAAAGATAACTGAAACTCAGAACCTGATTCATTATTGGAAATTTTTTCTAATAGGTCATTATTCAAGCTCTATGTTTTTGAACTCTCTAGTTCAAGTTTAATGCACTTGTTCTATCCCACGAGTGCTCAGAAAGAGGCAGGAGCCTTGGAGAAGCATCGATACTTAGGAGGTGGAGATATACTGATAATCTTGGCGATCAAAGGAAAGCCACCAGACTTCCAACAGCTTTAACCCAATCGAAGAGAATCAAAGCAAGGAATCATGAGTGAAATTAAAGATGTCACAAGAGAGAATGTTGTATTGACTCACCATCAAGCAAGAGAACTCACATGCTATTTTCAATTTAAGGAGAAACCACCAGATAAATGTCAACAAATGACTTACCATTATGGAGATTGAAACTGAAAGTTATTAAGGAAAATGACTTCAGTCGCCCAAGGATGCTCCTATCTTAAACTCTACTTTGATAACAAATACATCACTATCTGCTTAAAACTTCTCTTTGTGCCTAAAATGTTTTCTTTTTATGTAGGAGATCTTGTATTCTTACAGTTTAAATCAACAAAAAAGGAGCATGAAATCGCCAAAGATTCTTCCATGATCAAAGTTGAACCACCAAATGCAGCATACAAGTCAAAGCTGAGCTAGCACAATATTAAATACAAAGGATATCAAGAAGATAATGTGTCTATGCAAAACTTTGTGCTGCCACCTTTTGTGGTATCATTGTTTAAGATAATCCCTAAAAAAGATAAACTGGTCACCAACAAAGCCCTGATTCAAGAAGAACCCCTGAATCCAACACAATTATTTTTAATGATAACGAGCTCTAAACTAATCCATGATCTTATTCAAGTAAGTAAATCTTTGACTCTGTTTTGTTGATGATGGGGTTCTACCCCTAATCAATAGTTTGGAAATAATTGGAGTTTGGTCCCCGCCTAGCTCTTCCCTAATAATCTATTAGGTTATAAGTCCCGACAACAGGAATTTTGAACCTCGGCCCAGATGACTGAGGGATACCTCGGAGAAGATTGATCAGATTTAGTGTCCGAAGCGGGGGTATAAACGAACATCGTCATAAGCCGAAGTCTAAGCTCAGACAGTATAAGATCGAATCTTATCACAGATTCCCTAGTCTTGGAAAAATTGAAATATTCCATTTTTCCGAGGTTAGCCCATGGGTTTATTAGACCGACTATTAAGGATATATAAATACATACCTCTCCTTCACTAATAAGGGATATTCAGAATCGGGAGGAGAAGAACTAGATTACCTAGGTTTTACTTCTCTTTGATAAAGTGAACTCGGCATTCCGAGTTAACAAGCATTGTAAACACCTTTATTAATAATATACCTTCTTTCCGAGGTTTCTTCTTTATTTTCTTATCAAGTACTTTCCTAAAAAAGAACCCCTCTAATTACAAATAATTAGAAGTTGAACCCAGTATCAACATTTGGCGCAACAGGTAGGGGGGTGACTAACTTTTGGTAAGAAAAAAGAGAGATCTCGGACAAGAGGATGAGCACGGAAGAGCCACCTACTAACGAGCGTCGAGACGGTGAAGAAGCAAAAGTAAGCGACAAAGGAGCGGTCCAGAATACCGACCAGAACCGCAATCCAATAGTCCGTGAACTAAGTTATCCTCATACTACACCCAATCAACTCGGAGAAAAAGGATTCGTGACGCCTACTAATTCGATAATTCGAACCTCGACATTCGAAACCCATAATTCTCAGGAAGTACGAGACGAACCTCTTCGTCCTAACTCCCAGACGAATGAGCAACCCGCATGAATGTTATCATCGAATAACGGAGGAAACCGGATAATAAATCGAATTCCCAACATAGAAGAGCTAACAACCCCCAAAAGAGTAGTAGTAAGAACACAACAGCAGCGCGAAAGTTGGATGAAAGAGCAAATCGACCACCAACAACGGATAAACCGAAGTTTGATCGATCAACTGGCGATCGTATCAGAAGAACTCCAAACTTTGAGAGCCCAAAATTATAACCAAACTCTTAGAACAAATCCGGTTAGAACTTCACGAGCCACTTCACAACGAGTAACATTTGAAGACGATCAAACCGGTTCAAGAGATCCCAGGACGCCCATTACCCGCCGAAGTCAGAGAAGCGGAGATGACATGACTCAGAACCCGAGCACCGACCAATCGATCACAATCTTAAAAAGAGAATTGGAAGAGATGCGATCGCTAGTCCATAAGGCAACTAGCATTGCCCCAGAAGTCGACCAATTACTGGCAGAAACAGAGAGGAGCCCGTTCACTCAGAGTATCACGCGGGCGCGAGTCCCACTCAATGAAAAGCTCAGACTCCCAACCTATGACGGAACCACGGATCCCACAGTTTACATGAGAGCCTTTCTGGTAAAAGTCGGCCGAGCGGAGTTCCAAAGAAACGAAGAGGACGAGGGAAGATGTCAATTTTTATTAGAGAGCTTGAGAGGTTATGCCCAAGCTTGGTTCACTAGCCTACCCCCTGATTCAATCAGTTGTTTTGCAGAACTCCAAGAAGCCTTCTTCAAACAGTACATGCTTCATTTAGAGAAACAGGCCACCGCATCGGACCTCTACGCAGTAAAACAAGGACCGAAAGAGCCACTCCGAGATTTCCTTAAAAGATTTAAGGCCATTTATTCGCGGCTAAGGATTGACGACGACTTAGCAATTGGAGCGCTTAGCGCAGCAACCTGGTATCAATCAAGGTTTTGGGACGAACTATCAGCTCATCGTCCCCAGTCTATGAACGACGCTTTTCATCGAGCAAATACTCACATAAAGATTGAAGAAAATCACGCCGAATTTGCCAAAGTACACGGATCCACAAAGGTGAACAAAGAGGTGAAACCAGAGGAAAAAGGAGAAGGGCGACGAGTGGAAAGGGATAACCCTCGAAAGGATAAATCAAGGTCGGAAACAACCTTCTCCGTAACGGATTCACAAAAAAATATATCTCGGAAAGATAAGTCAAAATACACCTACCCCCGAGATCCTGAAGATCCAACCGCTCCTTGGTGCGAGTACCACAAAAGACCGGGCCACAAAACCGAAGATTGTCGAAATTTAAAGAACCACTTGATGGCCATTCGATTCGAACAAGATCGAGAAAAGGAGAAACGTAAGACACGAGAAGATGAGGAAAATCAGCTTCCCCTCGAAGATACGGAAGAAGGGGAAGTTCTACCTTCACCGCCCCTAAACCAAAGGAAAAGAATTAACATGATAATGGGAGGGCTCGCAAACTTTGAGGATTCTGTTCGATCAATTCAGCGAAGCATCTTTAGATTGTCCGTGGATCAGGTTTCACGAAGTTCTTTGACTCTATTTTGTTGATGGTGGGGTTCTACCCCTAATCAATAGTTTGGCAATAATTGGAGTTTGGTTCCTGCCTAGCTCTTCCCTAATAATCTATTAGGTTATAAGTCCCGACAACAGGAATTTCGACCCTCAGCCCAGATGACCGAGGGATACCTCGGAGAAGATTGATCAGATTTAGTGTCCGAAGCGGGGGTATAAACGAACATCCTCCTAAGCCGAAGTCTAAGCTCGGACAGTATAAGATCGAATCTTATCACAAATTCCCTAGTCTTGGAAAAATGGAAATATTCCATTTTTCCGAGGTTAGCCCATGGACTTATTAGACCGACTATTAAGGATATATAAATACATACCCCCCCTTCACTAATAAGGGATATTCAGAATCGGGAGGAGAAGAAATAGATTACCTAGGTTTTACTTCTCTTTGATAAAGTGAACTCGGCATTCCGAGTTAACAAGCATTGTAAACACCTTTATTTATAATACACCCTCTTTCCGAGGTTTCTTCTTTATTTTCTTATTAAGTACTTTCCTAAAAACGAACCCCTCTAATTACAAATAATTAGAAGTTGAACCCAGTATCAACATGTTTTTTTCTCATGTTTTTGGAACTTTGATTATGAGTTCATTACATCAAGAGAGCGTTGAGAAAAAGTTAGATTTGCTTAAAGAATATTTGGGATCAAATTCTTATCTTAGGAAAGAGGAACATGAAAGAATTAATGTTATGATGCAAGTTGAGATATGTTCCTATGTTTATAATGAATCCATGACTCTACTAATACACTTGATCTTTGCCAAAGGTGTCGATGTTATTGGAGGTATGAAAGAGAAGCCACCGGATTTAGAAGTTTTCTTGTCAAAATTCTTTTTGAGAAATGGAATTGGAATTGTTTTGATGCAAGACAAGAAGACCAATGCATATTTTAGGATGATCTTTGAGGTTGGAGAAAGATTAGTGATACAATTGAGAAATAAACAATTGCAAGCTGAAAGAGAGTAAAAATTGATGCCAAAGATTGATAGTCCATTCATCATAACAAGACGAGTCAACAACAAAGCTAATGAACCTGAGCTAACTAAGGTAAGTATTTTTTTTTTCAAAAATCCTTTTACCCAAAATTACACATATATGATTTGCTTGTGTTTGTCAAAAAAGTCAAATGCAGGTTTTGGAGCAAGCTTGAAACGCCCAAAATGAACCACTAGGAGAGAGGAAGACAAATGATTCAAGCCACCTGATTTGAACCAAGATAAACATCCGGACATCAATAGCTTCATACTGATCAAGTCAAAAATGAAGCCAAAGATTACTGATCCTTTCAAAAGAAACATAAAGATCAATGCAAATAAAAATTGATCTCCAAGGTAAGTATTCTATAAGCTGTAGTTTCAATGTTACTGATTTGGTAGCTTTTATTATAGATGAAACATATTTGAAGTCAAATCCTTTTCAAGTGAGGGAGTATGATATGATCATGACCGACAATGGAGCTGAAGCAACACAAAAAGTAGCTCAAAAAGAAACTTGGAAAGAGAACAAAGCTGAAGTAGCTCAGAAAGCAGTTCATGCGAAAAGCAGCCCGAACTAGAAGACTTACAAGTTCCTCATGGTCCAATGACTTGATCCAAGCAAGCAAGATTCAAGCAAGCTATGCAACAACTTTTACACACTATCCAGGGAAGTCTTGAGTATGCTTATCTAACCACCATTGTTGTGATTCAAGCTACTTAAGCAATTCATTAAAAGAGGTGTTGTGACTTGCACTCTTTTCTCCTCCTCTTAGTTTTTTTCCATTGGGTTTTATAAGAGACGTTTTTAATGAGGTAAGGCCACAACAATTTAATAAAAGGCCTCTTGATGGAACCTAGCTCATTTCTACTCTCAATTTCGAAGCCCAAAGAAGAGGAGCCTATTTTCAAATTAAGTCAAAGTTTCTAGTCTTTGTGTTTAATGTTTTCATTAAGTTTGTAGCTGTCTCATCTTTCCATATCTTTCCTAAACTCTATATGTAAGACCTCTACTCCATCTTTTCAGATAATCAACCTTTCTTTTATCAAAAACATTTTTCAATTGTTGATCAAAACGCTTGATTAGTGTACTTTTGATTTTTATCCTTGCATTACAATCACCTTTGATAGTCTAAAAGCTCTTCCATAACTCTTAGAAGTTTCACCCAATCCATAACCCCTTCATCCCACACTCTCATTCATCAACAATCCATCACAGAGTTGATTAGACAAAGGAAACTATCACAAAATCCTTGCTTAAACATTCATCAAGAAGTACTAAGCTAAACTTAATATTTGCATCATCATCTTTGTCTTTTTACATTAGATTCTTCTAATCATTTTCATTAGAACCCACGAAATGCATCAATGGACATAGATCCTTTCACCCAGGATTACATCAGTTTATCTGATATAAAATAGTAGAGTAGGTCGGCTAGGGTGATCCTATCAGATCAAGTAGGTTAGTTCCTAGATTCTTGGTTGAGGAAGGAGTATGGTTGGTATATTAAGCTCGAATTATAAAGTTATACAACTTTATTTAGTTTAATATGCTTATATACGCCAACACTATAAATGAACCAATCTTATGTGTATCACATTAAATATGATATCTTTTTTCTTCTAAATTAAATGTTAAATTGTACTAAAAAAAGAAAAATACTTTATACCTGTTTGAGAACTTAAAAACCAAATTCAAACCTATTAAGACAATTCACGTTTCCAAATCATGTGATTTATCGCGTTTCGAACCAAGTCCGCAATCCATCTTCGTATTTTTCACACCCGGCATTCGTATTGTTGTAAGTCAATTCCTTACCACAATGTCAATGTTTTTAAGCAGCTGATATCTTTCAATTTACAAAGTCAAAATGAATTTGTAGATTAAACTAAATAAAGTTGTATTACTTATATACACCAACACTAAAAATTAACCAATCTTATATATATTTCAAGACATGTCTTTCGATAAATTAAAAAGTTTCAAAACTCATCCTAGTCAATTAACATAAATTTTGTTTGAAAAAAATCAACTTAAAACTTCAATAATTGGTCAAGAATTCGTAGTTTTATGCTCGATTTGGAAGATTTTCGTAGAAAACGTTAAAAACGATGAAAAAGATATTAAGTCAAAATATCACTGATAATTTTAACATCTATTATGATTTATTTAGAGGAAGAAGATGACTAAATGATGAATTGATTTCCTTCTCATTAATGTAAATATGAGAATATTTCATTAAATGGTGAAATTACCATTTTGTCTCTCTCATTGTAAAAATAAGAAATTGAATTAAAAGGATTCGAATCCTCAATTGAAGCTAATAATGTTGCCTTATTACCGCTATTACTTTTTTTTCTCTAACTTTTTTGTAACACCTAGTCTTCGATTAATCTCTGTCTAAACCGCCGCTAGGGACTAATCCACCGTTTAACTAGTGCCTAGCGATTTTTAAAAAACTGGTAATTACGAAAATTTTCTAGAATTTTTCCAAAAATATTTAGATATATTTTCATTTATTTTTGTACAATAGATACTAAATAGGTAATTTTTGAACCCATTTCCCATATAATATCCTTTCCCTTATATGTTTGATGGTCCTGAGCGAGAAATTATTTAAAGATAATAAGAAAAGGTAGGAAATTTAGGACATATATAGGATGAGACTCATTTCCCAAAATGGACATAGCTAATAAAGATAATAAAAAAATATACTATGTAGTTTTGAACAACACCAAAATAAAAAAAAATATTACCCCGCAATATAGTGTATATCTAAAACCTAAAAGTACATAGAGACAATCTTACTATGATGTGTTATATTACAAGTTGTGCGATTAGAAATCAGTGAAAATGAAACAAATTTCATTAAGGGTAAAATAGAAGAAAAAAAATATTCACTCACGATTTGGGTTAAGTACGGGTAAACATATATTAGCGCGGATCTCATATTTACAAAGAAAATCGTAACCGTTTAAATACTTTTGGTTTTAATCTTCGACGTACATTTTGACATGCACGTATCAGTTATATTAAAAACATACATATCACAATAATTACGTTGGCCATAGACCATGAACCACATGTTGGGCCTATAATGTAATTAAAAGAAAGTTAATCACAAGGCTACCGGCATTTAAGAGTTTTCTGAATTGATCTTAGATGTTAGGGATGGCAATGTTGGAGAAGATAATAATGGAGAGGTCGATATTTCTATTTCATAAGAGTTTTTTTATCACAGATGTTTCCTATCCGATTGATTCTATAGTCAAAGCAATATATGAAGATCGCTTGAATAAGGATAAAGATGTCACGTTCTTCCAAAAAAAGTACAAATCTATGTCATAAAAATGATGATGTGAATCAAATAAACGATTACATGCTTTCAAAATTCGAAGGTTCGTTAACATCATTGTTATTTATTATCTTATTAGGTAACTGGCCCGCACAATTGTGTGGGCTTGAGATTATTTTCATTATTTTGTTAAATTTTGTTATTATAATGAAATAGTAGGAAGTTATAATGTGTTTTGATTCATTTAAAATATATGATAACAAGAAAAATCAAATTGTTATGTACTTGTCTTGCTTTTATAATATGAGAAGAAAAGTGTTTAAATTTATATTGGTTATTGTCATAAAAATAATTTATTTTTATCTTGTTTTTATAATATAAGAAGAAAACTGTTTAAGTTATATTAGTTTAATGTCATAAAAATAATTTACGTTTTTAAGTATTAAAGTCTGCTAAACATTTTTGCATATAATTAAATTGATTAGGAAACAAATATCTATGTTTTTCTAAAAAATTTAGATGTAAATCAACATAAACTATATATTAAAAAACATAATTAAAAGAAGATTTGGATATAAAAGTAAACAATTATCTAAATATGGACATAGTTAAATAAGAAAATGGAGATCGATAAGAAAATGTCTTAATATTGAAATACTAAAGCGTAGATGGTCACTTCCATTTATTCATACATTCGATCTTATGTGTTCCGGCTAACCTCTAAATTTGGAATAAAAATGATATTTTTTAAAGAGATATACATACGCAAAATAAGTTTCAATCTATATTAAACATTTATAAAATGAAAAATAGTACCTCGAAGATTTTGAAATACTTCTGTGAAAACAATATTACGGGATTTTTTTTGGGGTTTTTCCTCTTTTTCTGTGATAAGAATTTTGATCCCAATTCTCGAAGTTACTCTTGAAACGGCGACATACAATTGGCCATGGGTAAAAACCGGTCTTGGAAGATACAGACCAACTGTTGAAAGTGTTTGTCTTTGGCTTTTATTTATTGTCATCGCAAAAACAAGAGCTATTGGAAATTGCTTACGTCGCATTCTGAAAGGGAATTTTGCATATGGGGGTGTAACAACCATTCTAGCGAGAGAAGCTCTATCACCAACCCTATCGCCGGCTATGATTCTAGCCTCAATAACATGATCAGCCAACCGTGTAATTTGTAACCTTGTGCCATTGCATAAACCAACCCTTGGGTTAATGTTTCTAAGCAAGATAATAGGAGCACCAACCTTTAACTTCAAGCTGTGATGCGGTAATCCAGATATTTTGATACTGTTGAGAAATTCTTGAGAGTAAACCATATCATCATTTGAGCTTGTATCTGATATATCAATACTGTTCGCACTGAGATATGTTTGACCTTCACCTGTTTAAATTTATATATTTAGTGAATATTTGAAAAGCTATGTAAACAATCATAATGAGTAAGATAAATGAGGGTACAAAAAATTATTTTAACACAATACCTTCCAAACTCTTTAACATGTACTCATTGATCATATCAACATTTTGATTTGTTGGACTAAGTATAGCTCTCCCTTGAAAAAACTTCGCGTTAGATTCCTTTACATATGATTCTCCATAAACTTCCCTTACGATTGCCTTGAGAGGATCGTCAACATCACTTATTAGCAAATCTTCTGGAATTTTAATCTCAAACGGATCATCATCATCATCATCTCCTTTGATCTTTCCATCTTCGATATCCAAAATCCACTTTGAGAAATCACTAAGTCCATGTGCTTCTTCAATATTCAGCCCATCCGCGAGAAGCCTTATGTTCTTCGTGAGTTTTAACACTCTAACTCGTTTCCAAAGCAACGATGCATTTAGGAAAGACATAACAGTTTCTTCTCTTCCACCGTCCGTTATTACTGGCAAATTTTGTCTAAAATCACCTCCAAAAACAACTACTTTACCTCCAAAAGGCTCGTCGCATCCCAATATGTCATGCAAGCTCCTATCCAAAGTCTCAAAATAATGTTTGTGCATCATTGGAGTTTCGTCCCATATAATTAGCTTAGCTAAATTCATCAACTCTGCTTCATTTGTTTCTTTTTTCTTCGAGCAAGTTGTCCACTCATTTACATTAATTGGTATGCCAAATCTAGAGTGAGCTGTCCGACCACCTTTTAATAACAGAGCAGCAATACCACTGGATCCAACGTTTAACAAAATATCACCCTTAGATCGAACAGCAGCACCTAGAATACTCCAAAGAAAAGTCTTCCTAGTCCCTCCAAATCCATAAACAAAAAACATACCTCCCGTACCATTATTTACTGCATCCATAATCTCATCGTAGACACCTCTCTGTTCATCTGTAAGTTTGGGAAGATTTTTTTCCAATTCATCTCTCAGCTCATCTTTGTTGTAATTTTGCTCTTCAGATATTAAGGAGTTGTTATCCATAGCAATTGCCGACTCATCTGGCAGTGGCATCCCTCTAAATCTGGATAGAGAGGTTCCAGACTTACGCATGAGATTCTCTATCTCCGCCAAAGCAAAATTCTGGATTTGTTGTTCATTTAACTTTAAGATGCATGACGTGTCGATAGAAATATTAAACTTATTAAATTAGTAATATATATTGACTTAAATTTAAGATGTAGTTGAGTAGAATGAAATTCTTATTTGAATCTTTTCTTTCATGTCTTTTCTTGATAAGTATGTCGTCCGACAAATATTTCCAAGTTGCTTCCCAAAGTTTGACGGGTTCTTGAACACTTCTCATCTGCAACATCAGAACAAACAATCGGCGCAAAAAATCACCTCGCCCCCAAAGACTTGCTTCTTTAATACCCTCAATGTACTCTTTATCATCATCCAACAACCTTCTAACTGCGCAAGCATCTTTGAAAGTTGGATGCAAAACTTTATTGTATGTCCTGAGATCTTCAAAACATGTAGGACTTGGTACTATGTTAAGCAAGACCCTCAAATGATATGTTTCTTCCAAAGTTGGAGAAACATAGGTAATCCTCCTAATTTCGAATCCTTGTTGTCTATCTTTCCACTCTCTTTTTTTTTAAAACCCAAACATGTTCGGTTGGAAAATCCGCATATGTCTGTTTTTTGGTTTTTGGGTTTTGTTTGTAGTAGTCCATGAAAGCTAGAAACTTTAATTTTCCAACAGACGGTCGGTTGACCACGTTTTTCAATGAGTCATCTTCATCATAAACAATCACTTGTTGATCTGGCAAATGAAATGAGAGTTTCTCTACTGGTGTAGTGCGAAAATGAATGTTGAATACATAAATTTTCCAACTTGCTTCACATCCAGATAAATACCTGTGTTTTTAAAAAAAAACCGGTTTAAGTTGATAAAAACAATATTAACAATTATATTTAAGATTTTTCATTAAAATAGAATATGGATAAAATCACAAACCTACATGTGAGATAATCTGTGATTTCATCATCAACTTCCTCTTTATCGTTGTCCTTGCCAACCTTAGCTCTAACGTAGTCTAGACCTTTGTTAATATACTTGAAGAGGTATTTGACGGCTCGAGATAGGTTGCACCACTCAACGTTTATATGAGCTCAATATCGAATAGAGAGTGTTTTGTTATACGGAATAACATATGAGTTATCCAACTGAACACCTTTTCTCGTAACATACATTTCATCTTTTCGACGTCTATAAATAGGATAACCAGCATCGTTAACATGAGTTGCATTACTAAAAGGCTTTGGAAAGAATTTTGTACACTTTCCATCTTGCATACATACATTGTTTCTGTTAGCAACTCCACAAGGACCATGCATCATAACGTCTCCAACAACCTCATATAATATCGGTTCAAGATCTTTATCTGGAAATATTTATGCACTTATAATCTTATCAATCTCATCACATGTGGGAAATTTGGAACCATGATGCATGAATAGAATCAAATGAGCATGTGGAATACCTCTTTTCTGAAATTCGATAGTGTACATGGCTGCATATTAAAAAAAAAAAACACATATGTATCATCAATCCACTCATGGCAATAGAAAAATCTATATTATTAGTAATCATTTATCAAATTATATTATAACCAACCAAATGTAACATGTATTTACCTGAATTCACATTTTCGAATATTTTATTCTTTGTCAAATCTTCGATTAGACTATCGAGTTTCATTTTAAAAACCCTGCAGCATGTGTCTGGCTTGTCCTCTTTTTTTGATCCGTTCATCTTAAGACATCTGTCTATTTCCGGCCACTTGGGGTTGCAAGTTATTGTTATAAACAGATCTGGAAACCCAAAAAACTTGCAAGTACCCATTGCATCAAGGTAGTTTGTCATCATATACCTTTTTCCACCTACAAATGAGGATGGTAACTGAATTTTCTGACCTTGGTTGGATAGATTTCCATTGCCATTCTCTGACAACTTTTTGAGTTTTTCATAGTTATCACAGCGAAGTTTTTTCTGATTCGGACGTAGGTAAGAGAGTTTGTTTGACTCAATCATGGTATACACGTCCACCAATAATTGCTGATACAATCGTCTAGACATGGTGATATGTGGAGATTCACCTTTTCTCTGTTGCATGCGAAAAGCAAAGAATTCTCGCATAGTGATTGTTTTCCTCGTCTTACCAGTTGTGTCAACAAAACCAATGTCGATGCCTAACCTGATAACCATAATATAAACACATTGTGTACCTATATTAAAATGGAAATAACGAAAGATGTACGTAATATAGAATGAAGTGAAAACAAATAGAAAAGTATAGTTTAAATAAGTGTATCTAACCTGAACCCATCTTCTCTATACAGAAATAGCAAAGGATATTGCAATGGCAAATAAGCAGGATGCAATTCACTAATTTGTTGTAATTTTCCCGATATACTCTCAATAATAACATCACGTGGTTGCATACCAGCCTGGAAATCTCCAGGTATTAAACCTGCAACTTCATTTGAGGATGGGAGATTATGAGTTCGTCCATCTCTATTTCTTCCACTCGGAAGTTTCAGCTTAAGACAATCTATTTGTTGAGTTACATCAAATTTCTCTCCTGCTGATCTGAATGCTTTAACGTGAGGATTATGAGTGTTCAACATTTTTTTATTAGATCCACTATCTCAGGTTTTATTTATTCAGTGTTACCAGTTTTTCTACAAAGAAAAAAGTTAAACAATAGTTATATGATAGACATTTAAAACGATCCAATATTATAGCATATGGAGAATAATAAATGCATTACCCGTAAGCCTTTATTCTGTTTTTTGTCTCATTCACAGTATCGTGAATATAAAGCTGTAAAAAAGCTGGATCTTTATCTGGACTTGGTAGGAAATCTCCGATAGAATGGAAATATAAAAATATAAGGCCCTTTTCCATTATTCACCGAATGGTCGACCTTTCCGCCAAGTGATGTGAAAGAAAACATCATATTGTAGGCTCTTATTAGTTCTCGAAAATTCTTGCTATTATCATCCCCATTGTAAAGTAATGCAAGCAATGTTGTTGGTGGAGTTCTCAGAAGAGGAAGAGTCACTTTTCCATGCATGCAACACATAGAAAATATGGGTCTAGCCTTTTTAGTTTTTTTTTTATTCGGTCTCCAAACCACATATAAGTATTACAGTGTTGACACGTGTATAATGGATCTCCATGATCGTAGTAGCCTGAAGATAAAAAAAAAAAAATGTTGATAAAGTGTGAATGTCGATATAAGTTGAAGGATATGAAAATTAAATTTATAGTTAAGAACATACCATTTTCTAATAAACCTGGTTTGACAGTCCTAGCTGCATCTGCATCTGAATTCTTTCTAATTCTCTTTAGTGCTTTATGATTCTGCGTAGACATTTTTAGCTCTTGAAGAATATGATCTTCTAAATGAAAACTCTCAACATTTTCTTCATGATCATTTTCCGGAGAATTTGAAAAAAATTATGTGTTTTTTTCTTGAATGAAAATAGATCATGTAATTTCGTTGTTTGCATCATAATATAAATATATATTTGGTATAGAAATAGCTACCTTCGTGGTCAATATCATCTTCGTGCTCAGAATCAGTTGTAACGAACGTAACAAATTCTTCGGTATGTAAGGCAAATATAAGATTAGCTGCATATAGATTCATCTAACGAAAGTAATTTTTTAAAAATGATATGAAACATTATTAATATATAATTAACAAAAAAAAGTAACGATTACTAACACAGTTATAATTGTCAATTAAATTACTTTGATAATGAATTTCCATATATCTATTATAAGATATTCTTGAAAGTATTTAATGTTCGACTATAAAAAACCATTTTATAGTTATAAAAACAATGAGTCTAATATACCTCTTTTTGGTGTATCATTATGCTCGTTGTTTATTTGTTTCTTTCGCCTTGAATTGTAATAACTATGTCCACCCGTAGATGTTGTTGTAGTTGAAGATGGCGCATAATAACTATTTCCTCCCATAGATGTTGTTGTACTTGAAGATGGCGCATAATCTATGCAATTAATCAACAAAATTTTAATCTGAATTTTGATGTATTTAAAAATTAGAGATAAATATGGGAAGGAACATATATATTTGTAATTATAATAGAAAAAAAAAATAATTCACCTGAAGTTTCACGAAACAAATTATTTCTTTTTTGAAACATTATATTTTTTTTTTCATTTCTTGTCATTTGAGATGCATGTTCCAAAAAATTTGATAGATTTATAAAAACATTCGTGACAGAGTGGTTATTAAGTTTGGAGAAGTGTTTTCTTTTCTTGGTCTACCACCTGTTAGTAGATTTGAAAGAGATAAAATTTTGTTAAAATAAATTAACCATAATATAAAAAATATATTTGATACTCAAATAGGAGTAACACTTAGGTTTCCTCAAAGCGAGATTTGGATTTTCGTTTTCTTTATTCGATTTTGAAACTTTGAGTTTCATTCTAAAAACTGTGACCCTCAAAAAAATAATCAAAATTAATTAGATAAAAAATTAATACCAAATTTTTAATTTCGCAAATAAAATATAGGATGATATTTTATCCTACAAATTAATTTAAAAACTATATTGAAGAACTTATTATATGGAGATCACTTATTACATATAATAAAGTCAAATAAAGAGAAGATGATGAAGAACAGATATAATTAACTTGTAAACGATAAAAAAAAAACTTATAAACATGTATAAGGTTTTTTTTTCTTCTACAAATTAATTAAAAAACAGTTTAATATTTTAAAGTCAAACAAAGAGAAGACGATGAAGAAACATAGTAAAGTAAAAACATGCGTTGTATAATGATAATCATAAATACGTACGTACGTTGTTGTAAGTGGCGATGAAGAAATATATTTAGAGTATTGTCTATAAACATATCATGTATCTATATCTTAAACTAATTGTGTACCTTTTTTATTCGTTTAGCTTTGAAGAGTGATAGGTAGAAAAACTGAGAAGAGGATTGTTATGGTAAAGATGATCATTTCATTGTCTTATTTATAAGTACCATTGGTAGGTTAGATTTTGTTTTTACTTATTGTTATGATTTTATGGTGTTTAAAAAAAAAAAAATATATATATATATATATATATATATATATATATAATAGACCTCATAAAAGATATAGTGATAGTTATTGGTAGAAAATATTGTTAGTATAGTTGTTTTAAATGCAAATCTCGAGGATTCTGTGTTTTATATTTGATCGTTCTTCTATTATGAGACAATATACTGTTACTCTCTAATGGAAAAGAATATTCTACTAACAGTTTTGTAGATAATATTTTAACATAAATTTGTGTATTTAATATTTACAACTGACAGTATCTCAATATAATAATAATAATATTCATATTTTATATAGATATTATATACCTTGTTAGATCAAAGAAGTAGTTAGTTAGAAGTAATAAGTTAGTTTAGCTTATCCAAATGAATATCTTTGAAAATAGAGAATTAGGTATCCACTTTAATTGATTATATTTTAAATTTAGAAGAACTAATCAACACGTATTCTAATTAAAATGAAGAATATTATATGATTTTTATGATAAAATAATATATATATTTTGTATATTGAATATCATCTAATGAAATTAGACCAAATTAGATCACTTTTCAATAAATCTCACAACTTTTTTTTTATTCCGTTATTTTTTATAAACCGATAAATCTCACAGTCTTGTTTTTACTCTGTTGTTTTTTTAAAAATCTATATTTATTAAATTGAAAATGGAACATTTACAGATTTATATTTTATATTTTGTAAAGATTAGATTTTGATTCAGCATAACTTCAAAGTAAGTATGGCTATATGATCCAATTTTGATGTGACATATTTATAGATGGAAAATTAGGAATAAGAGAATATTTTACTAACAGTTTTGTAGATAATATTTTAAAATAAATTTTTGTATTTAATATTTATAACTAACATGACTTCAATATAACAATATCCATATTTTATATATAGATATTATATACCAATTGTTGTTAGATCAAAGAAGTAGTTAGTTAGACGTAATAAATTTAGCTTATCCAAATGAATATCTTTAAAAATGTAAAATTAGATATCCACCTTAATTGATTATATTTTAAACTTAGAAGAACTAATCAACACCTTTTCTAATTAAAATGCAGAATATTATATAAGTTTTATAATAAAATAATCTATTATATATATATATATATTTTTTTTTTTTTTCTTCATATCTTTTATATTAAATATCATCAAATAAAATTAGAACATTTTTTAATAAAAACGGCGCAAAAGATACATGTTTATATACCGATAAATCTCACAGTTTTGTTTTTATTCGGTTATTTTTAAAAAAATCTATATTTATTAAGTTTAAAATAGAACATTTAATTTATATTTTATATTTTATAAAGATTATTAATTTTGATTCAGCATAACTTTGAAGTAAGGAGATATGGCTATATTGCACATAAAATCTTTTTTTTTTGAAAACTAAAATAAAAAAAAATTTATTGAAAATAAAATTAATTAAACTCAACTTAATAATCATCATCATGACCTGGGTCTAAAGAGTCTCAAAACCCAAAAAAAAAATAATCAATTTCAACTATTGATAGAGATAAGAGAATGGTTGCACAGTAAAGATAAAAGCTCATGCAAAATAAATCACTTGAACACCTATTACGGCGATTGTTCGCCCTCAACATGGTCTACTTCTTTGTGGAGAGTAGCTCGAAAAGCTTCTAACTTCTGGAATTTTTGCATCGACTGTAATTTCTGAACATTTGTATGTATTGGTTGCAGTCCATTCACCTAGTATATGATTATAATTATTTACTAAAAGATTGAAAAAATATATTCTAAACATTTGTTGTACATACCATCCAAAATAATGAATCTTGCAAATCTGATGACACATATGAGGTCATAAACTCCAGCATTTTTAACCTGATTGAAATACTTATGAGCATATTCGTTCATCAAACGACATGTTATATAGCATCCTCTGTAATAAAAAAATGTGGAAAGTCAAAAGCATAATTATCGTACGGAAGAATCTACGTAATATTTCCGTTGGAGAGCTCAAATATTATTTCATCAATTTGATCCTTTGTTATTGGGTCTTCTTTGATCACGATTTCACCATATCTAGATATTGTTCCAATTATGTCTAGATATATAATAAAAAAAGAATTAGAAATGCTAAGACCACCTAGATTCATGAAAGAAAAAAAAATATTTAATAAAATTGCGTATATGTATCGTACCAACGCAATAATTCGGTATATCTCCAGATTTGATTGTCTCAAAATCAACAAAGTTGAAAAATTTACCCTCACCTCCGGATGAAATGAATTTTGCAAAGGTAGTGGAAATCCACTCGATTTTATATTGGTGATCAGTCAGCTTGAAACCATATGGAGCCCAAAGAAATCTGAAATTCGTCAACTTCAGCCATTTTCCTACGATTAACTTTTTCGAGAATTTCATTGCCAAGTCTTTGGAGATTGACCCATGAATCCGATTATTCTATTTGCATGAAAAGATTATACACTTCAATCGATTTATCACTTCAAAAATTAATGAAAAATACTATTTTTACCTTACGATCAACGAATATGATTTCAACAGTTTCATGACCTTTGTCAAGATATTCAAACTTTTGAAGTAGCTTCGCTCGAATAGTCCATTTAGTAACAATCGGATTCAGCTGACAAACATTTAATTCCCATTTTTGTTTTGATGAGTTATGGGAAACCATCTTGAAATCGAGGATGAGGATAATTAGCTATTGTTGCCTTAAGTTTATAAGAAGGGCTTAAGATGATGAAATAAGCGTGGGTAAAACATATGTAGTATGAAGATTACGATATTTAGTGATATGAATTTTTGAAAAAAGGAAATGCTTGACGATTTTATAAACAAATAATATCCTATCTATATCACCAAAATATATATAATATCAAAATGATATGGTGAAATGATATTAGCATAACATGCATCATTTAAACTTGCATTAGAGTAGGATTCCTTTGCATATTAGACTAGTTTTGTTACAATTGTCATGAATTTCATTGTATATAGGTTCTAGGTGTTGCATTAGGTTCTAATAGAGTCTTTGGTGCATTTTGGATATCTTTTAGATGCTAAACAAGAATGGAGTGGAGCTAGGAGCTAAGAAGATCAATTGGAGGAAGAGAAGCCATTGGATGAACAAGAGAGGAGCAAGATTAGTCGCAGCGGTCCAAGTGCAGCGGTCAAGGAGTGACCGCTGCAGAAGGTCAAAACGGTGTGGAGGTGCAGCGGTCAAGGAGTGACCGCTGCAATCTTCTGGAGCTATCGCAGCGGAGTCACAGCGGTCAAGGAGTGACCGCTGCAAAACCAGTCACAGCGGCTACCAAGCGCAACGGTCAAGGAGTGACCGCTGCAATCTTCTGGAGCACTCGCAGTGGTCTCACAGCGGTCACTCGCAGACCGCTGTGGATTGGTCGGGACAAAAATAAATCAGGTCGAAACCTGGTTTGTCCCGGGTCGACCCGGTTTGACCCAATTTCATAAAAAAACCCTTTTTCACACTTACATTTTTATGCTTAATTTCTCTAAGATTTTTTTTTAGCTTGTTCTTACTTGTTCCAAAACTCTAGTTCTATCTTTCAATACAATTTGCATTTCCTTTAAGAATCTTTTGCCTTTTACATTTTATCATCAATCCATCTTGTTACCCATCATGATTTCTTCTCTAATCAAGCTTGGTTTTGGGAGAAGAAATCATGGGTCTTGAGTAGTCTCATTAGGGTTTAAGGATGGGTTAGATGAGGGTGATCGAAGCATGGATTAGGGTAATTTAGGGTTTACATCAAACATTTCATCCATCTCTAAGTGTCCCTAATGCTTCTTCTTGCATGGAAATGAGGAGGATGATATGAGGTATTTCATGAACACCAAGTGTTTGATGAAATGTCCAAGAGAACTTAGAGATGGAATTATGATCCTTAGCCCAAGGGATTGGTGCTTAAGGATGAAATTAGGTTGATCTAGTAATTTGGATTTGAATTCATTGATTATCATCATTACAATTGGGAATTTGCTAATGATGCTATAATTAATGAAATGATTAACTGCATGTGATGCGTGAAGTTATTCACCCAAAATTAACTGCAAGTGCACAGTGTACAATTGTAGTATTTAGGTTATCGATCCCACAGAGATTATGTCGAGTTTCGATTCTATTAGAATGCAATCTATCTGGTAAATGTATACAATACCAAATCTCTTTGTGTATTGCACTATGAATCAACCAACATATCAGAAAGGATGCTTTCAACCTAAATAGCTAATGCATGCATTGGGAATAGATTTGATTGTTCATGATCTTCCAAGCCAAACTCTAGTTTGTACAAGGACGAGATCACCTGCTAAAAACAAGGCTCCGGGTTTAGTGTAAAATGGGTGTATGATGCAACAAACCCTAAAATTCAATATTCTAAGTGATCAAGTCAAAATATTGTATGAATTAATATTAAAGCAGAGAGTAGTAATGAATTCAGCAACAATTCGTGCACCTAATGACTCATAAAACCTTTGACAACCTAGATCTAACTTGGGAACTACTCACACATAGCAAACAAATCAATCATAGTCATTAATATCAAGAGTTTGCAATATGAAAATAATATCGAAAGAGATCAGAGCAAAACGTGGCTCTCTCTCTGTAAAACCAAGAGAACATGGGCACAAGAAAACCTTCACACAAGGGTGCTCCCTGAAACAAGATCTAAGTAACTTTTTGGTGATTTTTGGTAAAGAGATGTTTGAATGCTTCAAAAGCTTGATGGAAGTCGTCTCTCTCTTTTTCCTCTACTTAAGGTCGAATATATAGCCTCTCTAGGTCAGGCATGAGTCGGCCAAGAAGTTCTACAAATTAGGGTCTCGAAAAGAAAACCCAAAAAAAATTTCCATATTACTAAACCGGCCTCTGAGTCGGTCGACTCCTTCCTCCAGTCGGTCGACTCGGGTTTCGGATCATTATTCTTCATTTTAGCTCCAAATCTTCTAGATTCTTGCAAAACACCTCAGCATGTGGAATCTTCCTTTTAACCTGTATAAAATGCAGAAAAGACTCGAAAACAGCATAAAATATCATCGTGAAAACCGGTAAAAATAACAGTACATCAAATTCCCCCAGACTTAGCTTTTGCTCGCCCTCGAGCAAATAAAAAGCTAGTTAGTGGTCAAAAACAAATCCGGTTTACCGTGATCAAGCTATCAACTTTCAGCAACCATTTCTTTCATTGTGACATCTTTACCAGCTGACCAATACGCTGACCAAGTTGTATTCTCCAATGAAGAACTTATTAAGAACAAATTAGAGTTATTCCAACCACAATGAAAACCATATTTCAGATACCATCAAAGCAACTCATTCTACTGTCATCACATGGCCGGAAATGCTTATCAATAGTCACCTAATTTAAAACAAGATGGTCTTTTCGCTCTCCCCCAGACTTATCTTTTTTTTAATCATTCAGTTTATAACTCAAAATTTCTCAAAGTTTAGGCGAATAATAGCATCATAGGAAATTTTCCTAGCCTCGCTGTCAACTGAGTTCTCAAAGGTTCAAATGCATCATGGTATCGTCGGGAATTTCCCTAACCGCATAGATCTTGAGCTTCTAGTGATGAATAATTGGTGTCTTAAGGAATTTCCCTCTACATCATCACTAGGTTTTTACCAAATACATACTTTTCATCAAATTGTCTTTAGGGAGAGCTGAAGATCGAAAATCATGCTTGTGAACGAACATTTAGCAAGACATAATGGCAAATGTGATAAACAAAATGATACAGACTTAATTGTATTGTGCTATGGCATTGCTGAAAAATTTAAGAAAATCACGTGGGTCTACTTCTTATTGTATCTATCAAGCTCTCTGGATTTCCATATGGTTGGTCATTGTCAATACTGCTGAGTCACTCAATCATAGTTAAAGAAGGTGGAAAGTGATAATAGCATCTTATCAAACAACAAAAAGTTCACCAAAGATCCATAAAACAAAATAAAGTGATAATAATACCTCCTACAGCCTTAAATTTCACTGTCCCACTGAAACCAAGTCAAAACAAAAGTGCAAAAAGAAATCCAGAGAAAAATAAAAGTAAATGCCGGAAATAAAATGATAGAACCGTGTCTAATCGCGAGGACAGCGAGTGCGTCTCCTCTCAGCTGTAGGGTCAAAGTCGTGAGATGAACTGATGCCTCCAAAGAAGTGTGGTGGCATGTGCCTCATCATCATCGGATCATCCGGGAAACTCGTCAAGTTGCTCGGCACTTGGAAAACTGCATCGTCTCTCCTCTCTATGCCGCAGTCGACCGACCAAAAGTAAAGTCGTCCGACTCGGTATCCGCATCATCATCATCTCTTTGGTTCTCAGTATCTTTGGCTCTCTACGGGTCTGGTACTTTCCTGGTTGGCTCGTAGACTTATTGGTCAGACGAACAACCTGTGAAAAATGAATAAAACCAGCGAGCAATCTTGTTCTTCCTCCTGTGGCGCTCCATCTTGTAGTCGTACTTCACCTTTGGACTCGCCTCAAATGGTGGCTGCTCGGGTAAATCGAAGAAATCTGGCATTCCGCCAGTAGAGAATCTCGCTCCAGCAAAGGGAAAGTCATCTGCTCGGTATGAATCACGCGGCTGGGAAGTAGAAGTGCACGGTGGGGCGTGCATGGCCTCTGGTAGCAAAATCGGGGCAGCGGCTATAACCGTCAGCAAGTCAGCAGGTGGGTGAAACCCAATATCCTCCAGTGAATCGAGCCTAACATGACTCTCATTCACGAGGAGGAACAGACAAGTCGCGCTATCATCCCGAATAAACTCGTACCATCCTCGCATACGAACAATCTCAGAATGATCAAGTGAGGCCTCATCTAGAGTGATCTTCGTCGCATTGGTGACCTCCTTGGTGAATGGGTCAAGTGGTACCTCGGACCACTTCATGATGGGAATCAAAAGGCTCCCCACAGTCTCCTTCTTCTGGGAAGTAGCATTTCCCAAGAACACATGACTCCTCGTGTCAACAAAATGGAGTGCAAAGAGGGCACCCATGTTCCAATCAGTATCCTTAGGTGCGTCTGGAAGCATAAATGAATCACCCAAGGCATAGTAAAGTAAGGTCAACTCCGGCTCGTAGAGTCGGCCGACCTCAGTCCGTCTCAAGAGTGTGTGGCTGATAACTCTAGCCAAAATCTGAAGGGCGGGGTGGCGGATCAAAGACTGCTTCATCTTCGTCGGCTCGTAAACTCCAGACCCAGTAATAGACCACATCTGGTCACGCTCTCCAAAGCTCTTCAGGCTCCAATATTCGGTTCCCCATCGCTGGAAACCGAAAATACGACAGATATCCGCTACTGTGAGCGAGTAATGCTCACCACGGATCTTGAAATGGAGGCTCCATTGGTTCACGTCCTCACAGCGGCGCGGTATCTCCAAATACATCGAGGCTAAGAACTGCCTCGCTGCCTCCGGGTATGTATCATAGCAGGTGAAACCAATGACCCCCATACCGACATTCTTCATTAACCGCTTCAAATGGTTCTTCAGTTTCAGACGAGACATGTAAGGAATGTACAGGAAACGCATTGGCTGAATGAGAATGTCCGTGTAACGGTTGTAGAAAACCGTGTCATAATCATCCCAATCCCGGTTTTGTCTTATCCGGTATGCGCGGTCTTTAACAACATCCGCGTGGTTTTCCCTGGAAATGGATCCTCGAGCTTCGTGTTCTCTACTTTGTCCCAAATGTTGGCATCACTCCCGGAATCAGAAGAAGACATCTGCAAAAAGAACGAAAATTCGAAAGGAATTTAAACCGTTTTTAACCAAAATCAAAGTCCGCGGTCGACCGACTCCTCCATCGAATCGACCCACTCGGACCGCGAGTTTTTCTTCATCAAAATCATCACCAAATCAGCTATAATTCATCGTTTTAACTCAAATTTCTTGCATAATCAAACACAGACAATGATTTCCGGCCATCCTACACTAAATTCAACCTAAATCCCACTCTAACTCATCAACATGCAATTTTTCAAAGAATTTCAACTTTTTTCTCCAAAAATCGTGAAAGAAAACAAGTTGAATCAGAAAAATACCTTGCAGATCGTAAAAACCGTGAATATAAGATGATAGTGCTTAAAATTTCGATCCCAGGTCTCTTTGTATCACAAAATTTGGTTGAAAATTGAGAGAGAAAATCGTGTTTGAAGATTTGAGTTTTAATGAAATTATTATGAAAAACTCGGGTTTAATAGAACTCGACCGTCGAGTCGACCGAATGCTCCACGCAGGGTCGACCGGCTGGGCCCAAAAATAAAATAACTATCTTCTGCTTACGTTATGACTAGTTCAACGACTACATGGTGACTAATAGGAACACCAAGTTACAATAAGGATAGTGCTCATACGACTAATTATCTACTAATATGTGACTGAAATATATAGTCACAACTTAGTCGTAAGTTTGGTTACTATTTGACGACTAACATATGACTTATTACGTAGGGACTAATCTCAATATCTAGATACGTTTATGGTAAAGTTTTTGCGACTATTAAGCGATTTATATGTGGCTGATTTTACGACTACAAAGTGACTAATCTAAACATTCATGTACGTTTATGGAAAAAAAATTTTGCGACTATTTAGCGATCAATGTGTTACTGATTTAATGAATACAAAGCGACTAATCTTAACTTTCAGATACGATTATGGTATAGACTTTGCGACCACCTGGCGATTAATTTGTAACACTTTGCGACTAGTTAAGGACTGGTTAGTGACTGTTTCTTTCACTAAAATTTGGAAATGGTTTTCGTTTGTTTCACAATTAACCGATTTGGTAATAGCAAAAGAAATATGATCAGAGAAACCGCAAACAACATATATTTACCATATATATAATTCCAAACACCAACAGTAAGGAGTTGGCAAACCATACCAAAAAGTATAAGTTCAAATCATTAGTAGGTAAACTGTTGAGATAGTGAGAGAGTGGTACATAACCTAAAAAACAAAAGGTTACGGGAGGTTTGGTTGATAGAGGCTCTTTCGTTTCTACAGCCGCCGCCGCCGACACCGCTTTAGCCCATAAGTCCAGATAAGCAGGTTTATTATCTCGCATAAACTTGCTCATTCTGGTCAACTCCAATAGAAAGGCCATTTGCTCTTCCAACGATCAAACTTGTCGTGCTTCACGGGCAGGGATCTTGGCATCACACTTTGCATTGTAAGCAGCTTGCTCTGTAATTTGACATTGAGGTTCCTTATGTTGCTCTTGTAGTGCCACAAACAATGAAGAGTCTCTCGGATGCTTGTTAATGTATCATGGATTTTACCAGTTTTCTACCATGATACATGATGCGTGAAGTTATTCACCCAAAATTAACTGCAAGTGCACAATGTACAACTGTAGTATTTAGGTTATTGATCCCACAGAGATTATGTCGAGTTTCGATTCTATTAGAATGCAATCTATCTGGTAACTAGTTGTGTAACTTATGGATTAAAAACGCTAGACTTAGGTAAATCGCTGGTAATATGGGCCATGCACGAAATTGAATGTTGCTCTACTCTTAAACACAAAAGGCAAATGTATACAATACCAAATCTCTTTGCGTATTGCACTATGAATCAACCAACAGATCAGAAAGGATGCTTTCAACCTAAATAGCTAATGCATGCATTGGGAATATATTTGATTGTTCATGATCTTCCAAGCTAAACTCTCGTTTGTACAAGGACGAGATCACCTGCTAAAAACAAGGCGCCGGGTTTAGTGTAAAATGGGTGTATGATGCAACAAACCCTAAAATTCAATATTCTAAGTGATCAAGTCAAAATATTGTATGAATTAATATTAAAGCAGAGAGTAGTCATGAATTCAGCAACAATTCGTGCACCTAATGACCCATAAAACCTTTGACAACCTAGATCTAACTAGGGAACTACTCACACATAGCAAACAAACCAATCATAGTCATTAATATCAAGAGTTTGCAATATGAAAATAATATCGAAAGAGATCAGAGCAAAATGTGGCTCTCTCTCTGTAAAACCAAGAGAACATGGGCACAAGAAAACCTTCACACAAGGGTGCTCCCTGAAAACAAGATCTAAGTAACTTTTTGGTGATTTTTGGTAAAGAGATGCTTGGATGCTTCAAAAGCTTGATGGAAGTCGTCTCTCTCTTTTTCCTCTACTTAAGGTCGAATATATAGCCTCTCTAGGTCATGCATGAGTCGGCCAAGAAGTTCTAGAAATTAGGGTTTTGAAAAGAAAGCCCAAAAAGAATTTCCATATTACTAAACCGGCCTCTGAGTCGGTCGACTCCTTCCTCCAGTCGGTCGACTCGGGCTTCGGATCATTATTCTTCATTTTAGCTCCAAATCTTCTAGATTCTTGCAAAACACCTCAGCATGTGGAATCTTCCATTTAACCTGTATAAAATGCGGAAAAGACTGCAAAACAGCATAAAATATCATCGTGAAAACCGGTAAAAATAACAGTACATCAGCATGGAAATGAATTAATCAATTAAATTGATCAATAACCTAGGGAATAGCTAATTAGAATAAGTTAGACATTCTAAACCATGCTTAGTGATCCCAAATCATAAATTACCCATATAAGGACCCTTCTTTAATCATTGCGTAAACTTAATCATCTAATTACTTGTATTTAGCTTAATTAGTCAATTTGAATTAAACAACAAACATCATTAGCTTAGATTAAGAAAATCTTTGTATTCTAGGTGACAATTTATAACGAGTTAGGATTGATACCTCTAAATACTACAATGTTTAGGGGAATTAATGATCGTAAAAACCGAGCATCATGAAACAAATACATATGTCTGTTAGGATACAATACATTAATCAAATATATCCAATTTAAAAATTTGGTGTGATCCTTTCCCTTGGATTCTATGGTTTATATGGAAAGCCCGTAATGACAAGGTTTTCAATGGGTTCAATTGCTTACCGCCGGACATTCTTAAACATGCTATTGGGGAGGCCCATGCATGGGCAGATGCCCAGACCTCCTTGTCAGATAGAGCTAGGTCGGACAGGATCCAAATGACTATTCTCACTAGATAGCCCCCCCAGACAATCCGACAATCTTGGCTGATAATGTCAGTCAGGTAAACGGCTCATGGAAAAAGGATAATCTCTTTGCAAGTCTGGGTTGGTGCTTCAGAAGTTCGACTACATTGACCTTATTATTGGGTGCTAAGGGTGTACGACAGAGCTTATCTCCGTTGCACTCTGAGATGGAAACCCTCCTCTGGGCCATGGATTGCATGCTGAATCAAAATGAAGATAAGGTGATTTTTCAGACTGACTGCTCCGAACTCGTGAAGATGACGACATCGATGACCGAGTGGCCCACCTTTGTGGCTCTGCTTACTACTTTCGCTGCCCTCAGAAGCCGTTTTCAAGCTTTCAACCTCTCTCTCATCCCACGAAGATTAAATGGAAAGGCGGACTGTTTGGCGTGTAATGCTACTGCTCAGGGTAGCGAATTTTCATATGTGAGTAGTGTTACTCCTTCTTGGATCACAAAACCATTTGTATAAGTTTCTTTTCAAGGCGACAAAAAAAAAAATAAATAAATAATATTTGGTCTGATCAATTTGGTGAAACAAATACATATATTTGTTAGGATAAAATATATTATATAATTCTACCTAATTTTTTCTATATAGTTAGGGATTTTAGTATTATCAAGAAAGAAATTAGTAGTAATAAATTTAAGTGAAATTACTCAAATTAGTATTAAAATTTAGTAAAATTACTAGTTTAGTTTCATTCACTAAAAATTTACTAAATTAGTATTGAAGGTGTGTAAAAAGATTAAATTATTAATTAATCTTATTTTTTTAATTAAACTTTCAATTCAAAATTCTAAAATTTCAAAATTAATAATTTCAAAAATGAAAACAAAAATCGCGAAAAAAATAAAAGAAAAAAAAACGAAAAAAAAACGAAACAAAAATAAAAAAATAAAAAAGTAATAATAAAAACAAAAACATAAAAAAAAAGCTAAAAAATTTAAAAAATTTTAGAATTATAAAAATAAAACTTAAAAATTAGAAATTAAAATTTGAAATTCAAAAATAAAAAACGAAAAATTTTAAAAATTTAATTTTGATTTAAAGTAATTTCCATTAATTTTGTAAATCAGTACAAAATAATGTCTTATTATTATTTATGAAATAATATAAAACTCTTTTAAGAAGTTATTTTCAATTGTACTACCTATTGCATCAGCAATGATTTCGATTTCTGAATTTGGTCTCCAAACTGGTGCATCTCTAACCTTAGGCACTTGTACCCAAACCAAGGTAGCATTAGGACCCAATGGAGCAAAATGGACAACATGTGATGGATCTGTAGAACAAACTTTGCCTTCTGCAACTTTCACTCATGTTTCTTCACAATCCAAGAGGATGCATTTCTTCGTTACACCTTTGCTGGTGTTGTTACTAACACTTACACTAGCAGTACTCTACAAACAATAGTCAAAACAATTCATCTCATAGTCAATCACTACAACAATTTATCAAGAAAATGTAACAATCCAACACGATAAAAAAGACAAAAGGCTTAGAATTTTACCTGAGGTGATGGGTTTTTTGAAACTGATTGTTGGCGTGACTGTTGTTGATTGATCCCTATTTTATCTATAGGCCATGCGATTTTCTTATGTAGTGCATCACCCATAACACTCATGTCAACACTTGGCCTCCATATAAAAACTCCTTCTTTAACCACTTTGTTAACCGTCACAATTGCAGGTGTCGGACCCAAAGGAATATTGTTGACAAGTTCTATTGGGTCTATTGAATACAAACTTCCCTCAGCAATTAACTCATTCTCAGAAGTCCAATCAAATATCAAGATCTTTTCATCAAATGCATTTGTAGCTTGATGAATCAATCAACTTAAATATATAATAGGCCATAAAATCATAAGCTTTTAATATGCACAAGTTAAAAGGAAATAAATTTTACCAATGGACCAGCAGTACGAACTCCATTTGGTGAGTACATATTCTCTAGAGTTATCTTATTGAATGGCCATGCAATCTTGCATCCAACAGCTTCGCCAAGTGTAGTAATAGTTGTTGTAGGCCTCCAAACATATGTTTTTGTGTCTGATACAGACTTCACCAATACAGCTGCTGCATTAGGCCCAAGTGGAATACCGCCTATCTTGTACATTGGTTCAGCAGAGCAGAATACTGCTTCCTCGACAACAACCTCAACCTCTGAATACCATTCAACCAGCTTACACCTTGGTTCTCCATTATTAACATTACTGGACTCGGAGTTGGTACCATCTTCAAGCTGTGTATGAGAAGAAAACAAAGAAATATTTTCAAACATCGAAGTTCATATGAAAGTTAAGAACATGAGAAGTAGTAAGTTACCTTTTTCCCTGCACCTAAGTCACGAACCATAGTTTGTAGGTTTTCAATCTTGCTGAGCAAATCTGCTTGTTTTGCTTCTAATTCTCCATGTGTGTCTCTAGCATCTATGAATGCTAGCTTGGAAGCTGTTATCCCTCTGCCAAATCCTCTAACTCTCCCAGATTTGTCTTTTCCGAATACTTGACTCACAACATCATCTCGGATACTACTAGACGTGGAGTCCATCTGACTATCTATTGTTTTATTTTATCCTGAATGAAAATAATAGAATAACAAAATTACTCTAAACTATACTACTAACTCCACAATAAGAAGTTGAGAAGTTCTTACAATTATAGCTTCAAACTCTGGCTTAACAGGTCTCCCGTCCGAATGCGTGTGTCCTGCTACCCAAACTTTACTTCTTGTTACCGTGCTTGGGTTAGAACTATTTTTCTTCTACAAGTAACAAGTGAATAAAATAGTTAACATTTGAATTTTCTGTGTTACTAATCATTATATAATTCAAAATATGACATACCATTTCATGAGTTAGGTGAACCATTCCTTTCCTGCCGGTGGTTAGGAGAATCTGATTCATCCTCAAATTCCTATGTTTTTCACTTACTTCCTGCAAGTATGCATAAATTTTTTAAAAAAAAAAATCCAAAAACAATCACCAACGTAACTAAGGAGATCACTAAAACATTTACACACAACCTGAAAAGCCGTGGATGTCCTACTCTTAACCCAATTTCTCCAAGCTGTAACAGATTGAATGTTCGATGGTTTCAAGTAAAGAATATGCTGCTTAGACGTTGCAGAACGCACTTGTGCAACAAGCTTAGACCTCCATATACACCCCATTTGTTTGAAAACACAATCTTTTTGCCAATCTGTTGACAAATTGAATCTCGCCTACATGATAATCAGTCAAAATCTTAGACGCATATAAAAGTTTCCCAAATTTTTCATACAATCAGCAGAGTAATCACAGCAGATCAGTACTAGGTTTGTTAGATTAGAAGATTACCGAAATTATATCCCATAGTGTGTATTTTGTTTTAGGGTCAAGGTACCTCCAATCTTCGAGAGTATATGGTACGTGCTCCCTCACAAGTGGTCCAAAAAAGAAAGAAAGCGTCACTGATCCGTTTCCCACATGTTCACCAAGACGTGTAAACTCATCTACCTTTTCCTTGTGATTTTAGCCACTTTATTCATATTTGTTGGTCCTCTTGTTCTTCTTTTCTTCGTTTTTGAGTGTTGGGTCTGATCATCTTCGGTGGACTGATACTGAGTCTCTTCCGCATGACGCTCAGTCTCTTCATAATGATGCTCAGTACCTTCATCATGATGCTCAGTTTCAACAGGAAGATCAGTCTCTATAGCATGATGCTCAGTCTCTTTATCACACTCAGTATCGTCAGTATGATGTTCAATCTCTTCAACGATTTGTGGAACATGCTTCAACTTTCTGGGTTTAGTCAGTTCATTAGGAGTCACTTCCAAGCCTTGTTGACACTTGCTACGTCGTGGTGCGTTTTTTTATGTTGATTGCTTCCTCATCGTGGATCACTTGCAGCATACAAAGAAAAGCAAAACTATGATCAACAATAAAACTATGATCACCTTTAACTCATCTGTAATAATGAAAAAGGTAAAACCAAAAATACCATCAAAGAGAAAAAAAAAAAACAAATTAACTTCTCACTATAATTCCTATATCACATATTCATAGATATTATTAATCCATCACTAAGAGTCCTTCACAATCATCCCTAACATAAAATTTATCGTCGTCATTATGATAGTCTGAATCGTCAATCTCCTGGATGGTTGATGTTGCAGCAACAATCTCTGCTTCTGTCTCTAGTTCGTGATATCCCCTTGGAGGCACTCTCATAACTACATACCAAGGTGAAGATTCTTCTTCTCTAGAGTAGAACACTTGTCTTGCTTGTGATGGTAGTATATATGAATCTTGAAGGTATATTGATTGGTTTACATGTAGATTAAAAAGCGTAAAGCCGTCTTCTTCCTTCACACCCCATTTACACTTAAAAAGTGGAACTTGGAACCTATGATAGTCGAACAATATGATATCATGTATCACTCCATAGTATGAAACTATATCTGCAATCTGATTAGTATCTCGTGCGCTCGATCTACACATTGTGAAAGAATCCAAAGCTACGCCACTGTTTTGAGTCATTTGCTTCACATCCTCAGTATGAAACCGATGTCCTTTAATAATAAAACCCTTGTATCTCTGGACTACCTCAGTATAAATTTTTTTAATGATTTAAACGCAGCCAAAACGTCGTCGTTTCGCAATTAACAGAAACCGTAAACGGAAATTAACCCCGTCAATCGATTTCGTTAGTTTACTTAACGACGAGCACAAATTGGTGTTGTCAACACAAAGTTCAGGTTAAAAAAAAAAAGTCAACAAAAATTGGGGAATCTTTTATACCTCAATTTTTCACGAGACTTTTTGACGTTTTCGTGAAAGTTGGGGAATTAAATATCATTTTTCCATAGTGTATTATACCAAGGATATTAATAACTCCTTCTCACACGAAATTTTCTTTAAAAATGCGAAGATGATTGTTACCTTTGTATGTCACTTTCATCAAGAGTATCAATAAAAGTCAAGAACATACGCTGTTTGAGGTTGGCTTGTTTTTACACAGACCAGTCTTTTCACACATACATCAATATGTGGCAATTTCGAAAGTTACTTCGAAATCAGGATTAAAGGTGATAATCATTGATAAAGATGAGAACTCTCAGAATACTACCAAAAACATAGTTTTCAAAGAGATTTTTTATACACTCCATATTGTATGTTTTCCAACATATACTTTTTTTTTGTTAATAAAAATTATTCATTCATCTTTCCTTTTATTATCCTAATTATTTGTGTGTTTCTTCTCCCCATAGATAATACCCTTAATGAATGAAATCTTTAAAAATCAAGGTTATTTGAGAAAAAACCAAGGTTTCATGTTTTCTTAAGTTCTATGTAGTGAGCACTATAACACTCCTTTACAATAAAATTATCCTATCAAAAATAACACTCTTGTAAAATGATTAATAAAAATCATCCAATTCAGTGATCCTACAAAAGGTATACTCACAATAAGAATATTGGGTTTTTATAGCATTGGAAAAACGCTATCTAACGATACGACAGAATTTTGATAAACGTTATATTTGCCCTTTTTCATAATAGGTCATGAACTTTAGATTGTTTTTTTTTTGTGTTGCTATTGTTTTTCTATATATAATATTTTTTTTTGTGTTGCTATCGTTTTTCTATATATAATAACGATTATTTACCTACAATAGTTTTACATACAATAACAATTTTCATATGTTATTTTTATGTATATAACGCTATTATACATAGCAATTTGATGATATCGTTTTACGTATTTTGTTATTTTTGGATTTATGAGCTATTATTTTATAAATATATAAAAATTTGTATTTAATAACATGAAAACAAATTTGTTAATGTAAATAATTTACAGAGTTCAAAGTCATAAACCACAAAGATTAATGACAATATAATATTTCTAATTGAGAAACTTTACCACAATAAATCTCATATTTCATTGCCTTGAGCATCTTACTCATAGTTGATTAATGCTTAATGAATACATATATCAACTAAGTTGAAATCTTAACTTCAAGCCCTCCTACTTTAACGTGAGCATGGTCAGCAAGGAACCTCAACCAAATGAGCAGTTAGAACCAGATGAGGAAGAAGTCAATGAAGAAGCTAAGGAGCAGCTAGAACCTGCGGATATTGGAGAAGAAAATCAACAGATCTTTAATGGCCCCATTACCCGATCCAAGAAACTCAAACTTAAGACGACACTACAACACCTTCTTAACACCATTCAGGCCAATTTAGTTTGTGCTAATCCAACCACATTGGTTGTGATTCAAAACACCTAAACATCACCAAGAGAGGTGCCTTGGATTGTACTCTTTTTCCCTATTCTTAGCTTTCTCCCAATGGGTTTTCCAAGATAGGTTTTTAATGAGGCAAGCCCAAGGTACTTGACCACAGCCTCTTGGTGAATCAAGACCCATTCTATGTCAAGATCGTGTTTAAGTCTTAGTCTTCTTTATTAATGTACATTAATAAAGAATGGGCCTTTATCAAATCTTTATAAGTCTTAGTCTTCTTTATTAATGTATATTCTATAAGACATGTCTTTGTAATTCCCTACTATTTCATAATTGTCTTGGTGGAATCCTTTGAGTCAATTTGATTCATATGCACCTCTAAACTACTATAAGTACTCTCTTGCATTCACATTTCTAAATCATCAAACATTTTATTATCAAATCTTTTTCTTAAACTAGTTTGATCATCCTCTTTGAATAAGAAATTTTGGAGCACTTTTTTCATTCCTCTCAAGAGCCGAAAGTCTAAGGGATCTTCAGCACCCTTGGAAGTTTCATTTCAATTCATCCCTTTCCCACCGTGCCTAGCCTTTGTCATTCACACAGAGCAAGTAAATAGTCCAAGGATCATCCACCATCCTTGAGAAGTATCATTCACTTTCCCTTGTTCTCGGATCCATCCGCTTAAGAGCTCTCACATCCGAAAGTTACATCATAAATTCAGCCATTCGACATCGTCAATCCATTCATCCACTCTTCCACAACCATTTAGAGATGAACAAGGGCTAGATCCTCATCACGATCACATCATGTGGTATCATAGCGCACTCCAGTCATGTTGTATCTTGCAAACCCCAATCGTACCTCTTCACCTTTTTGCAAAACGTTTTGGTGACCATTCACCTTCCATTTTAGAATTTTTTTTGAACATTTATAGGTTTAATTCTTGTTTGAACTTGACCTTAGATTTTTAAGAACCTGAAAATTAACTTGAAAATGCTTTAGAACCGAATTCTAAAGGACAAAACTTAAGACACCCAATCGACACCTTTGAGGTTCTAAGAAACTCTTTTTGTTAATTTAAGTTTATCAAACTTTGTTTGAATATTCTAGAGATTAAAACCTGAATAAAACTTTTTTTAAGACTTAATAGAACCAGCAAAACCAAGTGAAAATGTTTCAAAACGTATTTAAAGTTGTTAGACTCACCCATTTCAAAACCGGAAATCAAAGAGTCTGAACATGTTTTCCTAGGGTTTGTCTTTGTCTTGTGTCTTTGTTTGTGCGAATTGATGTTTCAATTTTTATGCTTTCCTTTGAATGTTTTACTTGTTTAGTTATCTGAATCTTTTAGGTACCATGGTGGGCACAGACAATGGAGAGGAGTCCTTAAACTCTATCAACCAACGTCTCATGGATTCCTTCAAAGCTACGATGGACGAGAGTATGAACACCATGACGGCTGAATTAGAAAGATCCATCAATAATAGACTTAGGAGACTCCACCCTCTGATACTAAACAGTATAATAGTCACTCATCTAGGTCACACCAATCTAGAAGGAGAAGGCCACAAGATGATCGGATGCCTAGGAACACCCAAACCAACACCCGCGATCCTTTAGCTGGCCATAAGATCAATATCCTCTATTTCCATGGAACCAATGACCCTGAGGAATATCTAGAGTGGGAAAAGAAGATAGAAATAGTCTTTGAATGTAGGGAATACACTCATGATAGCAAGGTTAGAGTAGCACCAACAACTTTTAAAGATTATGCCTAAAGTTGGTGGGATCAATTAGTTACTTCTAGGAGAAGGGCTGGGGATTTACCTATAGATTCGTGGAACCAAATGAAAATAATCATGAGGAAAAGGTATATACCTAGTCACTACCATAGGTAACTTCACCTTAAGCTTAGGAACCTATCTCAAGGATCTAGAACCGTAGAGGAGTACTTTATGGAGATGGAAACCTTGTTGCTTAGGGCTAATATTCAAGAGAATAGTGAAGCCACTATGGATAGGTTTATGGGCGGCCCCAATATAGAAATCATGGATAGGCTAGAGGTTCATCATTATGTAGAACTAGAAGAGCTTCTCCATAAAGTCATAATGTTTGAGAAAAAAATTAAGAGAAAGAACCGCAAACCCGGAGTTAGTTCAAATAGGTTTAGCCAATATAAGGAGGATAAGTCTAGCAAAGATTACAAGCCTTTTACTAAACCTATGGTAGAAGATTCGAAACTTAAACGTATCGATATGGGTTCTAACATTAAAACTAGGAAAATTAAATGTTTTAAGTGTAAGGGTTTTGGTCACTACTCTAGGGAATGTAACAATAAGAGAACCATAGTTATTAGGGCGAATGGTGAACTAGAATCAGAGGATGACCATTCGGTTGTTAAGTCCTTGGAAGAAAATGTAGACATGCCCCATGCTTGAAAACTCTTAGTCACTAGGAGAACTCTAAACTTACAAACTAGGACAAAGAAGAATGAGCAAAGAGAGAACATATTCTACACTCGCTGTCTAGTTTAGAGTAAGATATGTAGCTTAGTGATTGATGGGTGTAGCTGTACCAATGTAGCTAGTGAAATTATGGTAGAGAAGTTAGGACTTAAGATTATTAAGAGGTCTAAATCCTATAAGTTGCAATGGCTTAATGATGAGGGTGAGCTAGAAGTAGATAACCAGGTCCTAGTTCCTTTTTCCATAGGCAAATATGAAGATGATGATTTGTGTGATGTTTTACCCTTGGATGCTGGTCACATCTTGTTAGGTAGACCTTGGCAATCAGATGAAAGGGTTATTCATGATGTGTTTACTAATAGGTACTCTGTTGAGTTTAAGGGAAAGAAACATATTTTAGTACCTTTATCCCCACCGGAGGTTCATTTCTATCAAATAGCTTTAAAGAAAAACAAAACCCAATCAAAACCCAAAAGCAAACCCCATGTCGACGGCACCACCAAATTGCAAACCAAACTACCAACAAAACCAATTGCCAAACAGCCGCCTAATGTTATGATTAAGTCCAGCCCAATGAGTAACTTACCACACCTACTGATACGAGTTTAGAGGCAAAGTCTAGAACCAAAGTAGGGTTGAATTGTTGGCTAGAGTAAAGGTCCTCTCCAACTAACTCATATAGGGTGGAAAGTGAGGTGGATTGTTAAGAACCACAATAGGTGCATCTTCTTACTGGTATTTCTTGAGAACACTCTATATTTGGTTCCAAACACAAATCAAGAGCAAAGAGATGAAGTTTTTTTTCTAACAAAAAAAGTGTATTTTATTAATCAAGGTGAAAAACAAGAACTACAAAAATTATATAGCCAGGTTCAAAAATTAAAATAAAGAAAAATATATTAAACCTACAAAATAAAACAAGGAAAAACACTATCAAATCAAATCAAAACAAATAAATCAAAGAGCAAGTACATTATCTAGGGTGCTAAATAAGGCAAGTTTGATATCTTATGAGTCAAACTTGATTTTTTAAGTTCTTGAGAGCCTCTAGTTGATCATGAGTCTTCTTAGGCTCTTTCTAAGTTAATAGTACACGTGATAAGGTGGATTTCATGTTTGGGGAAGAGTAAAGCTCATTTGTCCTTATCAATGATGATAGGATCCACTAGATCCGCCTTTACTTATTTTCTCATAACTTGAGTTCTATAACTGTTCTCTAGTAGCTCTTTGGTGCTTGGATGGTGTGGTTAGTTGGCTCGATGTCCTCATCACTCCCTCCCACTTCTTGAGGTTTTGACCCCAAAACGTCATCTCCTGCATCAAAATGAGCTAAATCAGAAAAATTGAATGAATTATATACTTGAAACTAACCTAGTAAACCTAGCTTGTAGGCATTGTCATTGATCTTCTTGAAAATATTGAAAGGCCCATCTCCTCTTGGTGAAAGCTTTGAACTCCTTCGGTTGCGAAACCTCTCCGACACCATGTGTAACCATACACAGACTCCAATTTCAAAAGTGACTTGTTTCCTGTCTTTATTGGCTGCTTTCACACGTTGTTCATTGGTCTTCTCTAGCTTCTCCTTTACTTACAAATGAAGCTTCTTCATTTGATCCGCTTTCTTTTCCCCATCTAAATTCAAGAAGTTCTTTTGTGGCAATGGTGTAAGGTCCGAAGGAGTGTGTGGCTTAAACCCATAAACCACCTGCAAATGAGACATTAGTGTTCCACTATGGATAGCTCTATTAAGAGAAATTCAAAAAAAGGTAAAGTCTCAAGACAAGTTTTAAGATTTCTCCCAATTGTTGCTTATAGAAGTGTTCCAAGAGTGCGGTTGACCAATTCCGTTTGACCATCAGTTTGTGGGTGGCACATGGTTGAGAACAGTAGCTTAGTGCCTAGTTTCTTCCATAAGGTCCTCCAAAAATAGCTTAGAAACTTGGTGTCCCTATCCGAGACAATAGTCTTTGACACTCCATGCAATCGAACAACTTTTTTAAAGAAGAGATCTGCGGTTTGGGTTGTGCATCATTGGTCTTGGCACAAGGTATAAACTGAGCCTTCTTGGAAAATATATCTACCACCATAAATATTTAATCTTTGGGTCTAATCTTGGGCAAACCTAGCACGAAACCATATAAATATCAACCCAATGAGAAGTAGGAGTTGGTAAGGGAAGATACAAACCATGGGGTTGAACTCTAGACTTGGCTTTCTTATAAGTGATACATCTTGCAATGAAATTCTCTACTGATTTCTTAAGGTGTGGCCAAAAGAAATGTTCTTTAAGCATTTCCAAATTCTTCTCCACTCCAAAGTGACCCATCAATCCTCCTCCATGAGCTTCTCTAACTATCATATCCCTTGTAGAACATTGAGGAATGCATAGCCTCTTGTCCTTAAAGAGATATCCATTGTAGATGTAGAAAGAAACATAGACTCCTTTCAATGGACTCTTATAGCTCTCTGCAAAATCAGGATCAGTTTCATACAAAGGTATTATGAGTTCAAAACCAATAACCTTAGCATCCATGGTTAAGATGAGGGCATGTCTCCTTGATAAGGCATCAGCTACTATGTTGTCTTTTCCCTTCTTATACTTGATGACATAAGATAATTTTTCAATAAACTATAGCCACTTGGAATGCCTTCTCTTAATGTTAGTTTTTCCCCTCAAATGCTTCAATGTCTCATGGTCGGTATGAATAACACATTCCTTGGCAAGAAGATAGTGTTGCCAAGTCTCCATTCCTTGTCATATGTGGGAT
This sequence comes from Euclidium syriacum, assembly GCA_900116095.1. Lineage (NCBI taxonomy): Eukaryota > Viridiplantae > Streptophyta > Magnoliopsida > Brassicales > Brassicaceae > Euclidium > Euclidium syriacum. Next base: position 854,710 of record FPAK01000005.1, on the reverse strand, counting down.
AGTTGAGATTTGCACCACTGAGTTTCTCACTGAAAAAGGCTATTGGCTTGCCACCTTGAGTAAGCACAGCTTCAATACCTAAACCTGATGCATCACACTCAAGCTCAAAATTTTTAGTAAAATCGAGTAAAGCTGAAACAGGTGCATGGAATAACCGATCCTTTAGGGCTTTGAAGTCTTGTTCCTGGACTTTTCCCCACTTAAATCCCACTTCTTTTTTTATGAAAGCAATGAGTGGTGCAGCCAAGGTACTGAAATCCTTCACAAATCTTCTATAGAAGCAGGCCAATCCGTGGAAGCTTCTCACTTGGCTAGTGTTGGTAGGGACCGGCCATTCTTGGATTGCTTTGACCTTTTCTTAGTCCACCCTCAATCCCTGTGAACTCATTATAAAGCCTAAAAACACAAGTTCATTAGTGAAAAATGTGCACTTCTTAAGGTTGACATAGATGCCTTCCCTTTGAAGTGTTTTGATAACTTGCTCCAAATGAGATAGATGCTCTTCAAACGTAGGGCTATAAATGAGTATATCATCAAAGTACACTACTACAAACTTTCTTATAAAAGGCCTTAACCTGGTTCATAAGTCTCATGAAGGTGTTGGGTGCATTGGTGAGTCCAAAAGGCATGACTAACCACTCATAAAGACCTTGATTGGTCTTGAATGTTGTTTTCACCCTCCTTTGTTCTCACTTGATGATATCCACTCCTGAGATAAATTTTTAAAAAGATATTAGAACCAACAAGTTCATCAAGCATATCATCTAATGTTGGCATGGGATGTCGGTATTTAATGGTTATGTTGTTGATGGCGCGACAACCCACACACATTCTCCAAGTCCCATCTTAGAACTGGTACAACACATGGGCTAAGACTCTCACGAACATAACCCTTTTCCATTAGCTCCTTCACTTATCTCTCTAACTCCTTAGCTTCTTCTGGGTTAACTCGGTATGCAGCTCTATTGGGCAATGGTGCACCTGGAACCAAATCGATTTGATGCTCTATTCCTCTTATAGGTAGAAGTCCAGGAGGTATCTCATCAAGAAATGTGTCAGCAAATATATCCCAAAAAGTCCAAAACTTCTTGAGGAAGGTCTTGTTCCAAAGCACTCATACCTGCACTCAAAACTTCCTTAAAGATCATGTGCAATACCGGATCTTTATGTGATATAGCCCTAGAGACACAGCTAGAGTTGATCAAGAGATTAGTTTTATCATTCTTTTCTTTAAGCATCTTAACTTGAATCTCATGAACTTGATTTGGGGTGAGAGGGGTAAGGTTGTATTTCTTTTTGTCATGGACAAAAGAATACTTGTTGGTCCGGCCATAGTGGATGGTATCATTATCAAATTACCATGGTCTACCCAGTAGAAGATGACAAGCTTTCGTAGGAACCACATAACAAAACACTTGATCTATATACTTTCACACTTTGAATGGTACTTGTACTTGATCCGTGATCTTTACCTTCACCTTGTTGTTTAACCATCTTAGTCTATATGGATGAGGATGTTTAGTCCTTTCAAGGTTGAGTTTAGAGACCATTTGTTCACTGGTAAAAATTGGTACATGACCCACCATCAATGATTAGGTTACATACCTTGCTTTGGATGGTGCAGCGGGTATGGAAGATATTTTCTCTTTGAGCCAACTCATCCGGATGTACTGTAAGGTTTAAGACTCTCCTTATGACAAGTGATTCTCCATATTCTGGTTAACATTCAACCTCCTCTTCAACAGCATCATCCATGGTGACATCTTCTTCATCTTGTGATTCATACTCTCCTCCATCCGTTAGAATCACCACCCCCGGGTTTAGACATTTCCTCTGCCCTTGCACTTTAAATAGACTATATCACGAGTTCTAGAGATATTAGGTACAGTAGACTTACCTTGTTTGGCTCAGCTGGTTTGGACTTGAACCAATTGTCAATGGCCACGGCTTTTCCCTTGTCTTGTGGCTTAGTTTGAGAGCTGGGTTGAGCTGCTTGTTTGGCTCGGTTTTGGTCCCAAATTTGAGTGTTTCCGGGCCTGCTCATGCTGGTAGTCTTCCTCTTGATGTGTTGCTCAGCTTGGATGGCATTGTGAAGAATATCCTTCAAGTCATCGTAAGGGATCCTTTCTACCTTTTGGATAATCCTTTCTTGAAGTCCATCTAAGAACTGTGCCATGATTCTCTCATCATCATCCTCTAACTCTAGTCTATTTCTAAGGTGTTCAAACTCCTCATAGTACTCCTCTACACTCTTAGATCCTTGAGTTAACTTCCTAAACTTTCTTTCTAAAACTTGGTGATAGTAAGTGGGCACATATCTCTTCTTCATAAGCTGTCTTAACTCTACCATGTGATAACTTGAGGAGTCCTACTTCTTCTCCTATCACTAACCTCACGATCCCACCAAGAGAGGGCATGATCAGTGAGTTGAGCCACGGCTTAAGCTAGCCTCTTTTGCTCATTATACTTATAGTAAGCAAACATATGCTCCATCCTTTGTTGCCACACTAAGTAATCATCTGGGTATACTCTTCCAGCAAAGGTAGGGGCTTTAAGCTTCATATCTTTGGGTTTGTACCTAGGGTTATTTTGTTCCTCTTCTACATTATTTGGTTTTCTAGGGACCCTCCTCCTTCTATTGTTGTTAGGTGAAACTTCTTCATCACTCATCATTTTCTAACCAATCTACAAACTCATGATCTCGGTTTTGCCTAGGGTTTTGGTTTTGTCTTGGCTGCTCTACCCGGTCTAGTCCTTGACCCATGGTTTGGAGTTTAGATTAAATGTCCTGCAACATCTACATCATGGCTGTATTCTCTTCTCATATATTGTCTCGCCTATGGTACCTGAAATAAGGAAGGTCTAAAATATCAAATTCTTTTGACAATAGATAATAAGAACAATGAAGCAAGGTTTCCAGCAGCAAATCAATCAATTAATCACAAAAATATCGTTGTGAGAGAAAGAAAATCAATTCAATCAAGAAAAACCAAAGTTTCCTTAATTGGATGTGGCTAAAATTAGGAGAGAACTACTAATTTAAATGATTCTCTTTAAAAAACGAGTTTTTGAATTGATTTTCTTTGGCTCTAATCTCGATATTATCGCCAAGACTCAGTACCAAGAAGTTGGTACAAGAAAATTTGAACAAAAAAAATGAAATATAAACTCATGCCGCTTGCTTATCAGACCGGTAGATGTTGATGGTCGGGTTCTACCCCTTTATCAATAGTTTGGCAATAATTGGAGTTCGGTCCCTGCCGAGCTCTTCCCTGATAACTTATTAGGTTATAAGTCCCGACAACAAAAATATTAACCCTCAGCCCAGATGACTGAGGGATACCTCGGTAAAGAATGATCGAATTTAGTGTCCGAAGCGGGGGTATAAACAACATCGTCCTAGGCCGAAGTCTAAAGCTCGGACAGTATAAGATCAAATCTTATCACAGATTCCCTAGTCTTGGAAATGAAAATATTCCATTTTTCCGAGGTTAGCCCATGGGCTTAATAAGACCGACTATTAAGGATATATAAATACATACCCCCCCCCCACTAATAATATTGATTCAGAATCGGGGAGAAGACGAACTAGATCGCCTAGGTTTTACGTCTCTTTGATAAAGTCAACTCGGCATCCCGAGTTGACATCCTTGTAACTCAGATTATTAATAATACATCCTTTTTCCAAGGTTTCCTCTTGTTTTCTTACTTTATACTTTTCCAAAAACGAACCCCTATAATTATAAATAATTAGAAGTTGAATCGAGTATCAACAGTAGATATGGATATCCTTTAGCAGTACACACAAAGTAGGCTAGGTCGGTACGAGTTGGATTGGGAGATATGACTAGATATAGTCAAAACCGATGAAATCGACAAGCCGGATCTTGGCCGTTAAAGGCTATCTGGTTCACTTTTTTTTTTGAATTGAAATTACAAACTGGAATTCTAGACTATGAACTGAAACAAAATAAGCAACTAGAAACAATATATAATATATATTATTTTAATTTAAATAAAATTATATGCAAGATTAAAACGAACAAGAAAAGAAACTATAAAAGTAATCAAAAACCTTGTTTGATCCAGGACTTTTACGGCTCTAATAAAGGTCATCTTCAACTAACTCGGATAGGGTGGAAAGTGAGGTGGATTGTTAAGAACCATAATAGGTGCGGCTGCCTACTGATACTCCTTGAGAACACTTTAGATTTGGTTCCAAATACAAATCAAGAGCAAAGAGACGAATTTTTGTTTCTAACCAAAAAAGGGGTATTTTATTACTCAATGTGAAAAACAAGAACTACAAATTAAGGCATTATGTAGCCAGGTTCAAATATTAAAATAAAGAAAAACACATTAAACCTACAAAAGGAAAAAAAGAAAAACACAGCAAAATCAAATTAAAACAAATAAATCAAAGAGCAAGTATCTAGGGTGCTAAATAAGGCAAGTTTGATATCTTATGATTCAAACTTGATTTTTTAAGTTTTTGAGACCCTCTAGGTTATCATGAGTCTTCTTATACTCCTTCTAAGTCAATAGAACACGTGCTAAGGTGGACGTCATGTTTGGGGAAGAGTAAAGCTCATTTTTTCTTATCGATGATGATAGGATCCACCAGATCCACTGATGAGGTTATCAAACCAGTAGCTGAACAGGAGGTCAATCAAACCCACTATTCAAGCCACATGGAGAGCCAAGTCATGCCCAAAAATCCAAGGAGACCTATGAGCCTTCTAATGAGCAAAGAAACCCCACTATAAACTGGTACTGCCCAAAGACTACTTAGACTACATTCTTAGCTCAACCAAAAGGCTCATCGAAGTTGAATCAACCCAAGATAAGTTTTCATGAAGGAGATATTCAGTTCTCAAGTTGCGTGATCCCCAACTTACCCGATTCGGACCTAGGCGCGTTCTTTGAAGATTCCGACCAAACCAAGTGGAATTAAGATATGGACCAAATTTTTATGAAATCCTAACCAATCAGAGACTCAATGGAAGTTGCATTCATGCTAAAACCAGTTCTGGTTGGAAAGTTATTCAAGTTCTAAAACAGAGGATCCTCGACTTGCCTTATTTAGAATCTTGGAGAATAAAACCCCAACAATCACATTTATGGCATTATGAGGACGTGATAAAGCATATCTACATGATCCATAACATCCCAAAGGCGCACCACTTTCTCCCCAAGTTGTCTAGATACAAGGAACATCTCAAGTTTCCTTATTTGGTCAACAATCAAGAAATAATGACCATATCAATCAAGCCTTTGATTGATTTTCATTTATGTGGATTTATTTTCATTTATGTTGATTTATTTTCTTATTTATTGTTTCAGATCAACTAGGTATGAACGTATAAAAGCTCATCTCATTTATTGTAAAAAGACAACATTTGATCAAATAAATAGTTAGTTTTTGGTTTCACCAAAGTCATATGCTTCTTTGTCTCGTCAGATAAGTCTGAGCCTATAGCAACCCCTTGAAGTATCATCAGACTTCTGCACCTGTTTGGTTCAATTCGATCCACCCTCACTCCATCCTATCCCGGATTAGCTAGGGAGGTCCTTAGAGCAGCTAGCGATCCAACCCTCTTTTGGCTAGCTTTTTTTGCTACGACCTTGGGCTAAAAGTCTTGAGCCAAAAGAGCCAAGCAAGCCAAACACCTTCTTAACACCATTCAGGCCAATTTAGTGTGTGCTAATCCAACCACATTGGTTGTGATTCAAGCCATCTAAACCTCACCAAGAGAGGTGCATTGGATTGTACTTTTTTCCCCTATTCTTAGTTTTGTCCCAATGGGTTTTCTAAGACAGGTTTTTAATGACCAAGCTCAAGGTACTTTACCACAGCCTCTTGATGCACAAAATTGGACTCAAAGATCCATTCAAGATTGTGTTTAAGTCTTTTTCTTTTTTATTAATGTCTTTGTAATTCCCTAGTCTTTCATAATTGTCTTGGTGGAATCCTACGAGTCATTTTTATTCCAATGCACCTTTAGACTACTATAAGTACTCTCTTGCATTCACCTTTCTAAACCATCAAACATTTGATTATCAAATCTTCTTCTTAAGCTAGTTTGGTCATCCTCTTTGAATAAGGAATTTTGGAACACTTTGCTCATTCCTCTCTAGAGCCGAAAGTTTAAGGGATCTTCATCAACTTTGGAAGTTTTAATTCAATCCATCCCTTTCCCAGCGTTCCTGGCATTTGCCATTCACACAGAGCAAGTAGATAGTCCAAGGATCATCCACCAACCTTGAGAAGTATCACTCACTTTCCCTTGTTCTCGGATCCATCCGCTTAAGAGCTCTCACATCTGCAAGGTATATCATCAATTCACCCATTCCGCATCCTTAATCCGTTCATCCACTCTTCCACAACCACTTGGAGATGATCAGGGGATGAGAGTGTAGTTGCGAATGAGTTTTACATCATATGAAGAGATGGTTCCATGAATCAGTTCGTGAGCCAGATGGATGCCACACGAAGTACTACACCTGAGGAAGTAGCTAGTACGAGTGAGAAGATTCTTGGAGATCAAGGTGTTATGTTATTTGAAGATTATGGAGATCGAGGATGGACAGCAATAAAGGATTTGAGTGGAATCAAGAATCTATGAATCAAGGATTCAAGACAATCAAGCATTAAAGTGATTTCCAACTTTCCTTATCAAGGATTTTGATTGTTCCCTTATTTGTGAAGATAATTTATTTTAGGAGGAGATCCACGTGATTGCAGCTGGGTTTCATGAGGGTGTTGCCAACATTATATAAAGGAGAGAAAAGCCTTGTGAGAAGGTAAGAGTTTGGAGAGAAAGATAGATCATAGTTTGGGTGTGTGTGAGAGTGTTCATTTTGAGTGTGCTTCTGATTGTTTTGATACAATACTTTGGTGAGACTTGTGGTGAGTTCCTAAGCAATTTGGTGTTAACAATAATGTGTTACAAATTTCGGGTTGCAGAGTTCTGCAAGGCTTCAAGTCTAGACTCGGGTACAGTTTAGCTCAAGGTTAGTTTATCCTGAAGAGTTCACGGGTTATAACGGAGCGGTAAGTCAAGAGGGTTGGGCTTGATTTACGCGTTTGCGAATAGGTTATCTTTGCTTTCTTGTTCTAGTGAATTCGAATTTGGACGTGGTCTCGGGGAGTGTGAACAAAAAAAGAACCTCGTTCAAAAATATTGTGTCTTATTTATATTTTGAACTTATTACTACCTCACTGCACTTACAATTGGTATCAGAGCAGGTTCCTGTAGAGATTTAATCTTATTTCGGGTAGATCAGGTGTGAGGTACTGAAACTAGTTCGTGAAGTAGTTCAAGAACTAGCTCAGGAACTAGCTCAGGAAGTGAGACAGAGATTGAAATTAGGTTTAATGGAGTCTTATAAAGAAGGCACGTCTATGACAAGACCACCACGTCTTGATTCATCGAATTATGGTTACTGGAAGGTTCGTATGTTTTTATCAGTGGTCTTGATGAAGATTGTTGGAATTCCATTGAAGTTGATTGGAATCCGCCTACAATGGTTGATGATAAGGAAGAAGTGGTTCCCAAGCGGAGAGACAAATGGACGGATGCAGAAAAGCGAAAATCAAGTTGCAACTCTAAAGCGAAGACATCGATTTATAATGCTATTGATGCAAAACATTTTAAGTTGATCTCTCAATGTGCATCAGCTCAGAAAGCATGGAAGACATTGGAGAACATGTTTGAGGGTACCACAAGTGTCAAGAGAACAAAGATGGATATGTTGGCATCAAGGTTTGAAACTCTTAGGATGGATGAAGGTGAAACCATGGCTGAGTTTAGTGCTAAGTTATGTGATATATCTAATGAGTTGTTTGCTCGTGGGAAGCAATACAAAGACAAGAAGCTGGTGAAGAAACTGAATAGATCATTGTCTTCAAAGTTTGAGTCCAAGATTTCTGCAATAGAAGAGGCTCACAATCTTGATGAAATGGGCTTTGATGAGTTTGTTGGGATTCTTTAGGCCTTTGAGTTGAGCAAGTTACAAGCAAGTGAAGAAAAGAAAGAGGAGGAAAAGAAAAAAGAATAACCCATCGGGATTGCTCTAAACTCATCATTCATTGAAGATTCGATGGCTATGTTGGCAAGACAGTTTGCTAAGTGCCTGAAGAAGAAGGAGAAGAAGAATGATAAAGATGAAGAGTCTGGCAAGTCATTGAAGAATGTTTAGTGCTATGAGTGCAAATTTTTTTGATATGTTCGTTCTAAGTGTGCAAATTTGTTGGAGCCAAACAAGAAGAAGAAGGCAATGAAGGTTGTCATGGGTGACTCAGAAACTGACTCGCTTTTACCTCGTTTTCATCTGATGAACTTGCAACAGGAGCTGCAACAAGAACTGCAACAGCACCTGATACAGGAAAATAATAGTGATGCTGAATCCATTGATGATGAAGAATTTGCGGAGAATTACAAGAAGTTGTATGAACATTGGTTGAAATTGGTTGAGGAAAAATCATTGTTGGCTAAGGAGAATATGAGATTGGAGACTCTTGTTGCTGAAGAACGGAAACTTGCAGCAGAAAAAGAAGAGGAAGCAACAAAAAGTAGAGTTCAACTTGAAGACCGTAAAGAACTTGAAGAAGCTTAATGATGGCACAAAGGCGTTGGATCATATTCTAACCGTTCAAAGGTCCAAGAGGGATGGTTCTGGTCTGGGATTCAAAGGGAAGATCTCAAAATCTGCATCAACCTTCATTTCAGAGGGAAAAATCACGCATGCCTCATAAACTGATACAGAGACTGCATCTGTAACAAAGACTACATCTGGCACAGGAACTACAACAGGAAGCAGAGTTTTGTGTAATGAACCTCAACGAAATTTTCGACCTGTGTGCCATCATTGTGGAGTTGTTGGGCATATTAGGCCAAGATGTTTCAAGCTATTGAGGGAATAAAGTAGAAGGGAGCAAGTTTATGGTGTGAGATCTCATGTTCTTACATGCTATCATTGTGGAGTTCAAGGACATATTTAACGCAATTGCTTCAGGTTCTTGAGAGATGTAAGTTATGGGCGTCCAAGTTTCAGGAAGATGTGGGTCAAAAAAGATGATTTTCGTGTGAAGAGTTCAATTGGCTATCAACCTCGTTTTGGTAAGCGGGGATTCTTTTCCAATTAGTTTTGATTATGGTGTGACTCAGCAAAGGGGAGAATGGTTTGTTTTTTAGAGTTAGGATTGCTGAGTTAGTAGTAATGGTATCTAAAGTTGAAGTTAGATTGCTGAGTGCACACACATAGTCAAAAAGGGAGAGAATGTTAGGATTTGGTTTTTGGAGATTTGGATTGAATTTGTTTAAGTGTTTGATGGTTCTTGTATTTGTTTGAGGGGGAGAGTTTGTATATTCAGGGGAGTTCTTGAGTTGTAAAACTCAGTAACAAAGGGGGAGATTGAGAGTGTAGTTGTGAATGAGTTTTACATCATATGAAGAGATGGTTCCATGAAGCAGTTCGTGAGCCAGATGGATGCCACACAAAGTACTACACCAGAGGAAGTAGCTAGTACGAGTGAGAAGATTCTTGGAGATCAAGGTGTGATGTTATTTGAAGATTATGGAGATCGAGGATTGACAGCAATAAAGGATTTGAGTGGAATCAAGAATCTATTAATCAAGGATTCAAGGCAATAAAGCATTAAAGTGATTTCTAACTTTCCTTATCAAGGATTTTGATTGTTCCCTTATTTGTGAAGATCCTTTATTTTAGGAGAGGATCCACGTTATTGAAGCTATGTTTCATGAGGGTGTTTCCATCATTATATAAAGGAGAGAAAATTCTTGTGAGAAGGTAAGACTTTGGAGAGAAAGATAGATCATAGTTTGGGTGTGTGTGAGAGTGTTCATTTTGAGTGTGCTTTTGATTGTTTTGATACAATACTTTGGTGAGACTTTGGTGAGTTCCTGAGCAGTTTGGTGTTAACAATATTGTGTTACAGATTTCCGGTTGCGGAGTTCCGCAAGGTTTCAAGTCTAGGCTCGGGTAGAGTTTAGTTCTAACCCTGAAGATTTCACGGTTTAGAACGGAGCGGTAAGTTAAGAGGGTTGGGTACCCCCCTTATCCATTCATGTGTTGGGCGATGGACGTTGTAAGACCTTTCCCGAAGTTGACTAGTTGAAAACGTTTTCTCTTAATCCTGATTGATTATTTTGACGAAGTGGATCGAGGCAGCAGCATATCTTGGCGAGGTTGAAAGTTTTGTCTGGAAGAACATAGTCTGTCGACCCGAGATTCCCTACGAGATAGTAACAGATAATGGATCACAGTTCATCTCGAATAATTTTGAAGCTTTCTGCAAAAAGTGGGAAATTCGTTTAAACAAATCAATTCTGAGGTACCCACAAGGAAATGGACAAGCCGAAGCTACTAATAAAACGATCGTCGCCGGAATAAAGAAAAGACTCCTCGGAAAAAAGGGAAGATGGTCGGATGAATTGGAAGGAGTACTATGGTCACACAAAACAACTCCTCGAAGTGCGTCCGGACAAACTCCCTTTTCACTTTCTCATGGGATGGAAGCAATGTCTCATGCCGAAGTCAGGGTTCCGAGTTTGCGAAGAACCTTAATGATACATGACACCGAGATAAATGATGCAAAGTTAAAGGAACGGAATGATGAAATTCAGGAACTTGGGGACCATGGTCTTCATCGTATTCAAAACTATCAGCAAATTGCTTTTCGATATTACAATAAAAAAATCCAAAATCGTCCTCTAGATGAAGGAGACCTAGTTTTACGAATGGTGTTTGAGAACACAAAAGAACTTGGAGCTGGAAAACTCGGGGCTAAGTGGGAAGGTCCCTACTTAATTGAAAAGAAAGTTAAACTTGGAGTTTATTGTTTGAAGACTAAGGAAGGCGAGGATGTACCTCGGGCTTGGAATTCATTTTATCTGAAAAGGTATCATTGCACGGATTAGCCATAAAAAAAAAGAAACAAAAAAAAAAAAAAAACCTAGTCAGGTTCGAACTACGGATTGCTTGATTTCATTTGGGTACGTAGGCAACTCTTCGGAGTCCAGTTATGACAAAACAAAAAACACACAAAATCGGTGCCTTGATCACGTACTCGATAATAGGATTTCTCCCTTTAAAGACAAAAAAATGATTGTATTGTGACTGAATTTTGATACAGAAGTTATTCATCACAAATCTGTGACATTTTGGATACGGTATCGTGACCAAAATTTAATATCACAAATAAGTAGCTATTTTGTCACAATATTGTGATGATCTACGCCGTAGCAATTTTTTGTCATAATTAGTGACTAAACTATGACGAAATTAGCGGTCACAACAATTGTCACAATATTGTGACAAAATGGTTATCACAATATTGTTACAAACTTTTGATGGAATGGTCAGTCTCAATTTATGATGATACAATGACTAAATAACAGTTACAAATTTGTACAAATCGAAGACAAAAAATCGTAGTAAATTGCAATCGAAAGGTGTAACAAATTCGTTGCATTTCTTGATTGATTTACGGAAAAATGGAAATTGGTCTCTTACCATAGCGAGTTGGGGTTATATTATTTATAGAGAAAACCTTACCGGGTTAGTAGACTGGGTGGTTGAGTTATCCGGATATGACTGGTCTTGTTTGGACCGCTTTTGTTTAGTTATCGATCAGTTAGTCTTTACACTTGCATGCTTTTACATACCACTTATGTCGTTTTGTTCAGCTGGCATGTCATACACTTCCGAGGCACCTATGGTCCGTAACAGACAGATAGAGAAGACACTTCGTATCATTTGTCTCCTAATGGTAGAGTTATTCGGCGTACTTTCCTTCTTATCAAGCAACGCTTGTGGTTCAAACAATCCCTTCATATGTGGGTATCTGACACGTGGATATGTACTATGCGTTATCAATATGTTTTGGAATGGGTAGCTATTGGCGGGATTTGTGATATTCAACCATGACTGACTTGTCCTCATGTATGTGCTCCTCAGGTTGAACCGCCTCATCCTTAACACATCTCCAGGCTGGTGTAGATGGCGAGTAAACCCCATCCGGGAGGGCGCCAGAGGAAAGACCCCTATGCTCTGCACCCAGGGCATTGCTGAGTTAGAGATGGACACTATACTTCTTTACTCTATCCCCAACTCCCAAACGAATATTGCCACTATCGGTACTAAGGCGCAAGGGCTATGTTGACCCCACCGATAGAGATACACGAGTCCTCAAAAAATCAGATCCGAGCACCCCATGAATGCTGACGCTAAATTGATTCACCTAACTAAGTTACACATGGCATTAAGAGATTCATCTAAACTGTTTTTCACATTTCGTTGGGTAAATATTTAGGGAGTAAAATTTACCCTAACAGTAATATATAAAAATGATTATTTAGTTGTTTACATTACATGAACATGTCTATATGGTCAAGCAGAAGATCTTGATAGTACAGAAGAAAAAGAAAAATTTGGATCGGATCTTGAAGACCAGTGATATCAAACTAATGACGAATTTGAATATAATACTTTATAATTTCATTATGTTATGGTTATATAATTTTGATGGACGCTGATTGTTGGATATGGGTTCGTCACCCTATACATAGGCTCAAGCCGAATTAATTGCGGCCCATTTAGGATACCAAACTCAGAAGCTCAGGATTAACAACAAGACAATGCTCGAATGATATCTTCCCGCTTCAACACGACGTCCGAGGAAGCACGTCAGCAGCTACCTTAACCAACAAATCAACGCCTCGCACGCCTACTTTCGTAGATCGCAACTATACTCCAATGGATGATCGACACGTCGCATATTCCAAACGAGAACTGTCGATTAAAAGACACATCGAAATGAAGCAGCTTCATCTAAACGTAATCACTCCCTTACCATGAACAGTTCGGCTAAGGAATGAATGATTGTCTATTCACCCACCCGCATGTCTAGTTCAGTAACAGCATAGCAAATGATGACTCTCAAAGTATGCGCTCAACTGCTACGAACTTCACATCCAAACTCCACACCATAAATAGAGGATGCATTCAATGAGAAGAACACAACTCCAACTCCAGACAACGCTCCGAACTTTGGCTTAAAGAGATAGAATTTAGATCGTTTTTAACATTTCGTTCGACTTATGAGTCATTAACTGTTGAACTTCGATATCGGCTTAACTTACTCGTTTCTTTTGTAATCCGGGTTTCCCACCATATAATCATTAACTGAGCGTTCGGAACATCGATCCCGAACCTTAGATTTAGTCTTTCTATTATTCTACTCTTTATTTACCTCATCATAAAATCTCCGACCCACTCTTTTGAACAAATATTCTGGACTTACCTTGCACTGAGCTTTCCGAGTTCAACACTGATTTTTTTTTTCAATAATTTTTTAGGGTAAATTTGATTTTCATTTTTATTGGTTTCATAAAATGTGAAATTGTCTAATGAAAGAGAAAAATATATTTACAAAAAGAAAAATCATAAGCGTAGAAACACTAAAACCAAGTGTTAATAATTATGATTTCCCAAAAACAATAGGCGGCAAAATCTTTTTTTTTTTTGGAACGTATCTCAAATATTGATTTTTGCCTTAAATTTTGCTAAAAACATTTGATAAAATTTAGAAATCCGCCAAACGTCTTAAGCCTAAATAGTCATATTAATATATAAATAACTTCATAAGTAAACCATTGTGATGAAGCGCTGCTTCTCCCCTAAGGCGGTTAGGGTTCTCCGACATCACAACTTCAGATTTCCTCTTTGATCTAACATTTGCGTTGTATTTATGGATCTCCCTCCTTTTGCTTATGTGCTTGTGTTTTTTATTGAGTCTGCTTCAGTTGGTGTTGTTTGATACAGTTATTTCTCCAAATCGCTGGTTCATTTTGGCCTTGTTTTACGAATCATTGCTTGATGGTGAATAGATCGAGGACTCACGCTCATGGATCCAAGGCAGCGGCGTTGGCTAGGAACTATGGTTGGATTGAATCCTTTGTTCCGATCATGTCGCCGACAGTCTCCATCGTACGTTCCACTGTTCGAATCCACCACGTAGTACCAGTGCAATTGTCACGCCTTTGTAGTGTCCCGCCGTAGCACAACCATCTCCGTTGTCGGGCATGAAGTGGTGACTTTGTGAAGACGTTTTCTACTTCTGCATCAATCCTTAATACTCGAAGAACCGGCTCGAAGCTTTTGCCACAAGATCCCATTGATAATTTGTATGCTCATGCTGTTTAATGGTTTTAGTTTCCTTTCATTATACTTCTCATTTTCTTTCTCGTACTTCACATTTAATTTTATGTATATATTTCATAACAATTATGAATTTTATTTTGAATGTTATCTTCTGTATTATTTGTTTATAAATTATGAGTTTATTATATAGTATCATAGACGATATAAATTAAATCAGAAATAATAATAATAAATAGGTGTAATGTAATTTAGTCTATAATAGTGTGTGATAAATTTGAGACTTTGAAATAGTAACAAATGAAGATGGACTGGCGACCATGTTTTAGTCGTAAACTGAAATTATTTGAGAATATAATTTCGCCATAATGAATGAAAAAACTAAGACGTTTTGACAGTCATATAGTATAACGGTTTTGTAACAGATATTTTAGTCCTAAATTATCACTATTGATATTTCGTGACAGTCACAAAATATGACAATTTTGTGACAACATTTTTAGTTGGTAATTGTGACGATTTTATTACTTTCGTATATCGTCAATACATGCGACAAAAAATTGTTACTATAAAAAATCGTCACAACGTTGTGACATTTTTGTTACAAAAAATAATTTGCGACGATCATGTAACCGTTCAAAATAGTCATAAATATGTCATAATAAATTTATTGTGAAGACATATATTTTATTGTAAAAGGTTTATTGAGTTTTTCTGATTTAGTCGAATTAGATTGTTCTATTTTAACTTAACTTTTGAGGTTTATTAATTTATAGGCTGATTCATGCTTAAACAGATAATTTGAATTACTTAAACATGCGATCCTGATTACAATGAAAGTTCGCTAATAAGCTATTACATTACATCAGTTCATTAACCCAAAGGAAACTAAGACTAACTACCATCCTTCCTTCCCGCCAGCCTTGTCCCGCGATCCTAGCCACTTTGATTCTTATCCTTTCCTGTGAATCACTAAAGAGAGCGTAAGAAAACAAAGTGATTAGTGAGTGCGCTTAAGCCGTTCACCGAGCCAAGTCAATGATTCGTATCATGCAATCGGTTCTATCAAGACAGTTACTAGACAGAACTCGGCAAGCCTAATCATCCAGGGTTCTCTGCATCGATCATCAAGCCAAGTAGCAGAATCAATGAATAAGTCAAGCAACATGAAATCAAAGAACAAGCAAGAGACGAACTAGACTAAGCAAGGTTTAGAACACTCACCTTGGAGATTCGGAACAGTTGATTTGGTTTCTGACACCTCTTGATGCGAAAACACTCCATCGATCCGCTCAGCACGGTCGCATCGATCAGTCCGGTCTACACAAGCCTTCACGCTCGGAATCCCTTCTCTTTCCCGTTCAATCGCCCCTTTGAAATCTCTATCCGTTCACTCTGTGTTCTTTTTCCCCGCAAATCAGTAATGATCGTGGAAAACTCGGATTGCCCTCATTAAACCGGCAGTTACACGAGTTTCTGCCCAAAACCGCTAGTAACCGTCCACACAATCCGGCACGCGCGCGGACGCGCTGGATAACCGTTCCCGCCTAAACCAAACACGCAGATTTTTAATCGAGGCGGGAATTGTTGAGCTGACTGGATAATTCAGTCCTAACCGTCCTGTCCGAATCCGACAAGACTTGTCTGAAAATCCTGCACTGTCAACATAACCGCCCAGCTATCCCGAAAATAACGGACTGATCAGTTCCGACTCGGCACCACCCGATCGGACTAAATGTCCCGATGAACTGACGAGCTTGCGGACCGATGAGCTCGCGGACCGGTCAGTCAAACTATCGATCTTTCCTTCGATCCAGTCAAGTTCTTCGAACATTCGGATTCCCTTAGCCGGATTCCATCGATTCGATCCGGTCCAGCCATTGGACCATGTTCCCAGCATGATCCGGATGAGTAACACTAGCCCGGTGCCCCGTCCCGGTCTAATTCCGCGACCGCCCAGTCGGCCAAGGATACCCACCCCCCTATATAGCTTAAATGTCATTTCTGGATGTGACAGTATATGACATCAAAATGTCTCTAGGATCCCCACCCTAATTTCCGAATTAAATATTAAAAATAAATAATTCGGAATCAGGGTATTACATTTATCCCTTTACACATTCTATACCGAATGCGGCTAGAGATTTTGGGGTCCGATAAAGTAGAGCCGAGAAATCATTAGGCAAAGTCGGGTCATTCCCGCATATTTAAAACCACTTCAAATACTGGAATTCGATAAAGTAGAGTCCGGTATGACATATAATGGTCGAACATTTCTCTTTAAATCAATTTTACAAAGATGAAAAAAAGATTTAATGTGATAAAGTAGCATTTAAGCCAAAAGTCATTAAAACTAAAAAATTTTGGAAGTTCTTACAAAGCAAACACAAAAACAAAGAGAATTACAAAGAAAGGAAATTCCATAAGGATTATGCACTCCTGGAGGAAACTTCATTTTAACATCATCCGACCGATGATGATGTCATAGATCTTGACGAAATAGAGGCGGAGCTTCTAGATCAGAGGGACTAAGATAAAAAGTGGGAAATTCATTCAACCGGTGCTCAAGGTTGCTCAACTAAGAAAATAATTCCTCTTTTATTATGGAAGGAATCAGAATCTTCTCCTTCTCAAACACCTTAATCATATCGCATTTCCCCTTCACCTGATGAAATAAGTCAATCAGAGAGCTACGAAGCCGGCTTGCGTCGACGTATTTCCAAATCTTTTCAAATTTAACCCCTACATTCTCCGAGAGCATTTAGGCGACCAAGCATATGTTGATCAATGAGGTTACCTTTATTTCCGGTTGGTCCGGAAGTCGATGGTTTAGACTGGTGAGCTTCCTCTAGCTCACGTTTCAGACGTCGAACTTCATCAACGAGCTTAGCAGATTTTTGTGTTTCCTTCGCGGCCATCTTGCAAACAGCTGCAGAATGAGAAGACTTCTCCACCATAAGTCTTAAACTTCCGATTTCCTTCCTAATCGCCGATTGCTTTAACTCGGCATCCGACAGAAGATGGTTGAAAGAAGCTACCGTCTGTAAATAAGAACGAGGGTTAGATAAAATTCGATAGAAAAAGAGACACAAATAGGTATGAGACCTTAAAGAAGGATGTAGACACATTTTGGATTAATGAGTCCTTGTAAGCCTCGAAGAGAAGAGGAAGAGGGGCGAATCGACCTCCGAGTCTGCCGAAAAGCTTCGCGTATTCCTTCTGGTCTTCGAACAAAGGGACATTCTTTCTGAAGGAGTATCAGAAAGAATGGTATGAGGATGGAGCAGAGGGACCTTGTTGAAGAATTTTAGCTGGCTCCTTTTTAGTGGTCTCGGAAAGCGGCTTCGGGAGACCTGTTGGAGTAGAACTCTACGCAGAAGAGCTCGGAGTCTTAGTTTTCAGCAAAGGCATAGTTTCGCGGATTTTATTTTTGTCATGGGTTTGAACAGGAGGAATACTAGTGTTTCATGTCGGAATGGCGGAGTCTGAGACTGTAGTTATCGGATTTTTCTTCGAAGATATTGGATTCGGGTTCGTCTCGACGGCTGTTGGAACATTTGAGGTATCACTCGAAAGAGTAAAAGAATGCAGAAGAGTTACGGGGTTGGTTGCCGAGGTATCCAACGGAACGAGAGACTTTTTGGAGGAAGACTCAGTAGGGGTTATTGGTTTGTACATTTTGATGGATTTGGAAATCCAAATCAAATCCAGTGTTATTGGTTCTATCATTTTAAAATACATATTTAAATCCAGTGTTATTGGTTCTATGATTTATAAATACTATTTCAAATAACGTGATATTCAATCATACGGATTTACTTATGGATTTGATTTTATAATGGATTTTAGTGGATTTGGAAGGATTTCTATGTTAAAAATACAAAGACTCAAATCCGAAGGAAAACCTACGGATTTGCAAATACTAGATTTGACAAATATTTTTAGATTTCCAAATCAATTAAAATCAATGAACCAATAACACCTCCTCAGTTTTCCTCTTCTTCGATTTTGACTTTCTTTCGGGAGTTCCCGAAAGAGGTCGTTTGTTAGTTGTTGCCTTTGGGGTATTCACCTCAGAAGGAGCCGTTTTTTTGGTCGGTGTCTTCTTCCCTTCGATTTTCGATACATCGGGTTGTGGTACGAATACCCGAGGTTGTAAATCTTAAAGTAGAGTCCTCGGTTTAGGGGGTAGGACACGTGACGTTTGCTTATCAATTCTTTCAATTTTTGACGTGGTCCTCTGACAACAAATTGAAGTCACCCAATCGAACCTTAGATTTGACTTGGACCGATTTTATCCAAGTCTTTATATGGGGTTGTGTAAACCCATCTCCAACATCAACCATATAGTGCAACTATATAAAACGCTATTCTTCTGCTATTAATACTCAAATTTTTTGTCGTAATTGTGATTTAAAAGGGAGTCGTTTGTTATCGTGTCATCTCTTCAATCCTCTTTGAAAAACAAAATTCGAATTCGTGAGATAAAGCTAGTAATTACTTGAGTTTTTAAGATATGGATTATGTGTTTGAACATCAACAAAAGTCATTCGACATCAATAAGAAAATCATTATTTACTTTTTGTTTTACATCATTATCACTTGCATTGCATTAAAAAACTTAAGTCAAAATTGCACCATTGTTGAACTAATATGCTTTAAAATCTTGCTAATTAAATTTTTTGTTAAGAAATTCTTGCCAATTAATAACTTTTAAATATCTTCATCAATTAAATTTCTTTTGTTTCTTTTCTCATTTTGTTATGCCCCTAAATGGTAACAGGTTATTAGAAGAATAAAATAGAATCGAATTTTTTTTCTTCCTCCAACACCATTTAATTTGGTAAAATGGTTTATCCACAGTAAAAAAATTAAGATAGAGAGTAACACATGGCTCATATATCCTTTTATAAGAGTAGACCCATCTCTTTCATCTCTTTATTCATTTGTTTGTTTTATCGAAATGACATATATTGTTTTATCAATATTTTTGTTTAATTTAATTTGAAAGTATTTAAAACATGAAATTATTACTAAACTGAAAATAATTAATGACAAATAATAGTTGTAAAAGTAGAAAATAATATATATATATATATATATATATTTAGTAAAGTGTATTAAAAACTCTATCTATAATCATTTCTAATTTTTATTTTAAAAATATATTTACTATTTAGAAATCTCACATAATTAATAGTATACAAATTTTAAAACTTAAAATTAATTTTATTTCTAGACCATAATTGTTTATGATTTACATGATAGATTTTTTTTATAAAGTTAAATGTATTTAAAATTTTGTGACAAAAATGTTTGATATAGTATTTAGATTACAATTTAAATACCAAATACGACTCAAAATAGTTAATTTTAATATTAATTTATATATTAGATTTTTTATATTTAATTTAAAATAGTTAATTTTGATAGTTTATGATTTATATGATAATTATATTTAATAAATATAGGTTATTTAATTATTACTTTCGCAAAAAATTAAAATTAACTATTTATAAATTTATTTTGTTCTATATATTTATTCTGTTAGATTCCGGTAGATAAATAATTATTCTATGAGAAAAATAATCATTCTGCTACTGTTACTATTTAATTTCCATTTATTTTGTCACATTCTACTAAAAAAATAATCATTCTATTAGATTCAACCGGATTCAGCTGTCACCATTTAGAGGATATATCTTCTAGAGTCTGTTCCAATCTCTTATCACCAATATGCAAAACTATCACTTATGATCATGATGTAGCTCTTCTTTTTTTAACAGATTTCTTTCTTTTGAAATAAATTTGGCTTAAAATACTGATAAGTTGTCTAAGAACAAAAGAAGAAAATTATTGAAATTGATAAGACGTAGTAACTATGAGGCGCACTAAAACAAAATGGAGTTGCTTTATTGAATTTAAAGACGACAAACATGACTTCGCTTCAGCACTCGAGAGCTCTTTCATTCTCCGAATCAAGGGGAATTACTTGAGGTGGTGGGTCCCATTTACGTGGCACATAATTATGATAAAATAAGGAATTTTTTGTACCGATTTCAAGAAATGTGATACGATTCGTCGTACCAGTAGATTTTCTTTATCGAATCATGGGAACATAAGCAAAGGCCCTTTCTTAAAAAAATGTTAAGAGTGAAAGAAAATGCCAGCACTCAACCTTTTTCTGTATTTTTTCTATTTCTCATAAGCTTGGAAATGAGATAATGGACCATCAAGTGGGATTTGGAAAAGCATAGATGCAATTTGATTATACATAGAAAAAACTAAAAGCTGTTTTCCAAAATTTTCGACTTTTTATGGCTAATAATATTACTCTAAAAAGGGGCACTTTAACTCGTTGTGGGTGTGGTTGGTGGTAGGCTACATCACTCTTTCATTTTCTTTCGGATTTGATTTTGCTAATATATCATATTCGTAATGGTAAGTAAACTCATTTTCAACACTAAATGTGACAAACTGATCTAGTAGGAGTCCAAATTACTGGGAGTGCTGTTAGTAAAAGAGTCAGATCATGAGACACTTTCGAGAGTTGTAAATGATTTCCAAGCTTTTCACAAATCAGTTAAAGGAAACACTTTCGAGAGTGTTGATGGATCATTGACTTTACTGGTTTTCTACCATGATATATGTGTTTTTATAGAAATTTTTAGTATGTTTGAGTTATTTATATGTATTTTTCAAGCAAAAGATGTTTTGGAGCAACTAAAGTTAAAGTGAATCGAATTGAAGCAAAACTAGCAAAAAGAGGTGTAAAATCAGAATCTAAGTTCCGAAATCGGACGACCGTTGAACTACATAACAGATGATCCACGAGACGTTCTACATATCAATTTGTAGGCACGTATATTAACTTCCACTTCCAATTTTAATCAATCTCACTGGATATCTGGAACACAATATATAGCTATTTTACTGATGGCATGTCATGATGACGGTATTTCCAAAACAGGCCCGTTTTTACTCTAGTCAAGCCCGACTCAATTTTAAGGAGGTTTTACCCTAAGATGAACATGTACACATATAAAAGCAGCCGCAAGAAGAATAAGGAGGCACGTCCAATACAATCAATCATCGAATACTTAGCTTTTTTTAAATTGTTTCCAATTCATCATTTGTTGCTAGTTTCTTAGGTACTACTTTAATTTTAAGACTCTGAAAAAGTGAACGAAATTGTTTTTTGCTCTTTGAGAATATTGAACCTTTGATCTTCCATTTTCTACTCTTGATTTTAAACTATTCACTTCATCAAAAATGATTTTTGAAATGATCTCTATATGCGAGTAGTCATCTTATTAGATTTAAAGTTTTTCTATTGTTTTTCTATGAATTGCTAAAATAATTTTAATCAACCGGTTTTATCATTAACAGTTCCATACAGTTGTTTTTATCTTTTAAATCATAATCGCAAATCATTTTTAATCAAACACAGTAGAGATCTAGTACCAGGAGTGCACCAATAATCGTCTTATCTCTCTGTAGTAAGCAAGGTACTTCTCTGACCAAAGTTTCTTTGTTAGAGATACGTTGTGAACAAATCTAACTTGAACTCTATTGCTTGTTTATTCTCAGCAAAAAATGAAAAAGCCTTTTTGAGATTTAAGTTATAAACAGAGACGTTTTTGTGAAACACCATCAGGACATTATAAAATCATGTGCCCCTAGAGTTATATAATTAAGAGATAATCCGGTTGAGTGCTTAATTCACATTCATAGTTACCAATTGAATTTCCCTAGATCTAAACTTTTCCCACCATTTAATACATCCTACTATGTTTACTAAACCAAGGGAGAGAAGATCGATGATAAGGGACATCGATTAGATGGTGAAGGAAGAAGACTTGAAGATAATGGAGACGAGATAGAGAATCTCGAAGATGAACTTAAGCCCGATATGTATTTCTCAAACAAGTCACCAATCATACTGCCATCTGTTGGAAAGAAGAGTTATGAATTGAAGCACAGCGCAATATTTTTTGTGCATGACAAGCAGTTCAATGGATTGGAAAGCGAGAACCGATTGACCATATCGAGGCACTAGAATACCTCGTTAAAAACATGAGTGCTTAAGGAGTCTTGAAACAATGGATGTGTTGCAATTTAGTTACCCATTTGCTTGCACATGAGACACTGAGCTAGTTCAAACACCTAAAACATGGATCATTGAAGAACCGGAGTGAAGTAAAAAAGGAGTTCATAAAAAATTTATTTGACGAAGCCAAGTCAGATGAGATAGGGAAACAAATCTCAACCTTCTCGCAGGAGGTTGGGGAAATTTTTAATGATATTTGTGAGAGATATAGTCAAACACATGAAGGAATGCTCCCACCATGAATTCCCTAAGTCATAAATTGTGAGTACTTTCTTCAGAGAACTACAATGGGAGAACAAGTGCGCACTCGAGTCAAGGAGTGGCAGTAACTTTAGAGGGAAACAGCATACTGAAACTCTCAAAGTCATTGAGAAGTTTGTAAAGTTTTAAGTCACCATAATATATGTTGTAGTCGACATAATATATGTTGGAATCGACCAACCCTCAAGGTTGATCAGAGTTACATAAATCACGGAGTTTTATGAAGACCCAAGGTTTAGCATCAATATCTACACCTCATGTTGCACAAATCTTAGAGCTATATATACCCTCTTCAGCATTGGAATTAGGTCAAGCCTTCAAGTCCTCAAGAAGCAAAACCCTTAAGAAAATCAAGCCACCAAAAACTAACTTATTTTGCCTCAAGAAGCCATCTTTATTCTCAAGGTTAATTTGAAATTTCTTTTGTTCACAAGAGATAGAGATAGCCACGACCTATTCTTACTCTCTTTAATTTTATGCAATAATTTGATTTTAATATGATTATGGGTTTATTTGTTATGTGTGAGTAGTTCTCTTGTCAGTAGTAAAGTGAAAGCAGATGTAAGTTCTCTCTCTAGAAAACCATAGCTGCCGCGGTGTACGGCTCTGGCTCCGGTAGACGAAATTCGACTCCGACTACAGATTCGGACAGCTCTCCTCCGTGTCTCTCCTCTCTATTCTCGGCCCTAGCGTATCTCTGACTACTTTTGCTATTAAATTTCAACATAAACTCACGTTTCTACGTGTTAAACACCTGCGGTGGTGATCCTTATGGTGTTTCTTGGGAAAATTCGCGGTGGTGGTGGTGCTTCACAAAGGTTACGATGGTTTATCGGTGACATAGTCTTCTCCTCTACTGTGACGGACTTCGAAGGAGCTATTCTCCATTTTTCATGTGATCAGATCTGATGGTGATTCTCTGGCTCTGGCTATTCTCCATTTTTCATGATCAGATTTGATGGTGATTCTCTGGCTACGGCCTGGTTAAATCTATCAGCTTCATATATGGGAAAAAGAAGACAGAATCTCAAGATATGTTTCATGTTTTCCCATATTTGAGAGAGACGACTTCCATTAAGCTTTTGAAGCATTCAAGCATCTCTTTACCAAAAAACACCAAAAAGTTACTTAGATCTTGTTTTCAGGGAGCACCCTTGTGTGAAGGTTTTCTTGTGCCCCTGTTCTCTTAGTTTTACAGAGAGAGAGAGCCACGTTTTCTTCTGATCTCTTTTAGATATTACTTTCATATTGCAAACTCTTGATATTAATGATTATGATTGGTTTGTTTGCTATGTGTGAGTAGTTCCCTAGTTAGATCTAGGTTGTCAAAGGTTTTATGGGTCATTAGGTGCACGAATTGTTGCTGAATTTGTGATTACTCTCTGTTTTAATATTAATTCATACAATATTTTGACTTGATCACTTAGAATATTGAATTTTAGGGTTTGTTGCATCATACACCCATTTTACATTAAACCCGGAGCATTGTTTTTAGCAGGTGATCTCGTCCTTGTACAAACGAGAGTTTGACTTGGAATATCATGAACAATCAAATCCATTCTCAATGCATGTATTAGCTATATAGGTTGAAAATCATCATTTCTGATCTGTTTGTTGATTCATAGTGCAATATGCAAAGAGATTTGGTATTGTATACATTTGTCTTTTGTGTTTAAGAGTAGAGCAACATCTAATTTTGTGCATGACCCATATTACCCGCGATTTACCTAAGTCTAGCATTTTTAATCCATAAGTTACACAACTACTTACCAGATAGATTGCATTCTAATAAAATCGAAACTCGACATAATCTCTGTGGGATCAATAACCTAATTTATACTACAATTGTACACTGTGCACTTGCAGTTAGTTTTCGGTGAATAACTTCGCACCATCACACCCCCTGCATCGATCGACGTTGTGCTGGACGCGATTTTAAGTATAAAAATTGCCTTTTTAGTCCCAGATTAAACCCTAATTGAAAAATGAAACATCTAGGTCGTCCCTAATGTTTATAAAAGTGATTTTGCAGCCATTGTTAAAACTATGCTTTATATTATTTTAGGTTTTTGAGAGAGATTGTTGGAGAGCTTTTGAAGAGACAAATCCCGCACTCAGTCTGCTTTCAGAGAAGATTTTATGAATCTAATTTAGGGTTTTAATAACTAGGAGTTTAATTAAGACTTCTTCAATTAATCTGGTTATATTTACTTAGATCTAGCCTGATCACCTAGATATAAGTCATTGATTATATAAAAAAATGGAAGTGGACTTAGCTAATTGGAGAATAGATTAATTGAAAAATTGATGGCTATTTGCAAAGGAATTTGGACTAGATAGCTTGTGAACTTAACAAATTTGTTTGACTGCATGCTTTACTTGTTAGATAACTCAAAGGAATTTGGTAGTTGAGCTAACTAGGCATAGTTAGAGTTTCACAGCGGAAGCTGGTTCGCTATAGACTTGTGTTTGTGTTCTACAAAATTCTTTAATTAGATTACTAGTTAGATTCCCGCTTAGATTTAGATATCCCGAAGAAATCCCGAGACCTAGAGCTTTTTCCCATCGTTTAAAACAACAACTTTCGTTCTTTGATTTACTTTTGTCTTTTAATTTACATTTGAATCGCCTAGCTTAATTAGAAACTAGATTGAGTTGTGTTCCAATGATTCCCTTGGGAAACAATAATCCTATATACTACAGCCACATAACTGTGCGTTTGCAGTAAAATTATAGGAAATTTTTTATCTAATTAGAGCCAATTAACAATCTACGATTAAAGTTTAGTTTAGATTTTTATTTTTAGTTTGTTACTTACATTTTTCTCTTTTTCCTCCTTGTCACTTTCAGGTGTATGCCTAAAAGCAGGACCAGAAGCAACACAAGAGAAGAAGAGTTAGTAAACCTTTCTAATCAAGAGTTAGCAAGGCTCGAACGCGAGAACAGAAAGTTAGCTAGAACCACGGATCAAGCAACAATACCTCCAGCAGCAGTGATTTTGACTAGGAATGCAGCAGGTGAACTGTTTGATGTAGAAGGAAATAAGTACAATGATCAGTTTCAGAGACTAGATGCTGCTGGGAATGTTATGGTGATTGTGGAGCCGAACCAGAACAACAATACCGAAAATTATGTCCAAACCTTGGCTGATTACAACAGACCAGTTCTATGCCAATAGGTCATCAATCAGACCTCCATCCTTTGAGAGGAATGACTTTGAGTTGAAACTCCAGTACTGCACACACATGGGTCAGAATCCTTTTCAAGGTTTGCCTACTCAGTATCCCATGGATCATTTGGAGAAATTTGAAGGGATTTTCAGCGGAATCAAGGCTAATGGAGTGAGCAAAGACTATCTTCACTGTCAGTTATTTCCTTATTCTCTGGCAGAAGATGCTTTGAGCTGGCTAAACAGTTTGCCTGCCGGTTCGTTGACCACGTGGGAAGCCAAAAAGAAAGCCTTCCTCCTGTACTTTTATGATGATGCTAAGTCAGAGGAGCTGTGAAGCAAGATTTCTCAGTTCAAGCAGGGTCCTAAGGAAGCTTTCAAGAGTGCATGGATCTGGTTTCTCAAGTATCAAAGAGATTGCCCACATCATGGATTTACTGAGTTGTAGCTGTTGAGCACCTTTTTCAGGGGTATTGATTGGAGGTATCAGTCATCTCTTGATTCAACTTCTAATGGTAATTTTATGACTAAAAGTGCAGAAGCTGCTAAGAAGCTTATAAAGAATCTGACTCAGAGCAGCAGCACTAAGAGTATTGATGCAGAAAGAGCTAAGTCAGGAGCTGCAGTGAAGGAGGATATCAGTGAGGAGGATATCAGTGAGCTGAAGGCAACTATGGTAAATATGATGAATATGATGAGACATCAGCATGTGTCTTTTGTTGAGGGTGGCCAGCTAGGTGGACCAGTTGAGGAGGAAGTTAACTTTGTGGGAGGTAATCAGTTCCACGGTCAAGGATATCAGAACAACATGAATTTTGTTGGGACCAACTATAGAGTAAATCCATTCGGGAATATGAATAATCAGCAGTATCAGACATAAGGTCAGAACACCGGTTTGAATAAGGCTCCTCAAAAAAACTCTACTCAACCACATGATCCTTACATGGATATGCTTAATACGATTTATGAGGGACAAGCTCAAATTATGGTGGACTTCAACAAGAAGATAGATATGTCTTACAATAACCTCAAGCCTGAGTTTGATCAGTTGAAGACCCATGTGAAGAAGTTAGATGTCCAAATAAACCAGGTTACAGATGCTGTAGGAAGGTCTGAGAATAATCAACGCAGCTGCAATGCCATCAAAGTGAGAGGAGGAGAAGATGCAGAAGTCGAAGCAGACACAAATCCAGTGGATCATAAATGCAATGTTTTGAATACTAGGACTGGAAAGGTTCGTGATCATAACATGAGGATAGATCCAGAATCAAAAGAGCTGGTGGGAGACAGTATCGTCCCTGATAAAAAAAAGGGAACGACGTTTCTGAGAGTGCATCGGCCGATGCACGTCATCGCATCGATCGATGCAGTGGTTTTGAGGAAAACTCGAGTGGCGTCTCTGAGAATGCATCGACCGATGCACACCCCCGTGTCAATCGATGCAGTGACTACAAGTCTTCACTGATGAAAATTTTGACTAAGGAAAAAACGAGCAACGCTTCAGAGAATGCATCGATCGATACACCCCCTAGTGTCGATCGATGTAGTTATGGGCAAGTCAAAAACGTGAATGTTGAAAAGGAAGAGAAGTCTAAGGTAAAAGTCTACACTACTTTTTTGCCCTATCCTAAGAGGTGTAAGAAATAGGTAGAAGAGCCCAGGTGCAAAGAGATAATGGAGAAGCTTTCATTGAACATTCCTTTCTGTAATGCTTGCAATATGGCTCCTACCTTGAAGAAGTACGTGAAGAAGATGCTTGCAAACACTATAAACCTTGATGATGGGGTAAAGATGATCTCAGAAACATGTTCACAATTGATGTCCAAGAAGATGCCGAAGAAGATGAAGGATCCTGGTAGCTTTGTTCTGAATTCTAAGATAGGGAATCTCAGCTTTGAGAGATCTCTTTGTGACTTGGGATCCAGCGTGAATCTCATGTCATTATCAGTGGAAAAGAAGCTAGGTATGACGAAATCCCTCTACACCTCTCTCACTCTTGTTCTTGCAGATAGGTCAACCCGCTCTCCTGAAGGAATTCTAGAGGATGTGCCTGTTAAGATTGGGAATTGCTGGATTTTTGCGGACTTCATCATTTTAGATTATGAGAGTCATGAGCCAAGTGATCCTATCATTCTAGGGAGACCATTTTTGGCTATTGCTGCAGCTTTAATTGACTAAAGAAAGAGCACTATTGAGATTAGATTGGATGGTTTTAACATGATTTTTCATATGGATAAGACGCTGAAGCGCCCAACAATTGATGATCAGACTTTCTCAGTTGATGTTGTTCCTATGGATGAAGTTACTGAAGTTACTGCTAAGGTTGCTGAGCTGGGAAATTGTGCAGTAAGAGATAAGGAGTTTGTGGAAGTTTGTGATCATGGAGAGGAAAAGCAGAAGAAGCAATATCAACCTGAGTTGGCTAACAAATCTGCAGAACCAGTAACTGCTATTCAGCAGAAAGCTCCAGATATCATACTCCGGCCACCTCCAACCAAGCCAAGGTATGTGCACTCTAAGCCTTCCCCAAGTTTTGCAGGAAAACATTCTATGCCACCCAGACGAATAGCCCACCTTGGTTCAATTCCTGCATTCTTTGGCCGTCCACATGCACCCATTGCCTACTCACTTCCGTGGATGAGACGCATTTCAACCAGGCCCTTGTCTAAGGGATTGAGACCACCTTAACCCGTCTCTTCCATCCACAATCCAACTAATAACTGAAAACAAGCGCTTAATGGGAGGAAATCCACTTGGTATTTTCTTTCTTTTTCTTTTCCTTTAATGGTTTTTATTTTTGGTTTCTCCTATTCTAGATTTGTTTTCCCACTAGGGACAGTGTGAAGTAAGTCTGGGGGAGGAAGTTATTACTAACTATCTTTTTAGGTGTTTTTCTTTGGTTTTTATTCTGTTTTTCGAGACAAAAATGTTTTATTTAGTCAAAACCTGTGCGAATAATGATAGTTGGGAGGATGCTGTGTTGTTTTGATCATAATGTACCATTTTGGAGAAGTTTAGTGATCATCCAAGACTAATGGAAAACCCAGAATGGATCAATAAGACATCAACTTCCCATGTCTCCAGTCATGAAGTTCAAGTAAGCCGGAGCTAACTATAATCTCTCACTATTATAGCCAATACCCACCTAAGGCCTCTTTGAGTTTTTTCTGATACTAATTCGTCTCCAGCTCTCCCTTTAAATAGTGTTAAGTTTTATAAAAAAAATCAAGTGTTTAAAAGTGCTTAATAGGTACCCATTATAAGCTGAGGACTCACAATTCGACGATGCATTATTCATTTTGGAAGGGACAAGAATAGGGTGAGGATGTGACAATCCAAAAATACCTGCCAACTCCATAGATTTGAGTTTTGTAATTGAATAAGTTTGGGGGAGAGGGAAGAGACCATAATGTTAAGGCTAGCTTATTGTTGTGTATTGGTTAGAACTTTGTTCTTGTGGAGGCAATACTTGATGGTGTAGAGATTTGCAATGATGGTAACTTGGATGGATTGATTGATAGGCTGTGGTGCAAGTATATTCAGTTGCTAAGATATGAGGAAGTACATGGTGGTCTGGATTTGTTAAGTTTTAGTCTTATGTGGTTATGGTAGTAAGAAATGATACAGTGTTCTTAGGATCACATGAGTTCCCAAGTTTTCAAACCTCTTCTCTTGTTTAGTTCTCTGTTTTGCTTGGGGGCAAGCAAAGGCTAAGTTTGGGGGAGTTGATATATTGTGATATTTACCGGTTTTTACGATTTTTTCTCTAGTGTTTTTGTGCCTTTTACATGGTTTATAGGTGCTAAATTACATAATGGAGCAAATTGGATGACTTGGAGAAAGTGGAGAAAAAAGTAGGAAAATCGAAGTTAAAAGATACAGTCTCGAATATGACTATCAGACGTTTGACATTCTTTAAAGGTTTTCCCGGCATCCAAATTTTATTAAACCAGTTACAAAAGAAATATATTTGAGTTAGCTTTCATCTCCAAGTGGTTTTAAGTGATTCTCATGTCTGTAGCTCAAGATATGACCGTTTTCGTGAAGACATGTCTGATCTGTCGCGAGCTGAAGAAACTGTATGTTCTCGGAGAGTGCATCGATCGACGCACCCCCTGCATCGATCTATGCTGTGCTGCACGCGATTTTATGTTAAAAATTGCCTTTTTTGCCCCAGATTAAACCCTAATTGAAAAAGGAAACATCTAGGTCGTCCCTAATGTTTATAAAAGGGATTTTCTTGTCATTGTTGAGGCTATGCTTTATATTATTTTAGGTTTTTGAGAGAGATTGTTGGAGAGCTTTTGGAGAGACAAATCCCGCACTCTGTCTGCTTTCAAAGAAGATTTCGAACTCCTCTTTCTTAATACCAATCGATTTTATGATTTCTACTTTATTCATGATGTCTGCTTCATTCACCATGTCTGAGTAGATCCATTGTTAGGTTTAGGGATTCTAGGGATTTATGAATCTAAATTAGGGTTTTCATAACTAGGAGTTTAATTAAAAGTTCTTCAATTAATCTGGTTATATTTACTTAGATCTAGCCTGATCACCTAGATATAAGTCATAGATTAGATAAGGAAACGGAAGTGGACCTAGCTAATTTGGAGAATAGATTAATTGAGCAAGTTATGGCTAGTTGCAAAGGAATTTGGACTAGATAGCTTGTGAACTTAACAAATTTGTTTGATTGCATGCTTTAATTGTTAGATTTCTGATGATAGCCTTTTCTTCTATAAGGCCGACATCATGCAAAGTGTTGAGATCTTTAATATAATCGAGACATATGCGGAGGCATTAGGACAAGAATTAAACTGTTCTTAATCTTTTATTTTTTTGAGAAAACAACGGACCCAAAAACCAAGAGAAAAATCAAATTGGTGATTGGTATTAACAAGGAAAGAGGCATGGGAATGTACTTGGGAATCCCTGAAGAAATTTTTGGCTCAAAGAAGAAAGTCTTTTCAAGCATCCAAGAAAGACTAAGCCACCGGGCCAACACTTGGACCTCAAAACTGCTCTCCAAAGGTAGAAAAGAGGTCCTCATTGAATCGGTGGCTTAAGCTCTTCCGACAAACCCAATTTCATATTTCGTGTTTCCTCTTTCCACAATGTGTCATTCAAAAACTTAGTAATGCTATCTCTAGCTTCTGGTTGAGAGCTAAGAGCAATAGCAATGGCCTCCATTGGATTGTATGAGATAAGATTTGTACTACCCAATAGTTGGGTGGCCTAGGTTTTAGGGATCTACATGCTTTCAACCTAGCTCTGCTAGATAAAAAAACTCTGGCGTCTCTTACATTTCCCATCCTATCTCTTGGCACGAGTCCTTAGAGCTCGCTACCTCAAACACTCTAGCCCTCTTCAAGTCTACAAGTCTCGGTCCCCTTCTTTTGGGTGGAGGAGTATTATAACTGCAAGACCTCTTCTTTTTAAGGGGCTTAGGAAGACTATCGCATCGGGATGAAACACGAGTGTATGGTATGAACCTTGGATCCCATACATCCTGACTCGTCTAGCGAGACATGCTATATGATCCTTGGATTGAGATCCTTCCATGTTTATACATAGTTTGATCCAACATGATGCGAGAGGATGAGATGAGACGAAACTACGAGATCTTTTCCATCCAAAGGACATCCGACTGATTTGGGATGATACCAAGTCGAAAATTCACCATGGATGGATATGCTTGGTCTTATACAAAATCTAGAACTTACATGGTTAAATTAGGATATGAGATAGTGAGCAAGATGGAAGATATTCCAGCCCCTAAAAGGATCTTGGAACCTAACATTACCACACTTAAAATCCAAGTATGGAAAGTCAAGACTTCCAAGAAGTTAAAACATTTTATGTAGTAGGTACTATCGAGTTGTGTTGCTACATGTCAGAACCTAGCGTACAATAATTTAGGCACTAACCAGAGTTTTCCAGGATATGATGGGACCGAGGAAACGATTAATCACCTCATATTTGAGTGTCCCCCTGCTTTAGAAATATGGGCATTGTCTTCTTTTCCGACACTTCTAGGTTTCTTTCCGAGTACCTCCTTATACCGAAATATGGATCACCTCTTTTGGAGGACCAAGATTTCGGTGTTATCATACACATAACAAGAAAGCAAGAAATGAGAAATTATTTGATGGTAAGAATGTTTTGCCAAAAGACTCTTCATATAACGGTTTTAGAGGTGGAGAGCTGGAGATTGACAAAACTAGAAAAGTGAAGAAGACGAGGATGAGGAAAATACGGAAGAAGGTATTTTAGATGTGTCTATTGTATCATCTCAGTCACTTACATACCATATCGATGCATCTTGGCATGATATTTTCCCATGTTAGCTATGTAAGACCGGTTATGTTTAGCACCGATGCAAACCTTTTCTCGCCGGTCTAACTAGTATATGGTGTCTTTGTTGTCATAAAAGAACAGTTCTCTTATTATCTAGGGTTGTTAATAGTTTTATAGATCTTTAAATAATTCAACATAATAAGTTATGTATGATTCTCTACTTTGACGGTATTACATTTTATATTCTGACTTGATCACTCAGAATATTGATCACTAAGTTTGGTTATCTTATACGCTGATGACACGATCGAAACATGGTTTTTAGTATGTGATTTTGTTCTTGTGCATTGTATCCTTTGCCTAGGTAAATTATGAACAATCAGATATGTATTATGAACAATCAACTATGTATTCATTTAATTGGAAAGTAAATTTCTAATCTAGTCGTTGACAAGTAGGTGTAATCTACTAAGGAATTAGGAGATCATATACAAGCGTCTTTTGTGTTCTCGAACCTATTGATTATTGATTGGTGTTTGATATATATTTCCAACGATTTTTCCTATGATCTAGTGTTTTTAATATTATAAATTAAATTAGATTGTTAAGTTACCGGATACCAGATTTGCTTTAAAAAGAATTTCCTTATTATAATTGACACTCGACGTAATTGTTGTGGGATTAATAATTTTACTTAGAATTTGCCGTTTCTGCCCTTCCATCATTCGATGTGCTTTAGATGAGTTTTCAAGTTGGAGTAGGAACATGAAAGGCTGTTGAAGCATGTGATCGCGGTTTGTTTGTATTTCAAGGCATACAGTCTGTATATATATCATTCTTATTATTTAAAAATTATTATTTAAAAATATCGTTTGGTTTTAAATAGGATTATGAACCCTCAACTAAATTGAGAATGAATGGCTTCACACCCAAAATTATTGAATTATAGATTTTTATAATTTCCTTTTTGATATTTATTGATTTAATTAATGACATCCTTTTTATAAATAAGATTTGTGTTATGGATGGAACAAATTAAAAAACTTGTGAGTTAGCGTATTCATGTCATGGTTTGGGATGTTGAGTTGGATTTTCTTTGTTATGTGTATGTCTATGTTTAATGTTTTATGATTCACTTAGACTTTATAAATTCTTATCTTAGATCTCTATGTAACAGGTGTGAAAAAATGTCTAAGTAACAACATTAATTGTGGTCATTATTCTAATCTTCAAGAATTCGAATGCTCGGTTACTCCCTCACCTTCTATGGAATTTCTCTACAGCGAAGCACATATTAATTTTCTAAATAAAAGCTTCCCATTTTTATCCAGCCTTTAATATTCTGTTTTTTATGTAAAGAATCTATTATTTGATGAATTTTTTCTTTTTAAATTGTTACTGGAAGATCGAGAACCTGACCATTTTCTTCAACCAACTCAAATGGTACCTTAAATTTTGTAATCTATCAAATGATTTTTTTCAATCAAAATTTTAAGGGATGTTTAAGAATATTTGTTTGTCGTCAAAAGGTAAGTACTTTCGACTTTTAACTATGTGATGTTATATGTGTTTACTTTTTCCATTTTGTTTTAAGTACCCAGCCAAAAGTTTTCAATTGGTGATATATGTGTTAACTTTAATCGTCTCAAAATTTGATTCATTTTCTTTCAAATACACTTCAGGTAGATTCGGTGACGGATTATTGTTTTGAAAATATCAATGGTATATTTTTCACAAACGATTTTCTATACTAAAAATATCAACAATGTCGATTCCTGCTAAAATATTACACCGACCATGAATAAGCTACAAATATTCAAGAATGATGTCGTACTTAATCATCTATCAATGTGAATGAGAGAGAATTTTATAAATACCGTGAATCTTGAAATTTTGTGAGTTATTTCTAGCATCCAGAAAAAGTAAATTTTCAAAATAGAATAGCATTTCATATCAGATATGATATTATGTTTGATAGTTGTTACCACTAAAGAAGATGTAAACAAAGGTTAATGAATTACATGAAGATTGTAAAAATATGGATTCTTGTATTCGTTGATTATGTTGTCAAGAGCAGAAAAATGATTAATAGTGTTACAAAATTCCATGAGTTTTATGATAGATTTTAGCCGACAGAGATGAGACATACTGTATGTTAAACACTATCTAATAATAAAATACGAAACAAATAACTATTGATGTATCAAAATTATATCAAAAGTAGAACATAATCAAACGATTTTCGATTTGAATTAATCCGGGCAAGAGCGCAGGTAGACATCTAATTTTTGTAATAATTTGATTTTTTACACAGTCGTTGAATTTGACAGTATTACACGTTTCGTAATTTGATAAATTTTGTAAACTTTTAAATGATCACAGTGCCGGAAAACTAAAGTTCCTTTACAAAGCATCCGATATAAAAAATAAAAAGCCGGGGAAAAAGAAAAGGGCAACAAGTGACAGAGAATTTAGGTAAGATTTAGATTTTGGAAAAATATAAATTGAAAACACCACTTAAAAGGTTAATAAGAGCTGTACACATTTCGATTGTCTCACTCTAGTGGAAGAAAAGAGATACAATGGTCTCTACTTCTCCGGTTTCTCCTTCAAAGGTCTTCCTCCATAACCACTCCTCAACTTCACAGTTCTTTTGGGTTTTCTTTTTTTACTGATTAATTCATTTTTGCATGACGAAATCGATCTAAGTCCGGTGAGAAATGGACGGCAGGAGATCCATCACGGCCAGCGAAGTGGTGGTACTCCACCTTCCACACCGTCACCGCCATGATCGGCGCCGGAGTTCTCAGCCTCCCTTATGCCATGGCTTACCTTGGCTGGTACGATCTTTCTTCAACCATATTTTACAAGTTTTAAATATGCATTAAACTATATTTTATGTTTACAATTTCAATCAAACTTGAGAAACAAACAAAAGAAGCATATTTTTGTATGCCAGTAAGTGACATGGAAGATAATGCAAATTCACGTTCGGATCTTTCTTGGAAGATACCTTTTTTTTTGTGGGTCTGTAAAAATTAAAAAGTGATGTGGTGTGGCGTGGTGAAATTAAAAACAGGGGACCAGGGACATTAGCGTTGGCCCTTACGTGGGGACTGACCCTAAACACGATGTGGCAAATGGTGCAGCTACATGAGTGCGTACCAGGAACCCGATTTGACCGGTATATCGATCTAGGCCGGTATGCTTTTGGCCCAAAACTCGGCCCATGGATCGTCCTCCCTCAGCAGCTCATCGTCCAGGTTGGCTGCAACATCGTCTACATGGTGACAGGTGGCAAGTGCTTAAAGCAGTTCATGGATATCACGTGCTCCACCTGCACTCCGGTACGACAGTCCTACTGGATCCTTGCCTTCGGTGGAATCCACTTCCTCCTCTCCCAGCTCCCTAACTTTAACTCCGTCGCCGGCGTCTCCTTGGCTGCCGCCGTCATGTCCCTCAGGTCACAAAAATAATTTATTACTGAATCAGAATCACATTTATCAGTCTTTGGAAAAATGGCATGATGAAATCACATTACCTAGTAATTAGAACTATACCATTTTACACAAGCCAGGATCACTAGACTAGAATTATGTAATTTGTCTACATCATATTTTCACATTAATTAATTGGACTGAGATGACAACATGAATAAGTTGTTCAAGTTACAATTTTTAAATTTTGTTTGATTATAATATTTTTAATACTGTAGCTACTCGACGATAGCGTGGGCAGGAAGTATCTCACATGGAAGAATGCCTGATGTGAGCTACAGTTACAAGGCGACTAATCCAAGTGACTTCATGTTCCGAGTATTCAATGCCTTGGGTCAGATTTCATTCGCTTTCGCGGGTCACGCTGTGGCTCTCGAGATTCAGGCCACGATGCCCTCGACTCCCGAGAGACCATCGAAGGTACCCATGTGGCAAGGCGTGGTTGGAGCCTACTTAGTGAACGCCGTTTGCTATTTCCCGGTGGCTCTCATCTGCTATTGGGCCTTCGGTCAAGACGTAGAAGACAATGTGCTGAATAATCTACAGAGACCAGCATGGCTCATTGCTTCTGCCAACCTCATGGTCGTTGTCCACGTCATCGGTAGCTACCAAGTCTTTGCTATGCCTGTCTTTGATCTTTTGGAGAGGGTGATGGTCAATCAATTCAGTTTTAAGCATGGTGTCGTTTTACGTTTTGTCACTCGAACTACTTATGTCGGTAAGTTTTTTTTTCTTTTTCAGCAAGATATATGAATACGTCTTAATTGTGAATCTAATTACAAAACGAATCTTTATAATTGGAATGGCAGCATTTACGTTGTTTATTGGAGTGACTTTCCCCTTCTTTGGAGACCTTCTAGGGTTCTTTGGAGGATTTGGCTTTGCACCCACTTCCTTCTTTGTAAGTCCACATTTCAAATATTCAATTGCTAAAATAACTACATCTTTCATGCGTACTTATATATAGAAGTCTATTATTATGATGAAGATAGATCTTGATAGTCCTGTTATGGATATATTGTTGATGTTGATGTCGCAGCTCCCAAGTATAATGTGGCTTATTATCAAGAAGCCAAAGAGATTCAGCATAACCTGGCTCATCAATTGGGTAACATTTATATTTACAACTTTTTCCGGTCATATATATATAATCTTTTGAAGATGAACAATGTCTAGATAGTCGTCGTCGGTCTGTATGACTTTGTGTCTTTTTCTTTATTTAGAAATTAATAGAAAACATTGGGCAGGTTTCCATTATCGTAGGAACGTTCATAATGCTGGCGTCCACAATTGGAGGATTGAGGAATATCGTCGCGGATTCTTCTACTTATAGTTTCTACGCTTAATCAATAAAAAGTGATAAACAAAACTATTGGTCATATATTAGATCATCTATTTAAAGAGAGTGTAGTAATAATCATATAAATGGTTCGGCGGATCCAGTTAGAGAGAGATGTATAGTCTGCTCCTATTCAATAAGACATATCTTGCTAGTTCCGACATTCATCCTCGATGCCATCATCCACACTTGTCAGTCTTTTAAATATTAAACTAGGTATTAATCCAACGATGTTTGAATTAATTTCCCCTAATTTCACTGCAAGTATAATATACAATTGTAGAATTTAGATTATCGATCCTACATATAATTTGAGATTATTTGAGTTAATCTCATATTATTACAGTTTAGAATTGTAAAATTTAGATTATCAATCCTACATATAATTTGAGTTAATCTCATATTATTATAGTTTAGAGTTGTTCTAAATAAATCAAACGTGTGAAAATAAATTATGGGTGATTTATTTAATTAGTATGAAATAATATTATAATTACTAGATTAGTGTTAATTTTTGGGCCTTAAAAATGTGTATTTTCGTGACTAAAAAACTCATATAACCATTTGGTAGGAAAAAACGATTTACAGAAATCCCATTACTTTTTTTTCACATCACCTAAAAAAACTAAATATTTACCAAAAAGACCACATTTCCATCGAAATAAATCCGCAGATTATTTTTAAAAAATCCGCAAACATGTGTTGAAGAGTTTTTTTTTACGGATTTATTTTGCGGATTTGTTTTTTCTTTTTTCTCTGCAGATTTAATTTTACTTGTTGTAGATTTTTTACTTTGTTGCAGATATTTAGAAAATCCGCAACAAATGATAAGATGCTAACAAAACTACTAAATTAGAACATAGTGTCGTAGATTTTTTTCTTTTGTAACGGATTTATTTTTTTTTGCG
Organism: Euclidium syriacum; assembly: GCA_900116095.1. NCBI lineage: Eukaryota > Viridiplantae > Streptophyta > Magnoliopsida > Brassicales > Brassicaceae > Euclidium > Euclidium syriacum. The sequence continues at coordinate 816,945 of FPAK01000005.1, read as the reverse complement.
GATTTTATTTTGCAGATTTCTTTAGTTTGAAGATTTGATTTGAAAATTTGTTTTTAATGTCGCAGATTTTATTTTTTCATTTTAATTTTTAATTTTTATTTTTAGTTTTCAATTTTTAAATTTTTTAGGTTTCCATTTTAGAATTTACATATTTAGTTTTTCATTTTCGAATTTAAGTTTTTAATTTTTAGCTTTTTAGCTTTTTTTATTTATTTTTTATTTTCTTTTATTTTCTTTTTTTATTTTTTTATTTTTTTTCATTTTATTTTTTTTATTTTTTTGTTTTTTTGTTTTTTTGTTTTTCTCGATTTTTTATTTTTTATTTTTCGTTTTTTATTTTTTTATTCTTTTTAAATTATTAATTTTGAAATTTTAGAATTTTGAATTGAAAGTTTAAAATAAAAAATAAGATTAATTAGTAATTTAATTATAATGGCAATTTAGTCTTTTTATACATCTTGAATACTACTTAGTAAACTTTTAGTGAAGGATACTAAGCTAATAATTTTACTAAAGATTAATACTAATTTGAGTAAATTTTATATAAATTAACTAATAAAAAAACCAAACTAACTAAAACGTATGAGTTTTATTCAATATTAAAAACATTTTATTTATGGAAATTCATCAAATTTCAATGATTAGTTCAACGTATTCTTAAGGTTCATTCAACATGGTTTTCCAACTCTAAACACATATATCTTCAATAATTTAATGTTGCACATTATAACCACAAATTATTTTAATAACCTAATTTCGAATATTTTTGAATTCTCGTTGAAAATAAAAAAATATTAGAGTGTTCAAGTTAGATTTGTTCATAAGATATCTCATGCAAATGTTTTATGACCTGAGAAGCATCGTTAAATCTCGACCTAGGATTCTTAAACATATGGTTCATAAAGACTATTTTAACTGTGAAATACTTTTATAATAAAGAATCATGTGATTAACACCTTAGTTTAGAAAACCGGCTTATAGATCCATTGAAAACCCTAGAAAACTCTAAATTTGACAAGTTAATTACTCAAACATGGAGATTGAACTAATGTCTCTGCATCTTTTTTTGGAAGTTTTGCTCCAATTCACTCCACTTTAGAATTAATTGCTCAAAAACATCTTTCGCTTGTAAAACATGTATAAATATTGAAAAGAAACTAAAACGACTATGTAAAAACACATGTATCATGGTGAAAAACCAGTAAAATCTACGATATACCAACCTCCCTTAGACTTAAATCTTTACTTGTCCTCAATCAAGCATAAACTAAGATTGCTGGAAAAGGTTTGAAAAAACAAAAAACTCATAAAAAAACCACATCAACACTTACCTATAAGAATCAACCAAGTCAATACCACCATGTAATTCCCATAAGGTTAGAAACTTTCCAAACTTCATACTAATCTCACATATTAATCCACCCAATTACCATTCATCACAATTTATATATCATAAAAGCATTGCCCAAAGAACTAAAGTTCTTTTCCCATTCCAATACCTAGATAAGAAAGTCTTAACACAATGGTTGCTTCCCTCTTCCCCAGACTTATTCTTTAACTGATTTCTCTACTTATTTAGGGTATTTTTAGATTTTCACGTTCTAACCAAAATCTAATCCCTTCCATGAACAAATAATGGAATTCTTGAAAATTTTCCTCACAAACATCAATGGGTTCCTACTGACCATTCTCAATCAAACTCATTTCACTTTTTTTTTTTTTTTTTTTACTTTTCTTTTTCCTTTATAACCTCGAGCAAGAGCTGGTAACCGATATCACTCAGACAGCCTTATAATGGCATTCGACGATGACTGAATCCTATAATAAGAAATATAGTACCTCACGCTTACTTAGATTTCATTCTCATGAAATATGGGTGTTTATGGTAGGTTCATCTACATATGGGTTTACCATTAGTCATAGACTTAAACCAAATCTCTGCAGTAATGGTCACTCAAATCTTGCTATTGTGGTTTGTCTGAATATAAACATCGTTTCACTAACGGTTTTGACTCAATAAATCATAATATGGTTGAAAAACTTAAGATCATTAACAAGGTAAAGTTTCATCAGTAATAGATGTATATCTTCCCCCAAATAAATATTTTGTCGATTTTCCTTCGTTTTTGCCTAAAAACACCAAGAAAAAAACATCAAAACACCAAAAAAGAATAAGGAAAACATACCATTGGTTTGTTACCACTAATCGCTTGTTTTTAGTCATTACCTAGGCTGTAGTGACATCAGACGCATAAAGCAGGTCTAACTGTGACCTCCCGCTTGATGTCTGCTTGTAAAGTTTGGCCGTCGATTTCTGTTTTTCTATTTTCCTCCATCTCGAAAGGCTCAATTGTTTCTCCAAAATGAAGAATGATTTTCTTGTGCTTGAGATCGAAGACTGCACCAGCTTTGGTCTAGAATGAACTACCAACGATAATGAGGTCATTTGTTTCCTTCTCATATCTTAGTACCACAATATCAGTTTGTACGTGGCAGTTTCGAATCTTAATTGGAATATCAAGAAGCAATCCTTTCGGAGGTCGATCATCGATCATCAAGTATGAAGATTATGTTAGTAGGCTCGAGCTTTCCCCAATCTTTAGCAACCAAAAGCGGAAAAATTTTCACACCACATCCCAAAGTACATAAGGAATTCTCGAATACCAATCGTTCAGGTAAGCATGCAACTGCCTGCATTGTCCTGTTTCTCCAGTGTTTTTCCTTCATGAATGGGAGATTTAAGAATGTGTAGTTCATTGATGATTTATCCCTTATAATTAAGCTGGATAGCGGCTATCCTCTTGCGTTCTTTTCGTCTTCTTTTCTTTGTTGCGGTGGGGTCAGTTGGGTCGTTCGCCTTAGATTCATGTCTGTCAATTTGTGGGTTCATCTCGTTATGGATGAAGTTGGATAGTTTCTTATACAAATCTGGGCTTGGTTTGGACTGGTATTGACCAACAGGATATGTAAGTCTCCATTAATCCTTGGAACTGCCTTTTCCACCTACCCCAATTCTTGACAATTCGCTATACTGGAATATTTTCGAAATTTCTCTCAGTGGTCCATGGAAGAATTTATTTAATTCTCCGTGTATGCTCTCCACCTTGGCAGTGGTTTCTTCTGGTTTCTTCTACACTCTCGTTAAGAGATTTGTGAATTGAATTCAACTCTTTTAAGGAGAGCAGTTTTAATAATTATTCATGGGATTTTAAATATTTTATTTACTTAAATGATAACATAATATTTTAATTATGAATAATTTTTAAACCACTACTCTAATTTTACGGGTGGTTAACAAAATCAGAATTATATCTTGGTTTTATGTAAAAAAAAATTGAAACTCGTTTTACAATCAATTATGTTTTAATTTTTTAAACTAGAGTATAATCCGCGTCCAGTTAATATATTTTATTTCAACAAGTTGATTAGTTTTTGTTCGAGTACGGCACTAGTCGGGCGGTTGGGACTAGCGTCTAGCGAAAATATCAGAGACTATGCGGGGATTAATGGAAACCTAATTTTAAGGATTTTTTTAAATTGAATATATATAGTATGTTTCTTAATTTTGAGCAAATAGATATTCGGTGGTGCAATAGCTATAGCTGGGGCGTGTAACTGAAATACCTAATTAGGCTTTAATGAAGTACAAAAATATCATTTACATGTCATCTTCTTCCTTGCATTATGTAGTCCTAATTTTAAGGCCGCCATTTGTTCTGTTTTTTTTTTTTTTCCATTTTTTCACTTTTTTTTTCATTTTCCTTACATTTCCATTCTAAATCAACATATGTGATCAATTACTTTCGATTTCTTTAACGGAAATATCAAAATCGTGAATTTTTTGAAGGTTTCGAATATGAATATATTTTTTTTTCAGATCGCCGATTTTTTGGTCGATTATGGCTAATCCCGGCGGATCTTTTTTGTCCAACGCCTACTCTACCGATTAATCGGCTATGCGGCCGTGTTTTAGAACAACTTTTTAATAATAGTATATATATAATATATATCATTCACTACATGATCATTGGGTATTTAGTGCACTAAAAGATACCGTTTGTCGCCTTAATCAATGGCTGATAGGCCATAAGGTTTTAGATAGCATTTCTCATATGGAAACGTTATCTTAGTATCTTATAAAACAATTTGCGTCTCGTTTCATTTTATTTTAATTTGCATACAAACGTCATAATATGTTAGGTGGTAAAAGAAATTTTTTTCCCTCACAACACTTTGACTCCAAAAAAAATCCCAAAATATGTTCATTTTCCCTCTGTGGTTTTCACAAATTTTGAATTCTCTCATCTCACTCTCGTTTTTTTCCATTTTTTGAACCCTAAAAAAGAAATTCCTATCAGCAGATCCACCATCTTGTCCTCCTCCACTATAACAACCTCCAGCTCCATGACCTCCACGTCTTCTGCCAAACCCTAATTTATCAAACAAGATACTTGCTGGAATCGCAGCTCACGTCGACACTGCCTCATCCGTCTGCTTTCGCCTTCGACTCCACCTTTTCCTCTATTCGCTGACGCTACCGGTAATTTCATCCGACCTCAGAGCGACCGTAGAATCACCGTCAAGGTAAACTCAAATCCCACAGAATCCATAACTTGTTCTTGTGAGGGTTTTATAATAATCAAATCTCTAGGTTTTAAGTTTCGTCGCCACAATTTCGTTGATTTACTGTAAAATATCTTTTTAGAGTTTTACAAGAATCAAATCTCTAAGTTTCCGTAGCTTTAGGTTTTGATTAAGTTTCTTAAATCCTTGAAAATGATTATTTTAGGTAACACCATTTGTTAAATATCAGATTCAATACATGAATTTGGTTCTCATATTTCGTTTTTCGATTTAATATATGAAGACTTTTCCATGAAAATGATTTTAGATTCAAGAGTTTAACCTTGATTTCTCGATTTAGTTTTTGATTTTATTTTGTACTTATACATGTACTCTTCATCTTTAGCTTTATTTTTTGTGTTTGTATTAATGTTTGGTTCTGTATTTTGCATTTACACATTGTGAATTGGTTATTGATGATGCACAACAGGAGCTCCGATGTAGAGATTGTTGGGAATGTCCTGAAATCATTTGTACTTTATTCTGGTTAAAGTTGTAACGTCGAGATTTGACAGTCATATACTATTAGGTGGTTATAATGTTTTGCTAGAAACCGCTTATAATCTATGAGTTTAAAATCCATTGCTAATATTATACGATCTTACATGGTCACATACTTAAGCAGACTGGATAAAATAGAATTGGTTTTAATTTAGATTAAATCAATTTTAGGTTTTATTATATATATATATATATCACAGATATATATATATATATATAATAGATTAATAATATATATATATATATATATATATAAAGTATATATATATATATATATATATATACACGTACGCGGACAAAAATGTTGATTATTATCTTTTAATGTAAGAGACTAAGGGGATGTATTGAACTATGGATTTTAAGTGATTTTAAGGTTTTCTTAAAATCCCCTGTTATTCAACTAAGGGTTTTAAAATGTCTTCCCAAATCCGGTGTTATTGAAGATGAGATTTATGAAAAATCATTCAAAATCATTTACAATCCCCTGTTATTCAAACAACAATTCATTGAAATCATATCAAATCCACTGTTATTGAAAATGTTTTAAGTATTTAGATTTTAATATATGCATGTGATTTTAGGTGGTTTTAGAAGACTTTCTAGTTAAAAATACAAATACCCAAATCTCATAGTTTTAGATGGGATTGTAGGTGATTTTAATACAAAATCATAACAACTTCTTTAAAATCACTCAAAACCATCAAATTCATTTAAAATCTTACTAAAACTCAAATCACTCAAAATTCATGGTTCAATACACCCCCTAAAGCACGACTTGGGCTTGGCCCATTATTGCCTAAGACGGTGATTAATGTTCCTTATATACGGAACTTTGATGCACGATAATAATAAGCTTTCAGCACCGAACATTGAAACTCTAATAGACACAAATTGTTTGTCAATTTGAGATCTAATCTCAGGCGGCACTAGCATCCCGCTCCGATTCAGTATGTGTGAGTGTGGATACCGATAGAGGCGTAATGTTTGAAGTGCTAAAATAATCTCAAGTCGTTTCCGTTTTTATTCCGCTGCAAAACTCCAGTTATATTCGAAAGCCTATAGTTTAGATTCAAATTTAATATTTACACGTTTCTTGGCAATTAAATTTGTATTAGGTTTATAAGAAAATAGTTTTTAAAATCGGTACAAATTTCAACAGTAGCATCAGAGTTAACGTGTATAAATTTGAATTTGGATCTAGATATATACGTGATTAATATAAATCGAAGAAAAAAGTAAAAAAAATTAAAAAAAATTTGTAAGTCGTGAAAGAATCGATTTGGGATTCTGTTGATTTGAAAGTTTTTCAAGTTTTAATTATTATTCATATAAAGACGTATATAAAAAGGTCTGTGGTATATGTACTAGGATCGTAAATATTAAAGATCATGTTGACTTTAGCATTTAAATATATATATTTGTGTTTCTGATGCAGTAAAAGTGTTTTATTTCATCTTAATATTAACGCTATATTATTAACAGTGACTTTGATATGATCAAATCGTCATGTTATAGAATTGTCGATATATTGTTGCGGTTCTGATGTGATTAGGATTGTTGAACTTATCGAAGCCCAATTAAATAAAATTCGTTGGCAATCTAACAACAATAATTTTATATTATTCCAACACTTATTTAGATAACTATTAGTAGTTATTTATTTTATATGAGATATGAAATAAACTCGATAAACTCAGAGATCGAACTAAGAATTTTAATAGTATAGAAATAATTATGTTTTAACTAAGATTAAAATTAATTGAATTACTAACGATCCAATTAATATGCATATTCCATATGCATCAGTTATATTATATTTAATATTTATATAAGATATAAATTTTAAATTTAAATAAGAATTGGATTAAAATTAATTCCTCAATTAATATCAAGTATTTTAATGTTTCTCCAATCTTGTTTCATTGTGTGATAGGCCTGTTAAGTAGAGTGTCCACAATTACATGAATAAAACAGATGGTAATGGTTACTATGTGAGTAAAAGGTTGGTTCACTTGACTAATCTATCAAAACGGTTTTAGGCTTAGAGACATAGAATTGGATAAGACATAAGATGTCGTTCACAACCAAGAGTTATATTGGATATAATTAGCAAGAATTTGCTTACCTAGATATCTAAAATTTGGACGATGAGTCAAAACTCACTTGAATTCAAATAAAATATGGATCTTGGATTATTATATTCATTTTGAGAAAAAAATATAATTTTGAATAAAATGTGAGTTTTCTTAATTGTTGAGATTTCTCAAATTCTTGAACATCATACTAAAATTCTCTAATCTTTTGATTCATCTATGGCAAACACTCACAACTCATTTTCATTACGATCCGTCCTTGAGAAGGACAAGTTGAATGAATCGAATTTCCTCGAATGGTATCGAAACTCGAGAATTGTTCTCAGACAGGAGAAAAATGACTATGTCCTGGAAAAGGTTCTCCATGAAAAACATAAGTTCAATGCTCCACATGTAGAGAGGAATGCTTGGGATAAGCATACCAGTGATATGGTCAATGTGTGTTGTCTTATGTTGGCTACCATGAACTCAGACTTGTAGAAGCAATATGAGAATGCAGAGTCACCAATTGACATGATCACTAGCCTAATAGGGATGTTTCAGGAGCAAGTACGAACTGAGAGATACCAAACCGTTAACGCTCTCATTGAGTGCAAGCTACCAAAAGACAGTCCAGTTAGCCCTCATGTCATTAAGATGATGGGTTATATTGATAACCTGGCAAAACTGGATTGTGCTATCTGCCAAGAGTTGACCACTGACCTCATTCTGCAGTCTTTGCCGTCAAATTATGATCAGTTTATTATGAACTACAACATGAACAACTTGATAAAGGCTTTGACTGAGCTGCATGGAATGCTCAAAACTGTTGAGCCAAACATTAAGAAGGGCACCCCGAATGTCCTTATGGTACAAGGGGGTAAAAAGTTTAAGAAACAAGGTAAGAACAAGGGAAATGGTAAGACGAACCAGATTGAGAATCTTGGTAATTCTGACCCTCCTCCTAAGTTCAAGCCTGGTCTTTCTAGTGTTGACAAGTGCCACTACTGTAAGGGCATTGGACATTGGAAGAGAAACTGCGAGAAATACTTGGAAGATCTGAAAAAGAAGAAGACTTTTAAGACTTTTTCACCAGGTATTTATGTTATAGAAGTAAATGTTGCTACTTCTAGTTCTACCTCTTGAGTATTAGATACCGGTTGTGGTGCTCATATTTGTGTAAATATGCAGGGCGCGACAGTAGAACTTTTGAGAATGGACAAGTGGACCTGTGCGTGGGAAATTGAGCAAGAGTTGCTGGATTAGCTGTAGGAACATTTCATTTGTCTTTGTCTTCAGGCATGGTTTTAGAACTTAAGAATTGCTACTATGTACCTGCTATAAGCAGAAACATCATTTCTATTTCTTGTTTGGATTTGGATGGATTTCATTTTTCAATTAAAGACAAGTGTTGTTCATTTGATCGTGGTATTTTCTATGGTAGTGGCCATTAGAGAATGAGCTTTTTGTTCTAAACCAAAGTATGTTTGTCTATAACATAAGTACCAAAAGATTCTACTCTAATAACTCGAATCCCACTTTTCTTTGGCGTTGTCGTTTATGCCATATAAATGAGAAACACATTCAAAAGCTTCATAGTGATGGACTTTTAAACTCATTTGATTATGAATCAGATGAAAAGTGTGAATCTTGTTTATTGGGTAAAATGACTAAGGCTCCTTTTACTGGACACAGTGAAAGGGCTAGTGACTTGTTGGGCCTTATACATACAGATGTATGTGGGCCAATGAGTGTAAGTTCTAGAGGAAACTTCCAATATTTCATTACATTTACTTATGATTTCAGTAGATATGGCTATGTTTATCTAATGAAACATAAATCTGAGTCTTTTGAAAAGTTCAAAAAATTTCAGAATGAAGTACAAAACCAACTTGGCAAAACTATTAAAGCTCTTCGATCAGACCGTGGAGGAGAATATTTGAGCCAAGATTTCAGTGATCATCTAAGAGGATGTGGAATTGTTTCACAACTCACTCCTCCTATAACACCTCAATGGAATGGTGTATAGGAAAGGACAAATCAAACTTTATTTGATATGGTTCGATCAATGATGAGTCAAACAGATCTTCCATTATCCTTTTGGGGATATGCTCTAGAAACGTCTGCATTTACGCTAAACAGATGTCCATCTAAATCAGTTTAAAAGACACTATATGAGATATGGTCTGGAAAAGTTCCCAATATGTCTTTTCTGAAAATTTGGGGTTATGAAGCTTATGTCAAACGTTTGATTACTGATAAGCTTGGACCCAAATCTGATAAGTGCTACTTCGTTGGTTATCCCAAGAAAACCAAAGGTTATTACTTTTACAACCGCACCGAGATCAAAATGTTTGTTGCTCGAAATTTTGTTTTTCTATAAAGAGAATTTCTTTCTAAGAGAAACAGTGGGCGTAAAGTACAGCTCGAAGAAGTTTGAGTACCACAAGAGATCGTTCAACCCATTCAGGAAGAGCATCAATTAGATTTACAAAGAGTCGTAGAATCTGCACCTGTAGAGCCTGAGGTACGTAGGTCCAAAAGGATTCGTCACGAACCTAAGAGATACGAATTTTGGGTCACAGATCATCATGATCAATTGATTATAGATAGTGATGAACCTACGAGCTTTGAAGAAGCAATGATGGACCCTGACTCCGACAAATGGCTAAAAGCCTCTGAATCCGAAATAAAATCCATGTCAACAAACAAAGTATGGACTTTGGAAGATGTACCCGATGGTGTTAAAGCCATTGAGTGTAAATGGATTTTCAAGAAGAAAATCGACGTGGATGGTAATATAAAGATATAAAAAGTTAGATTGGTGGCTAAAGGTTTCAAGAAAATTCATGGTATTGACTATGATGAAACCTATTCCCCTGTCGCAATGCTTAAGTCCATTCGGATTCTCCTAGCAACTGCTGCTCATTATGATTATGAGATATGGAAAATGGATGTGAAAACTGAAGGGAATGTGTCCTGGAGATCATACTTGTATTCACTCTAATATAGTTGTGAAGTCGGAATAAGACTATCATGTGATGCTGGGTAGTTATAATGCTTTGCTAGAAGCCGCTTATAACTTATGAGTTATGAACTCATTGCTAGTATCATATGATCCTATAGGGTCACACACCTAAACAAACTGGATAAACAATATTGGGATTGATCATTAGTGTAATGATCAGATTAATGTATATTGGATATACATTAATTTAAGGTTTTTGTGAGTGTTTCGATCGACACACCTATTGGTGTCGATCGATGCACATCCGAGACAGAACCAGGTTTTAATTTATAACTTAAATTAAACCGGTTCGGTTCGTCGGTTAACTAGGATTTCTTCTAAACCGTCCTATATAAGATAGATGATGACTTTTTGGAGCTTCTAACCTAGTTTTACAGCTGCAGAGACTTTAGAATCCCAAAAGAGAATTGTTCTCAAAGGCACTAGTATCCCGATTCCAGTTTGTGTGCGTGTGAACTTCTGTAGAGGCGCAGCATCTGAGGCGCTCTTGTTCTCGATATCCTGATAATTCCGCTGCTAAGAAACTCCAGGTATATCCGTGAACTTAACTTGATTCAATAAACATAGATCTAGGGTTATGGATTTTTGTCTAGAGTTTTAGAAAAGTTTAAAACACTACACCAAATTCCTTCAGTGGTATCAGAGCCTAATGTTATTATTGAATCTGACTGTATGCTTGATGAATAATGAGGATTCAATTGATATACAAGAGTTGTGTATAGGAAAGCATGCTAGATTTGATTGAAAAACGTTTTTGTTGAAAACAAAAATTAGGGTTTCTGCGATGGTGTGTCGATCGACACAGCCAGAAGATTCGCGAAACGATTTTCGTTCCAAACAAAAATTAGGGTTTTCTACAGGGTTGTGTCGATCAACACAAAGCGTATGTCGGTCGACACAGGTTTAAACGCAGCGTAAAACTTTAAGTGTGTGTCGATCAACACAAAGCGTGTGTCGGTCGACACGGGCTTAAACACAGCGTAAAACTTTAAGTGTCGATCAAATAATCGATGTTCCAGAAAATCACCAGTGTCGATCGATACACAATTCGTGTCGATCGACATGCGTCAATCTCCATCGGTTCAATTGGATTGAACCAGATTGGCATGATCGGTCTAATTTGGTTTGGTCAATTTCATCACGATATCAAACCGGTTAGCTCGTGTCGACCGATATAACTACGCATTGGTCAACACAAACATAAACTGACACCAGTTCAATTGGATTGAATCAAAGATTGATCGGTTTAATCGGGTTAAATGGCTTAACCGCGATTGAACTGGTTTAGGTGTCTCGAAGTCTGAATTAGATTCAGCGCTCTAGATTTAAATCAAATTTAATTAGATTAAAACTTTTTGAATTAAATCTAATCGCTCTTAAACATATATGTGATATGTTTTAAGATCAATTTTCCGTTACTCAAACAAAATATCAAGCATTCTTGATGTCTTTCAATATCTTGTCAGCTGTCGGGTCTTGTTTTGTTGTGTGATGGGCTTGCCAAAGCAAGGTATTCACAATTACACGAGTAAGGCAGGCGGTAATCGTTACCACATGACTCGAAGATTGGTTTGCTTGAATGGGCTATCAAAATGGTTTTGGGCCCAGAGACATAAGATTGAGTCTGATATAGGATATCAATCCAAGACCAAGAGTCATATTGGATATGATCAGCAAAGAGTTGCTCACCTAAATAACTGAAGTTTGGGCGATGAGGCAAAACTCACTCAAATCTCAGTGAAATATGGATCTTGGATCATTATATTCAACTTGAGGAAAAATAATTTTGAATATAATGCAAGCAGTCTTAAATGTTGAGATTTCTCATTCCTTGAACATCAAAACTAATTAAACTCTCTTTTTTTCTTGATTCAGCTATGTCTAACAACAACAACTCAAACTCATTCACGTTGAGATCCATCCTTGAGAAGGAAAAGTTGAAAGGATCCAACTTCTTGGAATGGTATCGGAACATAAGAATCGTTCTCAGAAATGAGAAGAAGGAATATGTTCTTGAGAAACCTCTTCCTTAAAAGCCCAGATCCAATGCTTCCATTGTTGATAAGGGCAAGTGGGAAAAGCATTCGGATGATGTGACAAATGTGATTTTTCTGATGCTGGTCACGATGAACTCGGAACTGCAGAAACAGTTTGAAAACGCGGGGTCACCGATCGAGATAATCACAACCCTGAAATCTATGTTTCAGGAGCAAGCTCTCACTGAGAGATACCAGACGGTTAAATCTCTCATTCAGTGCAAGCTGTCAAAGGACAGTCCAGTGAGCCCCAACGTCATCAAGATGATGGGTTATATCGATAACCTGGCTAAACTGGACTCTCCCCTTAGCCAAGAGTTGGCTACGGACATCATCCTGCAATATCTGCTGACTAGTTTCGATCAGTTTGTTCTGAACTATAATATGAACAACATGACAAAGTCTCTGACTGAGCTGCATGGTATGCTCAAGACGGCAAAACCCAATATCAAGAAGGCTGCTCCTGATGTACTCATGGTACAAAAGGGTAAAGGGTTTAAGAAACCTGCTAAGGGAAAACGAAAGAGCAAGGCTGTCCAGGTTGAGAACCGGGATAAGCCTGAGTCGTCTTCTAAGCCCAAGCGTGGCCCAGTTGATACTGATACTTGTCTTTACTGCAAGAAGTCTGGGCATTGGAGGAGAAACTGCAAGGAATACCTGGAAGGTTTGAAGAACCTGAGGAAGTCATACGAGACGGCATCTAAAGGTATTTATGTTATAGAAGTAAATGTTACTTCATCAGGTTCTAATTCTTGGGTATTGGATACCGGCTGTGGTGCTCATATTTGTACTAATATGCAGGGTCTACGCAGCAGTAGAACGCTGAAGAAGGGACAAGTGGACCTGCGTGTTGGAAATGGAGCAAGAGTTGCTGCATTAGCCGTAAGAACTTATCATTTGTCTCTGCCATCAGGCATGATTTTAGAATTGGAGAATTGCTACTATATACCTACGATAAGCAGAAATATCATTTCTATTTCTGTTTTAGACATGAATGGTTTTGAATTTTTGATTAAGAACAAGTGTTGCTCTTTTATTCGAGATAAATATTTTATGGTAGCGCCCCATTAGAGAATGAGCTTTATATTCTCAACCAATCAATGCCTGTTTATAACATAAATAACAAATGGTTTAAATTAAATGACTCAAACCCGACTTTTCTCTGGCACTATCGTTTGGGCCACATCAATGAGAATGAAGTACGGAACCAACTTGGCAAAAGTATCAAAGCTCTTCGATCTGATCGTGGAGGTGAGTACTTGAGCCAAGAGTTTGATGATCATCTTAGAGATTGTGGAATCGTTTCACAACTCACTCCTCCTGGAACATCACAGTGGAATGGTGTGTCTGAGAGGAGGAATCAGACTTTATTGGATATGGTTCGATCGATGATGAGTCATGTGGATCTAGCGTTATCCTTCTGGGGAGATGCTTTTGAAACGTCTGCATTTACGCTGAACAGAGTTCCAACAAAATCAGTTGAAAAGACTCCACATGAGATGTGGACTGGAAAGGTTCCAAGTCTGTCTTTTCTTAAAATTTGGGGTTGCGAAGCTTATGTCAAGCGATTGATATCTGATAAGCTCGCACCCAAATCTGATAAGTGCTACTTCCTTGGTTACCCTAAGGAAACCAAGGCATACTACTTTTACAACCGATCCGAGGACAAGGTATTTGTTGCTCGGAACTGTGTCTTTCTTGAGAGAGAATTTCTTTCCAAGAAGAACAGTGGGAGTAAAGTACAACTCGAAGAAATTCGAGAACCACAAGACGCTGTTCAACCTGATGAGGAAGAACAGTCGTTGGATTCACAAGAAGATATGGAACCAACACCTGTGGTGCCTGTAGTTCGCAGGTCCGGAAGGACTCGTAATGAAGTCGAGAGATATGGATTTCTCGTGACTAACTGTCATGATCTTCTGATCGTTGATAGTGACGAACCTACGAATTTCAAAGAAGCAATGTTGGGCCCTGACTCCGAAAAATGGTTTAAGGCCAGTGAATCCGAAATGGAATCCATGTCAATCAACAAAGTTTGATCTTTGGAAGATTTTCCCGATGGTGCAAAAGCCATTGAGTGCAAATGGGTTTTCAAGAAGAAGATTGACGTGGATGGTAATGTACATATGTACAAAGCTAGATTGGTGGCAAAATATTTCAAAACAAGTGCATGGTGTTGACTATGACAAAACCTATTCCTCATTTGCTATGCTTAAGTCCATTCGGATTCTCCTAGGGACTGCCGCTTATTATGATTATGAGATTTGACAGATGGATGTGAAAACCGCCTTCCTGAATGGGTTTTGGAAGAGGATGTGTATATGACACAACCTGAGGGTTTCGTAGATCCTAATAACCTTAGGAAAGTATGCAAGCTTCATCGATCCATTTATGGATTGAAGCAAGCATCTCGGAGTTGGAATCTTCGTTTTGATGAAACTATTAAAGAATTTGGTTTCATCAGGAACGAAGAGGAACATTGCGTTTACAAGAAGACTAGTGGGAGCGCAGTTGCTTTTCTAGTACTGTATGTAGATGACATATTGCTTCTCGGAAATGATATTTCGTTGCTTCAGTCTGTTAAGACTTGGCTTGGAAGTTGTTTCTCGATGAAGGATATGGGAGAAGCCGCGTATATTCTTGGAATAAGGATCTATAGAGATAGATCGAAGAGGCGAATTGGACTGTGTCAGGATACTTATATTGATAAGGTCTTACACAGGTTCAATATGCATGATTCCAAGAAGGGCTTGCTTCCGATGTCACATGGCATCACTCTCAGCAAGAAGCAATGTCCCTCGACACCTGCTGAGCAAGAGCGCATGAGTAGGATTCCCTATGCCTCTGCGACAGGATCTATCATGTATGCCATGCTATGTACACGACCGGACGTCGCTTGTGCTTTGACCATGACGAGTCGATACTAGTCAGATCCCGGTGAAAGTCATTGGACTGCCGTCAAGACTATCCTGAAGTATTTGAGGAATACTAAGGATAAGTTATTGGTATACGGAGGATGTGATGAGCTTGTGGTAAGTGGATACACCGACGCTAGTTTTCAGACGGACAAAGAAAATTTCCGATCTCAATCAGGTTACGTCTTCTGTCTGAATGGCGGTGCAGTCAGGTGAAAGAGTTCCAAGCAGAACATTGTAGTGGATTCCACGACAGAAGCTAAGTACATTGCTGCTTCAGAAGCGGCAAAGGAAGCTATTTGGATTAGGAAGTTCATTACTGAACTTGGTGTGATTCCTAGCAGTTCTGAGCCTGTGGCGTTGTTGTGTGATAACAATGGAGCTATAGCTCAAGCAAAGGAACCCATATCACACTAGAAGTCCAAACACATCGAGATAAGATATCATCTGATAAGGAATATCATTGAGAGAGGAGATGTGAAGATCAACAGAATCCCGACGGATCAGAATGTTACTGATCCTCTGACTAAGCCACTCTCACGGCCCAAACATGAGAGTCATGCTGCGGCAATAGGAATTATATTTCTCGAGTAGTAATCTTAATTTGAGTGGGAGTTATTTATTTTGTTTTGATGTTCATGTAAACATACTTCGGTTATGTTTTAATTAATGAAATTGTTTCAGTATTATTTAATAATGTAGTTGACTAATTAAATAATAGTCCCAAAATAATTTAAGGCATTCTTATAGGTCATCAAATACGTGATTTGATCATGAAACCCTATAAGCGATAGATGTCATAAAAACTGAGGTCCCTGGTCGAAGGTTGTTAAATTGGGACATTAATAACCGCGCGAGACTAATATGTGATGTGACTGATGACCAAGTTTCATGGTGTCATTGATAGGAGTATCAAAGTCAATCACATAGATATGTGTTGTGAACACGGTATCGGATATGACCCGCTAATGAGAACTCAACAAGATTTTTTCTATGAGTGTCAGATGAGTTTCTCATTACGACTATAAAGTATAGTCCTTAGACCTGAGTTCATCATGATTTCCTGCATATGAATTGGTCTGCTTTGACCTTGTCAAACGTCAACCGTAACTGGTGACTATTCAGACATTGATTGGGCATATCATGAAGTGTGTGGGGAACACGGGATGGAACAAGATGGAATTTGTCCCTCCTATATAACGGGAGTTAAATATCTCTGAGCCTATCGAAGATTTAGTACTGAGGGAATGTGTGGCCACACTCAAACAAGCTGAATGTCAGTTGTTTGCCTTTATCAGTATAAATCAGAGTTCGATAAACGTAATTTGGCTTTATAAGGATGACACGAGTTCTTGCCTTATTCTGAATCGAGATATAGAGACGAAGGGATTATTGGAATAAGTTTATTCCAGTACAAGTGGGAGATTGAAGGGAATGTGTCCTGGAGATCATACTTGTATTCACTCTAATATAGTTGTAAAGTCGAGATGAGACTATCATGTGATGCTGGGTAGTTATAATGCTTTGCTAGAAGCCGCTTATAACTTATGAGTTATGAACTCATTGCTAGTATCATATGATCCTATAGGGTCACACACCTAAGCAAACTGGATAAACAATATTGGGATTGATCATTAGTGTAATGATCAGATTAATGTATATTGGATATACATTGATTTAAGGTTTTTGTGAGTTTGTCGATCGACACACCTATTGGTGTCGATCGATGCACATCCGAGACAGAACCAGGTTTTAATTTATAACTTAAATTAAACCGGTTCGGTTCGTCGGTTAACTAGGGTTTCTTCTAAACCGTCCTATATAAGATAGAGGATGACTTGTTGGAGCTTCTAACCTAGTTTTACAGCTGCAGAGACTTTAGAATCGTAAAAAAGAATTGTTCTCAAAGGCACTAGCATCCCGATTCCAGTTTGTGTGCGTGTGGACTTCTGTAGAGGCGCTCTTGTTCTCGATATCCTGATAATTCTGCTGCTAAGAAACTCCAGGTATATCTGTTAACTAAACTTGATTAAATAAAAATAGATCTAGGGCTATGGATTTACGACTAGATTTTTAGAAAAGTTTTAAAACACTACACCAAATTCCTTCAAAAACAGCTTTCCTTAATGGAATTCTGGAAGAGGATGTGTACATAACATAACCTGAAGGTTTTGGACCGCCCTCCGAGGAAGAAGCGGAATGCCGAAGCCGCCAAGAAGAAGAACGTCGTTCTTGCGGACTGTCTGAAGCCTGTCAAGGAACATCATGCATTCCGCTTCGAATTTGACGGTGCATATATTCTTTGTAAAAGTAAGGAAAAGTGCTCCGAACTTATTTGAAAGGCGAGTGGTTATGATAGCCATCTGTCCGAGATTTGCCATGAATCGGAAACTCTAGACGCTCTCTCCTGCTCTATGTTATGGGTAAACAATTGATCTAAAAAACCCGTTTCATCGGTCAAACGTTCCTGCGATACGAAAATAGACTATCCGATTCTTATATGAAGATAAGTACTCTTTTGTTGAGACTGGGTTCAACTTCTAATTATTTATAATTAGAGTGGTTCGTTTTTGGAGAAAGTTAAGTAAAAGACAAAAAGGAAACCTCGGAAAAAATAAGCTTTTATTGATTATTGCGGTTTACAAGGTTGTTAACTCGGAATGCCGAGTTAACTTTATCAAAGAGAAGTATTAAACGTAGATTATCTAGTAATTATTCTCTCTGATGCTGAATGATCTAATTTAGTAAAGGGGGGGGGTGTATTTATTTATCCTAGTAGTCGGTTATCTAAGCCCATGGGCTAACCTCATAAAAATGGAAATATTCCATTTTTCTAAGATCAGAGAATCTGTGATAAGATTTGATCTTATTTTGTCCGAGCTTAGACTTCGGCTTGGGATGAAATTTTTTACACTCCGCTTTGGACACTAAAATCCGATCATTCTTCACCGAGGTATCCCTCAGTCATCTGGGCCGAGGGTTCTAATCCTATTGAAGGGACTTATGACCTGATAAATAACCAAAGAAATGTCGGTAGAGACCAAACCTCAATTATCGTCAAACTATTGATAAGGTGTGGTAACCCCACCATCAACAGTAAGTCCCCCCCAATTCGTCCAAGGATGTCTTTGGACAGAGTTGGAGAATTTCCATAATTAAATAGTTTTTCGATAAATGAAGCTTGGTTGCTGTCGATCTTTGTCTTCAGAAGTCTTGAATCCTCTCTGTTCTTGATCTCACAAACTATCATAGGTTGGAAAACGAAAAAGGTCCCTTTTTAGTGATGCATGCGTCATAATCTTGGTTTTATCAAAATCTCTTTGTCTTTCCATGTCGTGTCGTTCTCTCAAAAGGCACATTGAATGAAAAAGTGGAATAAACACATCCTGCCTTATAAATATTCACTTCCCAAGCCAGAATATTCTCATTATTTTATATTTTCTTAAAATAAATTTCTCTTTATCTCTCTAGAACGATGTCGAACCCTTTCATGAAGAACCTTAAAATCTACAAACCTCGGATATTTTGTACCTCAACCCGAGGGATCAAGAGTCGAAGAAAAAAGGCGCTACGCAAACAAGTCGCTCCCTTGGAAGCAGATTCTCCAAAGACAACAACTATTAAACGAGCTTCTCCTAGAACTCCTGGTGAAAAATAAAAGTAGAAGAAAAGCAAAACCAAAAATTCCTCCCAAAAATCCCAAATCCAAATAGACACCTCGAAATCCAATCTTATAACTCCTCCGCCTTCTTCTACTCTCCCGAGCACTACCACTATCGTTCCTCCAAACGCCGAGAAAAACCATGATCCAAGGCATTCGGAGAAAAACTCGATAATTCTCATTTCGGATTCCCAAAATCTAGGGGGAAGCATTAATATTTCTATATTCGAAAACCGAGACGGAGGTAAAGATTCTGAAATTATGCCTCCTCCAAAACCAAAAATTCCGACCTCTGCCACTCCAATTCCTGAAATAGGCAAACCTACTCCTCCATCAGGTTCCTTGAAACTACTCCCCGAAGCTCCCAAAAAGAGTTCGGCTAAGGTTTCTCAACAAGGTTCGCTTGCTCCGACTTCGTCTCACTCCTTCCGATACTCCTTTGGGAAGAATGTCCTTTTATTTGAAAACCAGACAGAATGTGCTAAATTCTTTGGCAGACTCGGCGGTCGATCCGACTCTCTTCCCCTTCTGTCCGAAGCCGAGAAGAATTCGTTAATCGAAAGCGCGGCTTTGTCCTTTTTCAAGGTTTCATAAATTTTTTTTGCTTCCTCCTTACTCCGATAAACCTTTTATTTGACCTTTGTTTCTATTCGCAGACGGCGAGCATTTTCAATCGTCTTCTATTGGATGCCGAGGCGAAGCAAACATCAATGCGGAAAGAAATCAGGGATTTAAGATTCATAGTGAGGAATATTTCTCATCATTCCGAAATTGCCCTGAAAATGGCTGAGCAGGAATCCCAAAAAACTGCCAAACTTGCTAGTGAAGTCAGACGTCTGGAACGTGAATTGGAGGCAGCTCGTCAGTCTAAGTCACCTGGGTCTGCTTCTGGACGAAACGAGAACAAGGCGAAAGGTAATAACATCGAAAAAAAGACAATTGGCGACTCGATGCCCTCGGAGAATGCAGGGGTAAGTTTGAAAAGATTCGGAAATACATCGACGCAAGCCGGCTTCGTAATTCTCTGACTGAGTTGTTTCATCAGGTGAAAGGAAAGCGTTATCTGAGTGAAGTGCTTGAGAAAGACAAGATTCGGATTCCTCCTATTATGAAAGAGGAATTTTCTTCTCAACTAAAAAATCTCGAGCGTCGACTGAAAGAATTTCATATCTTTCCCCTTAGTCCTTCAGATACAAGTGTCCCTCCTCTATTCCGAAAAGACCTTGATCGCAATCCTCGTTCGGATGATGTGAAGATGAAGTTGCCTCCCGGAGTGTGTAATCCTTACGGATCTTTTCTTACTTTGTAACTTTTCCTTTTACTGTGGTTTTTTTTTCTTTTTCTTATCTATATGAACTTATTTGGAAGTTTCTAATTATTTTGTTAGAATTTTATGACCTTTTGCCTCAAATGCTACTTTATCATATTAAAGCCTTTGTCATTTTCTTAAAAATTGATTTAGCGAGAAATGTTCGACCTTTATCTGTTATGCCTGATTCTACTTTATCGAATTCCATCATTTGAAGTGGTTTTAAATGTGCGGGAATGACCCGACTTTGCCTTCTGATATCTCGCCTCTACTTTATCAAGCTCCAAAATCTCCATCTACATTTGGTAAAGAATGTGTAAAGGGATAGAGCATGTTATCGAGTACGTTGTTGATACTGGGTTCAACTTCTAATTATTTGTAATTAGAGGGGTTCGTTTTTGGAAAAGTATTAAGTAAAGAAAGCAAAAAGAGACCTCAGAAGCAGAACTTTATTAATGATTTGAATTACAAAGGTGTTAGCTCGGAAGGCCGAGTTAACTTTATCAAAAAGAAGTAATTAAACCTAGGTGATTTAGTAATTCTTCTCCCCGATTATGAATGAATTTTATTAGTGAAGGGGGTATATTTATATATCCTTAATAGTCGGTCTTGTAAGCCCATGGGCTAACCTCGGAAAAATGGAAATATTCCATTTTTCCAAGACTATGGAATCTGTGATAAGATTTGATCTTATACTGTCCGAGCTCTAGGATGATGTTGTTTACACCCCCGCTTCGGACACTAAATTCGATCATTCTTCACTAAGGTATTTCTCGGTCATCTCGGTCGAGGGTTAATATTCCTTTTGTCGGGACTTATATCCCGAGAAGTTATCAGGAAAAAGTCGGCAGGGACCGAACCTCAATTATTGCCAAACTATTAATAAGGGGTAGAACCCCACCATCAACAGTAAGTCCCCTCCCTGTTCGTCCGAAGAATAGCTTGTCAATAAATGAAGTTTGGTATTGGTCGATCTTCATCTTTAATAACTTTCAATAGTCTTGAATCGTCGTCTTCAATAGTCTGGAGTCTTCGTCTTCAATTTGGCGGGAAAAAGATAAGATAACAAAAGGTCTCGCTCGCGAAAAATTCTTGGTTTTCGTAAAACCTTTCAATTCCCAAATGATGTGTCGATCATACATCCTTGGATCATCCGAAGCGATTTTTGGCGGGAAAAGTTTATTTATTGAACCCTAATTTCCCCAGCACAATTTTAACATATCTTGAGGACGTCGGTTGAACTTTCGTAACCATAAACCGCCTTCATCTAAACAACTATTTAAAGAGATTAAATCCCTAAGCCCTCTACTCCTCATATCATCCGTAGAGATTTCTAAAATCTTCCTCTTTTCACCAAATTTCTCCCAAAATGTCTTCCGATAAAGAATATTCTCCTAGCTCCAGTTCCAAAACCGATCCCACTTCTTCTTCTCTTCGTCTTCTGGATCCAGCGAATCTCGGCAGGCAGTCTCCGGAAACCAATCAACCGATTCCTTAATCGACATTGAAGGTGTCTTTTTTTCCGAGAAGAAGACTGAAACTCTTAATTTGTCGATCCCTGCAAACTCCCCATCCAAAAGCAACAGTTCGGAAACCATCTCCGATTAAGCGACAGCAGGAGAGGAACTCTATGAAGACTTCGGAGATTCCACCTTTAAGGATAGCGATATCGAAACTCTCCGGTTATTTGCATCAAACCCTGAAGATCTCGAGGTTTTGGTCCCGAAGGCTGGTGAAAGACCTTGGAACCCTCCAGAGGGGTTTATGTGTCTTTACTTCCACTTTTTGACCGAAGCTCGTCTTTGGTTCCCAATTCCTTTTCTCTTGGTTGAATTCTGCAGACAACTGAAGATTGCTGTTTCCCAACTAGGACCAGGTGCCATCAGACATATGGTTGCTTTTCTAATCGAGGCTAGCAGGGCTGACATTATTCTTCTGTGTTGGAAATTCTGCGAACTCGCCAAACTCGTAGATAACCGAGATGGAAGAACCAGGTATACCATGATTAAAAATGCTGGTTAACTGGGAACTGGGTCCGGATTAATAAAGCCTCTATCTTCGATCCTAGCGCCGAGGTAATCAGGACATGGTCAGTCGACGTCTCAACAATTGTAAAACTGATCCTTTTCAAAGAGCTTCCTCCCATCTTTAAAGAGGAAATGGATCGGAGTTACGACCTTACTCCATTGGTATTTCCGAAAATTCCCTTGGAATTCATCAGACTTGCTCGTCTACATTCAGGTACCTCAAAAATTCTCCTCTCTTTAGAATCCTAGATTACTTCTTCTCACTACTCGGTCCTTCTTATAGGCTGTGTAATCTCTGAAACCGATTGTCCATTGGAGAGATCACCTTCGGATTACTGCAACAAATTGCTCATTCGAGGTCCTCCCAAAAAGCTGAGGTCTCAGAAGTCTCAAAATTCTCAGAAAGGTGAAATCGACTCCTCCGTTCGTAGAACTACAGCTTCTTCGGAGAAAAAAAGTGGAAAAACAATCACTGTTTCTCCGAAAACTAAGTTCTCAAAGAAAAGATCTGCTCCATCGGCTATTGTAACTCCTTTAATTCGCCACGACTTCTTTCAAACACTGAGGAGAAGAGAATCGAGCTCTTATGGAAGATGGCTGGTTGCAACTCTATAAGGCCGAAGGGTGATTTCCTCGTGAAGGAGCATGTCTCGGTTCTCGCCAAGAATTACGCTCGGGTTTGATAATCTTTCCCCACCTTTGGAAATTTTAATATAATCCAATCTTTCAACAAATTCTTGCTTTTCAGGAGACTCGGAACACTTGTCTCATTGTCGGCGAATACGAAGGCTTATTGAAAGAAAAGAATGAAATCATCGACAATCTCAAAAAGAAGAACGAGGTTCTGGAAGTCGATTGAACTTCACTGGCTCACCAAGTCGAGGCAGCGAAGAAGGAAGGTCGGATTGGCGGTGCTTCTTTAACTCAGAAGGTGCAATCCGCTAAGAAGGCAATGGCTGAAAGGATCCAGTATAGGCTGAACTCCATCGAGAAAACCATCCAAGCTAGGGAAGAGGGGCTCGTAAAAACTATGAATTTCGGGTAAGCCCAGACAATTTTCGGAGTACTTAACGAACTCTCTATGCAAGGTATAAATATTCCTACTGATTATCTGAAACAAGTGGAGGAGGACGCTAAAGCAGCTGCATTCCTCTAATCCTTAGATTCTACTTTATCAGATCCTTGGATTCTTTGGGTATGAGTTTTTTTTTTAATGTTTATAAACAGAAGCAGAAAAATCCCGACTTTGCTTTAGAATCCCTCGGCCCTACTTTATCAGGCTCCGAAATCTTCAGCTGCATTCCGTATAGAATGTGTTAAAGGGATAAACCCTGTTATCGAGTACGTGATCAAGGCACCGATTTTGTGTGATTATTTTTTTTTTTTTTGTGAACGTGGATAAGTATAGTTGAATCATTGAAACTTCAATACTATAAAACCAAGATTTAGTGTTTGTAGCTGAACCTCACAGATGGCTGCCTACGTACCCTTGGAGGGGATCAAACCACACGTAGTTCCGAGGTTTGTCGACTATCTCGGAGATTCCGAGATATCAACAATCTTTTTTTTTTTTGACCTCTATATTCGGAATCTTTTGAGTTTTATAATTTCATTTCCGAAGGAAACGTCGGCTACTTTTTCCTTTGGGCTCTCTCGGAGACAACGTCTTGCCTCGGCTTGGCTTCCTCGTACCGAGAAAATTCCAAGTGGAGTTGGAAATTTAAAGCATTGGTGATATGTAGAGACCACTCCCTTCATTAGAAATAGCCATGGAGTTCCGAGAATTATGTTGTAGAGAATTGGCTTTTCTATCACGTCAAATTTAATAATTCTGACTGTTCCTCCAATCGTCACTGGGAGTTGTACTGTTCTGAACGTTGGAACACTTTCACCACTGAAGGCTGTTAATGACTTGAGTTCTGCCTTGATATTTGTCTCCTTTGACCACAGTTCTTGGAAAACATCAATGCTTATAACGTTTGCCGCGCTTCCAGTATCTACT